>CM062613.1:21606988-22024056 GCA_025617555.3 Puccinia polysora | reverse complement strand
GATTCAAGAGATTTGACACCAAAATAATGGTTTGATAAATATGTTTCAAAGAGTTCCTCCTGATGTTGGCCCAATTAATCCATCATGCTTGCTGATCCATCCTCACAAAATATGTATCAAAGAGAGTTTAAGACCAACCAACAGGAGATCAAATAGCTGAAATATTGACAGAAGCTAGGGTAGTTCCTATTTGGTTTGGGTTTCATATTATGAAAGTGAAACATTTTCTAATGGATTTGAATTGCACACAGGTAATGATCCTGCTCAATAAACCCATAGAGATGTTTTGATTGGGAACTCAGATGGGACCCTCAGCAGAATTAGTGAACTGAGCAAATGGTATGACCCCTGCACTATTTTCTTTTTCATCCTTGTGGTCAATATGGTTGGTTTCCAGAATCAATAAATGAACCAGGAAAGAATAGATTCACTTCCATGAATAATTATTCAAATTTTATGCCATTTTGTCATTCTGAATATTCCCTTTTTCACTGGGGTGGTTGACTGTTCCAAAAATACTGTGTTGACCAATACAATAAAAATTGAGACAGAGAGATTATCCTATAGTTGAAATCATCAAAAATGATCTAAGGGTTGAGAAGTCCTATGGTGTTTTGGATGCAATAAACCATGGGTTTGAGTTTTATCATGGAGAAGTTAATTTGGTTTCTCTGCAATTTTTTCATGTGAGATTTATGACTATCTTCTACCAATACTTATTCACAACTTGATATTTTGTTATTCTTAGTTTTGTCGTTTTATCCTTCCTCAATCATTTATAGGTTGCCCAATGGAAATGAAGGCTTGATATCAAGATTCTATGACAATGGTTAAGCATATGGGAAATCCTGATTCTTTTATAACATTCACATGTAACCCAGCATGGGCAGAAATCCTAAAGAATATTTTGCCAGGTCAAACAGCACGGGATAGGCCAGATATTGTAACGTTTGTTTTCAACTCAAAATTGAAAAGGATTGGTGATGAAAGATTCAAGGATGGAATCCTTTGAACCAAGATGGGATGCACTCATTTCATAGAGCTTCAGAAGAGAGGCCTTCCACACGCTCACCTCTTGGTCCTCCTGCATCATGACCACAAGCCCAGAACATCTGAACCCATTGACATGATTGTTTCTGCAGAGATTCCTAATGAAATCATGCAGCCTCATCTGTTTTGAAAAGTAAAGAGACACATGATACATGGACCATGTGGTATTTTGGAACTTGAATCAAATTTCATGGATAATGGTACATGCAGGAAGAGATACCCAAAAGCCTTCTGCCCTGAAACCATCATGGGTGAAAATTCCTATCCTGTTGATCAAAGACCCCAAGATGGAGTTAAAATCTCTCTGTCCCACAACCAAAGAAGGTCTCTTTTTGATAATTCCTGGTTTCTCCCTTACAATCACTATCCCTTGGCAAAGTTTCAATGTCACATCAATGTATAAGCATGTTCAGGTATCTCAGTGGTCAAATCTCTCTACAAGTAATGTTTATAAGGGCAATGACCCTGTAAATGTGGAGGTTGGTCAGAACTTGGATGAAATAAATTGTTTTAGGGATTCAAGATGGGTTGATGCACCTGAGGCATTCTGGAGATTTTTTTTTCCTTTAAATTGTCTACCATCTCACCTGCTGTTATACAACTGGTCACTCACCTGCCTGACCAAAAAGATGTTTTTTTTTGAACCTGATGAAGCCCTGGATGAAGTTTTTCAAAGATCAAACCATTCTAAAACTATGCTGACGGAATATTTCAAAAAAGATTTAATTGACCCTTTGGCAAGAACCATCAAATATTCTGATTTTTTTTTTTCACAGTATTTCACTTGGCATCCCCAGAGAAAAGAATGGAGGCCAAGAAAGAGAGGTTTTTTTGCATTGGAATGATTTATAATGTTCATCCTGCTGATGCTGAGAGGTGGTATCTCAGATTGTTTTTGAAAAATTGTGTTGGTGCAACTTCTTTCAATCACCTTGAGCAGGTAAATGGAATCTCTCATACAACTTTCAGAGAGGCTGGCTTGGCAAAGGGTTTACTAGAGGATGATCATCATTTGTAAGCAACAATAGAAGAAGCTGCATAATTGCTTGGACCTACTGAGCTAGGGTGGTTGTTTGGAATGCTGTTAGCGCTTTGTCAGCCTGAAAAATCACAACACCTATGGACTCTTTGATTCAATCTGATGGTTGATGATTTGATTTTTTCTTGAATCCCAGATCAAAGAGTTCTCACTAATCAAAGATTAAAATCCATAAGCCCTATTAAATTTTTAAAATTGTGAAAAGAGTGTTGAAGAAGATTTTCTTGAGCTCCCAAGAATTGATTGATTGGTGGCGGGACCAAGGAAGAACAGGAACTGGATCCTTTAGGAAGATCAAAATTTTGGAATAGATCAATCAGACTTGAAAAATGTTTCTCTTCTGAATCATAGGAAGAAGAAAATATTTGATCAGATGATTCATGCATTCAATTCTTCTCACCCCTCTTACTTCTTTATTGATGGCCCTGGTGGGCCTGAAGAAAACTTCCTATATAAATGCTTGCTGGCCTCTTATCAGATCATCTGGAAGAGTAGCTATGGCATGTACTGGTAGTGGAATAGCTTCCATTAATTCAGTTGATCAAAAAGCAGCTCATCTCACCTTTGCAATTCCCTTGAGGTTAAATCACTCCTCTGTATCAAGGGTATCAAAGAACTCCCAAAAGGTGGAAGCTCTCAAAAAGGCTTCTTTGAGAATCTGGGATGAAGCACCTATGAGCCATAAGCATGCTCTGGATTTGGTTGGCAGGCTCCTTCAAGACCTCATGGACTCTAACCTACCTTTTGGAGTAAAATTGATGCTTCTTGGTGGTGTATATATACTTTAGGAAAATGTTTTACCTGTTGTTCAAAAATTTACACATCCCCAAATTGTTGATTCAAGTTTGGTCAATTCTTCTTGCTGGAAACCTTTTTAGTTTTTGCAACTTACTTAAAATATGCATGCTGCAGGGGATCCTGATGACCAGGATCTCTTACTCAATGTTGGAAACATTTGGAAGAATGTACAGGTTTCAAGCAAAAATTTGCTCCCTCATCACATGGTTATTCACGGTTCTAGTTTAGATGAAGCTTTGGTTAGATTAATAAGCAATGTTTTTTTTCCAAACTTGTGCCATAGCTACCTTGAAGATGGTTATCTCATGGACTGTTTTATTTTATGTTGCAAAAATACATCAGTTTAAAACATGAACAAATCACTATTGGATTCTCTCCCTGGAAATGAACAAAACCAAACTATGAGGACTTATTCCAGCCATGACTCTGTTGAAGATGATCCTCAAACTCTATACCAACAAGAGTTCCTCAACACATTCTTCTTTCCCAACTTTCCTCCTCATAGCTTGACTCTGAAAGTGGGTATCCCTATGATTATTCTGAGAAACATGGACTGTAGGATTGGTATTTTCAATGGAACTTGCTTAATTTTCATCAGATTGGGAAGGGATGTAATATTTTCAAAGATTGTAACTGGTGATTGATTCAATAGCAAGGCTGGTTTCCATTTGCTTCCATCCTACTTGGTTACTGACCCTGATGAAAACAGCCTTTTTTTCAAGTTGATTTTCAAACAGTTTCCAGTCAATCTGGATTTCTCCTTGACAATAAACAAATCTCAAGTTCTTTTGATTTCCAATTTTGTTCTATATGTAGCATTGTCAAGGAGCAGGTACAGCCACTTGAAAAGGGTAGTGTTCACACCCAGAGCTGACAACCAAATTCCATTTGAAACTGATCACATTGTTTACAATGAGGTTTTAAATGCTATAAATCCCAGAAAACTTATTAATTGTAAATTTATTATAGGGCATATCAAAGTTAGCAAAACCGCCATTTTTTTTGATGAAACCTGCCATTAACAATGGCGGGTTCCTGAAATACACATACCCCCTAACTGGTGTATTTCAAAATGGCATGTTTCATGAAAATGGTGGATTTCAAGCATCAAACCTGCCATTAAACCCTCCATCCACCATCCATCACATCCAAAACACCCATCCACATCAGCAAATCCATACCGGTCCCATCTGCATCACATCACCCACATCTCATCTCCATTGCTTCACATCTCCATCACTTTACATCTCTATTGCTTCACATCTCTATTTCTTCACATATCTATTGCTTGACATCTCCATCTTCACACAAATCCCATCATCATCTCATCACCCCACATCAAATCACCATCTTTCTCAACATGTCCCATCAAACTTCTTGGCAGCAAGTTGAAAATGCAAAAAAGCTGACTGAACTTTTGTTAGTATTTGACTCCCATTCAGACTCCAATTTTGAATCAACTTGTTTGGCTTTGAATGCTCTATTACAAAAGCAATACATGGTTACAAGAAGACAAAATCTCCACAAACCTATGTATGAAAGGCAAAAGCTTCATCTCCTCCCCAACTTAAGCTTCAAGCAACTTTTCCAAACTCTATTGCCTTCATTCATAAAACTTTTGGAGATTATTGAAGACCACCACATCTTCCATAAAAATTCTTGGAATCCTCAACAAAATCCAGATATCCAACTGGCTGTTGCTCTTTGTAGATTGGGATCAAATGGAAATGGAGCAGCAATTCATCAATTAGAAAATCTATTCTCAGTTGGTTATGGAACCATTGACTCATACACCAAAAGAGTCATGTTTTCTATCCTATCTTTCTGTTGCTCAGTCCTTTCTTGGCCAACCAAAGAAGAATGCAAGAAGATATCTCAATTAATAGAGACCAAAGGATTTCCTGGTTGCATTGTTTTTGTTGATAGAACCACCATCCCCTGGAGTAAAAAACCCAAGCTACATGGCAACCACTATTTTGATTGGAAAAAAAGGCAATTGATTCATTTCTTTTCCAACACCTTTGATCACACACTGAACAAATGTGTTTGTTCTGTTTGTTTAGATACTCCATGGCACTGAAACTTGTTTGTGATAACAACAAGAAGTTCATATCCCTCCATGCTGGCCTTCCAGGTTCTTGTCACAATTCATATGTTTTCAATTGGATGCAGATTTCCCAACAACCAGAGATCTACTTTGACCAAGATCAATACCTTCTGGCTGATTCAGCTTATGCTAGTGGGAAATATGTGGTTCCAGCATACCAGAATGTTTTGTCCAATGATCAAGGAAAAACTGATTTCAACTATCATCTTGCCCAATCACAAGTTTGGATTAAGAATGCCATAGGAGTCCTGAAAGGAAGATGGGCCAGCTTAAGTTCAATGCAAAACCAGCTTCAAAATCCCAAAGACATGAAGTTCCTCATAAACTGGATTATCACTTGTGTAATCCTTCACAACCTTTTGGCCAACATCAAAGATGAATGGGACAAAATATTTGAAGATGATATTCCTGATCCGCCTCAAGTCATCCCTGTCTCATCTTTTCCCTCATCTTCTTTTATGAGAGAGAAGATTCTTCCTCTCACCCTTGCTTGCTTTGATGATTAATTTTTGATTTCAAAATAGGTGAAAAATCCCTTCACCATATTTTTTTGGTTTTGGTTGTTCACCCAAGATTCATTGGCTGACTCGCTTGGTTTTTTTTTCTCTCTCTCTCTCTTTTGGTGGACTTAGACAAAAAACACCCTCCACCTCACTCCACCAAACCACCGGTCCCTCCACCTCACCCCTCCTCCTCACCCACCACCTCAGCCTCACCCACCACCTCCACCTCACCGCTTCTCCTCACCCACCACCTTCCCTCCTCCTTTGGTTGGAACCCCTGGTAAGCTCCCCCCCCCCCCCCCTCCTCCTCATCCTCCTCCTCATCCTCCTTCTCATCCTCCCCATCATCCAAGTCTGATCCTTTGATCCATCCACCTTCAGGACCCCCCCCACCTCCTTGGTTGATCTCCCAGGTAAGCCCCCCCCATCCTCCTCATCCTGCTTTTCTATGCCCTCACACCCATGCTTGCTAACCTCACCTTTGCATCCCTCCATCTCCTCCCTCTTGCTTGCCCCCCTCTCAATTGCTCTCCCTCCCTTGCCCCCCCCCCTTGCAATTACCCCTCCCCCCACTCTTGCTTGATCCCTCTCACTCACCCGCCCCCCCCTCCCTTTTGCTTGGTTGGCGGCCCCACCATTGCCAGCAGACCCGCCAGCACTCACCAGCCCCCCCACTCACCTTGGTCACCCACCCCCCAACCCCCTCCGTGTCAACGGCCAGCAACCCCCCCCTTGACTGCCCCCCCCTCTGCGTTGACGGCCGGCAACCCCCCCCCCCCCCCTCCTTTGACTGCCCCCCCTCCACATTGATGACAGCTGACCCCCCCCCCCCCTTGGGGTTGACGGTGGTGCTGGGGCCCTTCCTACCTGGCTCCCGGCTCGGCCTGATTGGTTTGCCCACTGGTATGTTTTTTTTTTTTTTTTTTTTTTTGATGTAACTATTTTTTTTTTTGGGTGTCATAAGCCCAGCCCAATTAGTTCACGTCCACACCCAGTAATTTTTTTTCATTTATTTATTTATTTATATTTTTTTTTCTGTGATCATATGACTGACATTTTTTTTTTTTTGGTAATCCTTTTTTGACTGCTTTTCCTTCAATTCCATTGCTTCTTCCACCACACTCACAATTTTATACTCCAAATTGAATCCCTTTTTGATCCTCACCCCAAGCGGAGCATTTGCCTGGGAGGGAACAAGATGGAAGGAGATGAGGCAACAAACATAAAGAGAGGTGGCAAGCAGAGGGCTTTGAAGCAAAAGAGGGATCAAATGAGGGCATCCAAAATCTCTTTGGAACTTGCAGAGGGGGGAATCAATGAAAAGGTTGTATGGTCTGAACAGAAACTATGACCTTTGGATCTGTATCCTATGATTACTTCTGGAAACAAAAAGAACAATCAAAAACCCTCACCGGCTGAGTTTGAACTTGCCAAGCAGACAATCAAGCTATTCCATTTCTTCCACCATGGAAAATTAATTTTTCTCAATAAGTCTGATCACAGCAGTCTTGTTGCAATAATTGAATTTTTCCCATTGTATAAAATTTCTGATCAAGATAAGAAGGACATCAAATTTGTGAAAACTTTCTTTCACCAGTCATAAAAAATTTTCAACACAGTTGGTCCCTCAAGATCTTGGGGTGGAAAAATGTGGTTGATTGGATGGCAAAAATCAATGGACCCCTTTGAGTTATTTGGAGTCTATTTGAAGAAATCATCTATTCAATCTTCCCCTCAAGAGTATGCTTTTCTCAATCTTAAGGCAGACAAAGTCTCTCAAATTTTTAGGAAAAATGTTTTTAAATTTGGCCAGACTTCCCTTTCAATCAAACCCTGAAATAATGAAGGACAATTGCATCCCCTCCTTCTCATCACTCAAATTTGGTTCTTGGCCTACTCCCTTTGACTGATCTCTGCATGTCACCTTCACAACCAACTCTTTTTACAACTCACTTCACATTGAAAAATGTGACATGTCTGAGTATTCCTTTTTACTTGCAGTTCCAACCAGGAAATCAAATGGAAGACTTATTGAAAATACAGACAAATATCAATTATCTGATGGCCAATTTGTTTTTCCTGACCTGGGCTTTGGAATTGACCTCAAGCAAAAAGGTGTGGTCAAAATGGTTTGGGCAGCCAATAAGTATAAGCACTGTACTTTTCCTGCTGTGGAGACTGCCACTCATACAAGAATGGCAATGTCAATGCAAATCAAAAAAACAACTAGAAACACTTTCAGGTACTTGGTGAGTGGGAAAATATACTCCAGGGAAAAAAAATATATAAATAAAAACAAAAATATATTTTTTTTGTTATTGGTGGGGTTAAAAATAGTCTTAAGAATCATTGTAATCAAAAATGTTTTTTTTTTCTTTTTTTTTCTTTTTAAGTTTTTCATCAAAGCAAATATATTTACAAGCCCAGAATTCGAGTAATCTGATTTAATTCATCTACTGTTCTACTGCTACCAATGTATGCTTCAGCCATTGACCACTTATCCTTTTTTTTCTGTTACCAGTTTTTCCCTCTCCATTTGCAGTTTCACTTCCTGTCAATCCTTCTCCTTTTCCTCTTTTTTTAACTTCTAGCTCAGCCCATTTCAACTTCCACCCAGCATCCCATTTCTTCTGATGAGCCAAACTCTTGACTTTCTGATTTTGAAAATCAATAGCCAGTTGACAATCCCACTTCTCCTTTCCAACCTGAAGTTTTTCAGATTCAATTTTCAATTTTACTGTTTTTCAGAGGGGAATAGGAATGAGCTTGATTTTAAAGGCAAGGATAATCCAATCGGCTTACTTGAATCTTGCTTCTCCATGATCTCCTCAAATCCCAACAAATTTGAAGTGTTTCTCCTCTTTTGAATTCTATTGGGGTTGATGTTGATGGTTTTCTTTCCCTTTACAGAGGAGTTTTGTGTTGGAACATCATTGCTCTCATTTGAAGGGGATTTTGGAGGCCCCATTGGCTTGAGTTTTTGGCCATTCAGGAACGGATGAGCCTGTTTCTTTTGAATCTAAATCAGTCAGGATTAACTGGAAAGAAGAGAAAAGAACTTGGTTCCTTACTTGAGCTGATTTTAATAGAAATGATGATATGGGAATGACATCCTCCTCATCGGCCAAGTTTTCCAGTTCTTCCACCCCAGAAAGAATGCAATCCAAAAAGGAGGGGAGGTGTCCAAGGTTGGGTTTGACTCCTCAATCAATGCAGAAGTAGACATGATTGGAGCTGATTGCGTTTGAATATCCTCCTTGGCATTGGATGGGGGACACTCATAGGTTTCTTTGGGATCACCATTGCTAGGCTGAGCATCCCCAGCCAAGTCCTCAACATCAACTTAATCAGATTGTTGGGAATCAAATGCAGCTAGGGGGTGATGTTGGCCTTCTTTGCAAAGATTTCATCCATTTGAATATAAAAAGTAAAAATGGAGTCCAACTTATCAATCACCAAGTTGATTCCCTTGGCTTTGTCAGAGTCACTGATACCAAAGCCAGTGGAGATTGACATGGAGTGGTCCTTTTTGTACTTGGCTCAATAATTCTTGAATTGCTCCCTCATCTGTTTGGATGACAGATCCAGTCTACCTTTTATTTTATTCTTGAGTTCATTTGCCATCAGGAGATGACCATTGACCTTAGAGGATGGAGGTGGGCCAGCGTGTGTTTCATTGTCTGATCCAAAGCAAGCATTGTAGTTGGATGGAATTTTGAGCCAGTTTACCAGGATGATGAAATCAGCTCTCTTGAGCTTACTTGAGCCTTTGGAAGCTGATGGGGGAGGATTGTTGGATGTTGAGTTCCTGGGGGATGTTTGCTTTGGTCCATTGGATTGTTTAGTGGACTTGCAGGGGGAGGATTGTTGAGGGGCCATTTAAAAATAGTAGGAGGGAAGAAGGGATGAAGGGCTATGAGAGTGTTTAAGTGGTGAGAGTGATGATGTGATGAGAGGATGAGAGTGATGAAGAAAAGAGAATAGGAAGTGATGAGAGTGATGAAGTGACAAGAGGGATAAAGCAATGAGAGTTAGGATGTGATGAAAGCAATAAAGTGATGAGAGTGATGAAGTGATGAGGAAAGTGATCCAATGAGAGTTAGCTGGATGTGATCAAAGTGATAAAGGGATGAGAGTGATGAAGTGATAAGGATAGTGATCCAATGAGAGTTAGCTGGATGTGATGAAAGCAATAAACGGATGAGAGTGATGAACTGATCAGGATAGTGATCCAATGAGAGTTAGCTGGATGTGATGAAAGCAATCAAGTGATGAGGATAGTGATGAAGAGATGAAGAGCAATGAATCAAATTTTTTTTCCAATGAGGTTGGAGTCAGAAGGAGGTGGGAAGCCAGGGGTGGATGACATGGACAGGTGGTGGAAGCCTTTAAATACTTTATTTGAAAAAACCCACTTATTTCCAGGTAACTCGGACACTTCTGATGTGAAATAAGTGGGTTTTTTTTTTGTTTTTTCTTTTGATTTTTAATGGTGGGTTTGCTTAACTCTGGTATGCCCTATTGTGGTTGAGTGACTGCTTCATCAAGAAATTGCTAAGAATTTTTTTTTTTTTTTTTTTTTTTTTTTTTTTTTTAGTGTCATGCTGATCCTACTGAAGATTAAAAACGACCGGAATCGTTTTGAACTCAAATTCATGATTTGATTTGAAAGTTAAGAATCAACTTCCCATCAGAGCACCCCAAACGTTCTTCAAGCCCAATCAGTTCTCAACTTCTTATGTACATAAATCCCAGAAACTGATGCGTTTGAAAAGTATGTTTTTTTTTGTTCGGACTTACTCCTTCGATCCATGAATTGACAATAGCTTCAACTCCATTCAATGGAAAATTCAACACTCTTTCTACGTTTCACATCTTTCCAATCACCCCACACTCCAGCATCCTCATCATCATTAAATTCCAATCAGTCCCCAAATTCTGGGGGGGGGGCAATACTCTAGTGATCGACAAGATCATCATGATGAGTTCCAAATTCCCTACACGAGCCAGGCTGCAGACCACCTCTCCACTTGCCTCTCTCTCACTCCCTCTAGATTCTCAGCACCCCCTCCCTCCCTTTCCTTCTGATCAGAAACCAAACCACATGAGAAAAAAAAAAGGCTTGAAAAAAAAAAAAAAGTAGGTGGTCGAAGATCGGAGGGGGAGGGTTTGCACTGTAGGTAACGCACGTGCGCACGTACGGGTGTGCGTACCCTGCACGATGATCCCGGATCCGGCATTCGACCGACGCCCTCTGGTCTCTCGACAAACACATCCCCATCCTCTGGTCCTCCTCCTCCTGCTTACCTCTTCGAACCTTTGCCTCCTCCGCCTCTCGACGGCCCATCACCACTCAAAAAAATGAAACGACCATTCGAGGGTTCGGCTCCCTCTGCTCGATGGCCTCCTTTTTTGGCTAGGGGGTAAGCGGAACGACTATCGAGTCGATCGAGTCCTCAAGCCCTCTCTCAGCTCCATCGTCCCTTGGAGGGCCTTGTGTCTTCAGACATCGAGGACCCATCGAGCCGAGCTGACTCGGTTTCTCACCACCTGTCGATCGGACCAAAAATCTTATGCTCTCTTGCGCCGCTACTTGGCGTGAGTTGGTTCAAGTAGGGCCTTGTTCTCGGTCGGCTCACTCTCGAACCACATCGATGATCAACTACAATGCCAGAGAGAGAGAGAGAGAGAGAGAGAGAGGACGACCAAAGAAAAAGAAAAAAAAACAATAACAAACCGGTACGGATCGGGTGATGATGGATGACTGGTGGTGGTCGTAGTGACTTCTTGGCCGGATCGATCTATCGAAGAGGGAGACGACAAACAAAAAAAACACGTTTTGAGGAGGAGGGGAATGATCGGGGCGTAGATTGTATAGCCTTCCAATCATCATCGATCGACCTGAGATAAGGATGGGATGGGGTACAGAGTTTACCGAGGGGGGGGGGGATGACCATCACAAGACAACCATCACAGAGATTTTTTTTTTCGTTTTGTTGGTGAATTGGTTTTCGTGAATTGGTTTTCGTTGGAGAAAAAAAAAGGGGGGCAAGACGGGTGATTAATGATCATCAGCATGGGACTAGTTTGGGGTCGATTCATGTGATGAAAGTGAGAAGAAGAGACTGAGAGGGTCGACTGGGACTTTACCTCTCCGAAGACTAGATCCATAGTCCCAATGATGGCCACCATACTAAAGATAAAAACAAAGCAAAGATCCAAGGATCGGGTCAGATTATCTTGACCATCCCACATCAAACAACGCCACACCTTTTTCCGGAAGGGTGAGGGGGGTTAACCCCAGCCATTCTGGAAAAGAGTATGCGGCTTAGACCCCAGAGTGATTTTTGTTTGTTGATAGTTGTTATTGGCTTTTGTTTAGAGGGAGGGAAATGATGATGATAATTACTCGGGTAGGAAATGATTCCGAGACATGAAATCAGCCCCGGCTAGATGAGCGAAACCGGGAGCCCGAATGCCTGTCGAGATCACGAAAAAAAAGGGGGGCGACGAGGAGGAGGGTGAGATAGGATCACGATCGGGGATGTGACAAGATCGGTGGGAACGTACGACAACGGTAAGGACGATTAGAGCCATCGCTAACGAGATAGACGCCCATTTCACCCTTGGGAGCTTCGATACTCGAGTAAGTCTCTCCTGGGGGTACGTTATAACCCTCTGAGAAGAGTTTGAAATGATGGATCAAGGCTTCCATGGATTCCTTCATCGTCGCTCTCGGCGGTGGGGTGAGTTTGTAATCATCGACCTTGATCTGCCCGGCGGGCATCTTGTTTAAACACTGACTATCCAAGATCATCAAACCAAACCCAACCAAGCTCAAGTTAGTATCCGCACCTCGACTTTCCCCCCCCCCCGACCAGAGATTCGAGTGTGGGGAGTGAAGTCGATTGGAGTGTAGGATGGGAGGATCTTACTGAATGATTCGTAGGGATTGACGAAATTCTTCGATCCGACACAGGTATCGATCGTAGCAATCGCCGTTCTTACCGACCGGGATATCGAATTCGACTTGATCGTAGGCGTCGTAGGGTTCACTCTTACGAACGTCCCAAGGGATCCCAGAGCCACGTAGCATGACGCCACTGAAGCCATAGTTGAGAGCATCGGATACGGTGACCCTACCGATGCCGATCGTACGTTGTTTCCAGATCCTATTCTCGGTCAAGACTTCTTCGAACTCGTTGATCCGATCCGAGAAGGCGGTGGCCCAGGTGAAGATATCATCGAGTAATCCATGGGGTAGATCGAAGGCCACCCCACCGGGACGAACGTAGGCGGCATGTAACCTTGCACCCGAGACTCGTTCGTAGAATTCCATCAACTTTTCCCTTTCCTCGAAACCCCATAAGAATGGAGTAAGAGCTCCGACATCTAGGGAGAGGAAGAAGAAGAAGAAGAAGAAGAGAGGATCAAGATTCGATCGAGGTGAGTTGAGCAACTTGGTGGAGGGAGGTGAGGAGAGAGTGAGGATTACCCATGGCATGAGTGAGGACGGCCATGAGATGGTTGAGGACCCTGGTGATTTCACCAAACATGGTTCGAATCCATCTGGCACGATCGGGGACTTGGATGTTTAAGAGTTTCTCGACGGCTCTCGAGTAGCATAACTCGTTGGTCATCATCGAGACGTAATCCAAACGATCGAAGTAGGGTAAGGCTTGGGTATAGTTCTGAATCGATGAGGAGTGAGAGAGAGAGAGAGTTAGGATGGATTGAGAGGGAGGGAGGTAGTGAGTGGGTAGAGTGCAAGTCGAACCTTGTACTCGATCAATTTCTCGGTGCCACGATGGAGTAATCCGATATGAGGATCTGCGCGTAGGATCTCTTCACCATTCATCTCTAGGATCAGTCGGAGTACACCATGGGCGGCAGGATGTTGAGGACCAAAGTTGACTGCGAGGGAGAGGAGGGTTAGTCTGATGGTTTGAGTTAGATGGGGTGGGTGAGCGAGCTTACCGGTGAAATGTCGGAGGGTACCATGTTTCTTGTTATCCTGAGCTTCCTCTAGGATCGATTGAGGGTGTAATAGATCCTCTGATACGATCGGTAGGCTAGCCTTCAAGCTAGGCTGCGATGAGTTGTTAGTCGAGATCGATCTGGATCTGGATCTGGATGGAAGGGAGTTGATGGATGAGGGTAGGATGAAGTTCGATCGACGGCTTGATCTTCCGATGGCCGATATTCCGATCCTGGCTAGCTTGAAAGTAGTCGATGATGATGATGATGGTGATGGTGATGGTAGCATGGTTGAGGATGTGAAGAAGTATCGAGTGGGGTCTCGTTCTTTGTTCTTTGTTCTTTGTTCTTTGTTCTTTGTTCTCGTTCTTTGTTCTTTGTTCTTTGTTCTTTGTTCTCGTTCTTTGTTCTCGTTCTTTGTTCTTTGTTCTTTGTTCTTTGTTCTCGTTCTTTGTTCTCGTTCTTTGTTCTCGTTCTTTGTTCTCGTTCTTTGTTCTTTGTTCTCGTTCTTTGTTCTTTGTTCTTTGTTCTTTGTTCTTTGTTCTTTGTTCTCGTTCTCGTTGTCAACGAGCTCGACTGTGGCCCGCGAGCTCGACTGTGGCCCGGCCCGGCCCGGCCCCAATCTCACTACTACCTTCCCTCCAGCGTGTGGGCGTGTGGGCGTGTGGGCGTGTGGGCGTGTGGGCGTGTGGGCGGAAGACAAGACTGCAGCCCAAAGGACCAAGGATGGCTATCATTTAATACATCCTCTACCCTCTTTTTCTTTGTAGCAAGCCTTCCATCAGACCTGTCATGAATATCAATAGTGATCAAATTGGTATTTGATCCAACTAAGACTTATTTATAATCAGTCATTCAATCAAATCAAACTAGATCAAGTTCAACAAGAGAGTGGAATCAAAATATACAACTCGGTGGTGCAGTTGTTTTATCGCCAAGATCTCCCTCACCAGTATGACTATGGAAGATCTAAGAGGGAAAGAATTAAAGAATTCTATTCCCCTTTGTTTCTTTTCTTTTCTTTTCTTTTTTTTACCATGGAGTGCATGAAATGTTCATTTGCTCTGATAGTCCTTTTCATTTACATCAGATACATGAGTGTTTCTCTTAATTGTTTTATTTAAACACATACTTTCTTTTCTCTTCTTCAATAGTATGATCTATCCAGTTACTGGGCTAGTTTGAGGATTCCTGTAACATACTCATATTTTATTTGACAGGTATTGAACCTTTGATAACTTCATCATTAATCAACATATTTAAATGATTTGTTTTTTCTAACATGATCCAAATGATCTTATCCTTCAATCAGCAATAAGATCAATTTTTTATAACCCATATCATTCCATCAAAAGGTCAAAAACCTGTACCAGTTTTCTCATCAAACCATTCTCCTCTAGATCCTCAAACCTTACCCTGAGGTGGATCTACTCATAAACTTTTAAGGTTTAAAATTCTACCTTTGAAGTTTCATTCCAGTTCTCAGTCTATGCCATCTTGACTATTCCCATCTGATTCCTTACCCCCTTTGAATTACAACTGTTCCCAGTAAACAAGTGGATTAAGTCCAGCAGACTTGTTGACTGGGTCTTTCAGCCTTATTTGCTTGAAGGTAGTCCTCATTCTGTCAAAAAAATCAAATCTTGATCTCAAGTAGATCATGCCTGTTGACCAGCATGGGAAGGCTTTTGTTCAACAGGAGGATTGCCCACAAGATCTGCCACAATCTCAATCTTTCATCTATCACTCAATATCTTCTCAATCAATTTATGTGTGTGGGTGGGTGTGTGTGTGTGTGGGTGTGTGTGTGTGGGTGTGTGGGTGTCTGTGTTTTTGTTGTTATCATTTTAATCAATCACAGTTTATTTAACTTGATAAAAACAGCTACACCCATCAAGGGTTTTCTATTTATTTATTTATTTATTGATTGATTGATTGATTTTGTTTGTCAAAAACCACAGTGGCCGCTTGAATTGTCCTAGGGACTTCCTACCCTTGTTGAGTGGACTTGATCAATTTCTCAAGCAACCTTCAATCACTTGTTGAGAGACCTTATTCTGTTAATGAATGGCCTTGAATTACTCAAACAGGGGTCTTGATTAGTTGTGATGGGTGCTTCCTCACTTGAAAACTGGACAGGGTTTTCTGGTCCACTGGACTTGTTTACCGGCAACAGTGGTATGTGCGGGCATCTTGGCTGTTGAATACCTCTACCAATGCATTCATAAGCACTATCCCATTTTGACTGTCAATTTTGGTTCAGGTTTGGATTGAATAGACTAATTTAGGGATTCAAGATGGGCAGCTCCTCCAGGGGCACATTGGAGGTTTTTTTCATTCAAGTGGTTTTTTCTACTTCACCTTCTGTTTTAAGGCTGGATTATCATCTTCCTGGCCAACAACAGGTTGTTTTTTTTGAACCAGATGAATCCCTGGATGAAGTTATTCAAAGATAAACACAAGTAAAAAAAAAAAAATACTCTTACCCAATATTTCAAAAGAAATGTGATTGATAGTTTTGCCAGAATGATGAAATATTCATACTTTCCATAATAATTTAGGTACTGTCAGATTGGTTATTGAATTTGTAGGATTTATACTGTTCATCCTGAAGATTCAGCAAGGTGGTTTCTCAGTTGTTTTTTTTTTTTTTTTGACTGATTCAGTTGGTTCTACTTGATTTAATAACCTAAAGCAATTCAATGAAATTGCTTATGAAAATTTCAGATATGAATCCTTGTCCAAGTGTTCAATTGAGGAAAATTTTCTCATTTACAAAGAAAAGTTTGAGAAGCTGATGAGGTGATTAACCCTTTCAGAATTTAAAATTTGTTTTGAATGCTATCATCACTTTTTCAGCCAGAAGACCGACTTTTGCCATCAAATTATTTGCTTTGATTTCATGTTGAAATCTCTATGAGTTCATTCTGGGCTCACAAATCAAAAGGTTCTCAAAAATTCAAATCTTCATATCTATCAACGAGTCAATCATACTATCAGTTTTGAGGAAACCATCCAGAGTTTTTTTTTTTTTTTTTTTTTTGCACATATCCAGCCAGCCAAAATGTTGCAAAGGCCAGACAGGCTGGGGAAAAACCCAGACATGTGAGGGAAAAAACATTTTCTGGGTTTTTCAAGTGACAGGTCACCTGTATCAGGTTTCCTGTGAAGTTTTTTCCCAAACCAGAAAGGAGACCATGCAGGCATACTCACCACACCCCTCACCTTTGACATCAACCTCCAAAATTGACCTCCAACATTGGCCTTCAACATCTTTGTGGTAAGTATTTCCTATTTTCCTTTCTCCTCTAATTTATTCCATGTACTATTCAATTTGATTAATTATCTACTTACTTAAGTTTTTTTTTCCCCTTCTTTTTTGGGTTTCATTTGACTCAGCATAGCAATGGATGAACCAATTGATGATGACAAAAAGATTCCCCAGGTTGATGAAGCTTAGGCTTTAAAACCTCAAGAACAAATTCAGGCCAAATGCTTGTATTTCCAAGAGGTTCATTGCCACCTGACCTCAAAACTAACTCTATCAAAGGCCTTCAAAAAAAAAAAAAACCTGAAAAGTAACAAAGAAAATTAGAATAAATCAAAATCTCAAATTGGTTGGGCAAGAAAACCACATCAAGAAATCAGTGGTAAGATCAAGAACCTGCTTGAACAGCAAGTCCTCAACAAAATCAAACCTCAAGTGGAGGTTT
The DNA here is from genome assembly GCA_025617555.3 of Puccinia polysora. NCBI lineage: Eukaryota > Fungi > Basidiomycota > Pucciniomycetes > Pucciniales > Pucciniaceae > Puccinia > Puccinia polysora. The sequence continues at coordinate 22,006,869 of CM062613.1, read as the reverse complement.
CCAGAGCTTTTGGCATCTTCAAATGTCAAGTTTGAAGGATTTTAGGTGAGGCTTGAGATTGAAATGAGGATTGATCAAGAGCCACACAAGGACCAAACTCAAAGATTTCCAATGAAATCCATCAACTTCTTGATGCATCTTGAAGATAATCTGGCCTTGGGTTTGAAGGACCTAGCTGGTCAGATCAAGGACAAGGTTGATGTTTCTATCTTGATCACCTCAATCCCAAAGGTATTTGAAAAGTCTTGAGATCACCTGGAAGATGATAACTCCAGTTCCTTGCAAGTTGAACCAGGCTTACTCCCTACAACAGCAACTCAATTTTGTACTCAATTTTGTCACTGATGTAGGAAGGAACCTCATCTTTATTGATGAGTCTTGTTTCAAATCTCATACTCAGCCTAATCACAGTTTCTCACTTTCTGGTAAGTTAATTCTCTTTCAGAATTACATATTTCATTACTTAATTGATTCTTTTTGATCTTGATTGATGCTCATTATTATTATTATTATTATTATTGTTATTGGTTTATTTTGGTTTTATACAGGTCATCAAGCTTCCCTTGCAACCAATTCCAGGGGAAGTATGATCCATCCTGTTGGGGCTCTGGAAAATTCAGGAATGATCTGTTACAGATTGCTGAATAAGGTCATTAAAAAAAAAAAGGGTGGTACCGTTTCCCTTGACATTTTCAACTTTCTTCTCCAACTAAATGAGCCATACCCTCCAAACTCTCTCATTATCATGGAAAACACTCTGATCCATTGTGGAGAATATTTTGATCAAGTTGTCCGTATAATGAAGGTGTCAACCCCAAAAAACCAAAATTGAAATTTCTTCCCAAATACTTCTTCCATTCTGAACCCTATCAAGCTTTTTTTTGACACCATCAAAATTAAATCCAAACCTCAAGAGATTAAAATCTAGAATGATCTTACATAAACAATCCATAAGGCTACCAAGTAGGAAATCATACCAGAGGTTTCACAAAAGTGCTTAACTCCTTGCCAAAAATTTTACAAATCATGTGGTGGTCTGCAACCTATAAGAGCATCTATGGTCATCTTGATAAGTGGACTTATTGAGGATTCTTTCAACCAAGCTACCATTGTGGGCTTGATAGCTGTCAATTGGACAAAATCCTTGATGAGGATCCTTAAATTCATGAATCCTTGTTGAAGCTCAACCAGTAAAATTTTTTCAAGCCTGTCAGCTCTCAGATTCCAGGAACCTTAATGCTATCCTTTAGATAAAGAAAGTGATGTAGTAATGTAATCATAGTAATTCCAAAAATTAAGGATAGTAAAATCTCCAAAAGGTTAATAAGAATGGAAGCAATCACAAGTTTTTGAATTGGTTTTGTTAAAAAAGGTTTTTAATATATGTTTTAAGAACTTTCACAGCTTATACAAACTGGGGATCCCTACAGTTCAAAAACCTCTCTTCAAGGGGGTCACTTTGGGAAGTATAAAACCCTGGGCCAATGGTTTCCTTCAGAATCACTTCAAAGGGGGTAACACCCAAGGCAATGATGGTATGGCTGGGCTTAGCAGCACACAGGCCTGGTCAGGGAGATCCAAACTTACTTTGAAGTCATCTTACTCATGAGGGTACTGCATGGATTCATGGTTGCAAGGGTCTCAGATCAAACATTGGGCTTCTTACTGATTCTCTTCAACAGAATTAATCATGTTTTCAGATTTAATGATTATACTATCAGATCGAGGGCCATAAATCACTTGTTTGTTTATCTCTTTTAAACACTCAATCATCCATCAAAATGGGGTCTTGATTGATATCAAAAAAAAAAAAATTAATGGGGTTTAAACCAACCCAGGAGGTACTGTATATATTACCATTTTGGGGGTCAAGGAGCCTTCTCAGTGCACATAGAGAGGTTTGTGCTCTAAGGCTGACCAGGGCTAGTTAGTCACACGTTCTTATTTCTGTCACTCAGTGGTAGCTGTCTTTGTCATATTTATGGATGGAAATTATGGTTAGAACATTGTTTTAATGTTCATTTTTTATTTCTATGGTTATGGAATAGTTCCTAATCTTGTATGATCTTTATTTGAGTAAGTTGGTCAGAGGCAGGTGTTGATTAAGTTGCTCTGTTGACTTTTGAACCTTTTGATCATTTTTATGAATTTTTATGCAAACTGCTTGATTGGGGAGTTTTTTAGTCCTGATCAAGGATTGGTTAATATCTTCTTGGTGATCACCCTTATTATTATTTAATTTAATTTATCATCTTTTATGATTGAGTTTTTTTTTTTGATACTTTTATGCAATTTCTAGAGTTTTCTAATCATTCTCTATCTAGCTGTTGACTCATGACATATATTTAGGTGTTGTAGTAGTTTCCTGTGGTACTGGGTCAACAGAGGTTGACCTGGCAGTTTTGATGTGTGCATGCTGGACAGCTGTAGGGTGCCATCTAGGGTCAACAGCCTCACTTCACGCTCCGTACCACCACATTGGCACCTCATTCTTGCACTATATCCTGAAAATCCCTTTCCCCCACCGCCAAGTGAAGCTCTTCCCCTCCCCCCCCCCCCTCATCTTGGCCTCTATCATGGAGATCAAAGACCTTGACCCGGGGGATACCCACTGGCCCCTCCCAGAACCCCCCAATTGCATGCTGCCTCCCCCGGGCTTACACACCCTGCTCAGCAAGATTCTACAGGACCAGACAAACAGAGATGATGATGGTAACATCAGCATAAACTCTAAGTTTGTACAGATCATCCTGGGCCTCTTGGCCGAGTCCGATTGGTCTTTTAAGCTTATGCGCAACATGCTGGAAGGCATGAACGCCAGGCTTGAGACAATGGCCCACCAGATTGCCCAGCTCTTGTCCACTCAGCCTCCCCCCCACCCAATATTGTACACCTCTGTGACTAAAAGAAACCAAATCACTCAAGTCCCAATCCTTCCCAAGAACCTTCCCCCCCCCCCCCCCCTCAATTGACATTTGGTGGACTAGGCCTGAAACGCGTCATCATTCATTCAAACCCACTCAACACAACTTTGAAGGAAGTCCCGGCAGCTGCCTTGGTCCAATGGGCAAACAAATCTCTGGCGGCCTTGGAGGCCAAGGTTGATGATGAAATCATCACAATCAGGGGAGTGAATCAGCTTCCCTCTGGCAATTTCTCTTTTTATGCTAAGAACTGTTCTCACCAGAAGTGGCTGTTGGAGAACAAACACCTTTGGTCAAAAAAGGTCCACCCAGATTTAGAGGCAACACCAAGCACGTTTTCTGTCATGGTCCATGGTATACCCAAATCCTTTGATGTCACCAGTCCAACTAGCATTTCCAAGCTCACCTTGGAGAAACAATTTCAGGCCTCAGATGTAGCGCGAGTAAGATGGATGGGCACCAATTTACCCTTGGAGAATAAGGCAGGCTCAATTGTTATCTCCTTCTTGAACAAAGATTGGGCAATTTGAGTGGAACGTTCAGGAATTTTCAACAATTAAAAATTCCATTGGACCAAAAAATTCAAACCTTGTCCACCACAATGTTATCAATGCTTAAGGATGGGCCACTTTGGTAAGTGGTGTTGCAAAGCACCAAATTAGTGTGCAAAGTGTGGGGGCAAACACTCAACGAATGAATGCCCTGATGGTTTAGGTATGATTCAAATGTGTGTCTTATGCACTGAGGGTTTGGTGGCAAAAACACCAGGCATTTTGGACAACCAGCACACCCCGTTCAATATTACCTGCCCGTTCAAGAAGGGATGGTTTGATAAACAACCTCTCCCACTCCCATGTTAGAACACCTCACCCCACCCCCTCTTTTCTCCTCCTCCCTTATTCCTCATGTCACCGGTCGAGCCCGGCCAGGTGCCATGTTATGCCCTCCTTTCAGAACTTTTCTATCCATCAACTCAACTGCCATGTCTCAAAAGCAGTCACACTGAGCATCTTGAACAAAGGATGGTGTGCTGATGTTCTGGTCTTACAAGAACCTTGGGTCAACCCAATTGATTTTTCTCCCCCATCACATCCGGGGTGGAAGACTTTTGTGGCCTTTGAACACGCCCCTAGTGGGTGGAACGACTGGCAAAAAGCTGCCATTTACATTAAACGATCCATTCCCTCATCTTCAGTTTTTCCCCTGGAAGGCAGGTCCCAGTGCCTTGTTGCAATTGGATTTGACCTGTCAGGTGCAGCTTTCCGCATTGTTAATGCCTATAACCCCCCCTCTATCTCACTCCTGTCTAGTTGGCTGGACTCCTTTTATAACCGGATGGTCCCCACCTTTATCTGCATGGACTCAAACCTACACCACTTGCACTGGAAACCCATCTCCTGTAACAAAAAAGAACCTTCAGCGTCCCCCCTTCTCTCCCTGCTCTCATCAAAAGGCTTTTGCCTGTCCTCCCCAAAATTTGTTCTGACTTTCTTTTTTTGAACAGGGAACGGTTTCACGATTGATGACATATGGGCCAACTTCCTGGGTGCAAAGTTGGTCCAGGATTGTGTAATCTTGGAAGATAACTGCAGATCCAATCACCAGCTCATCAGAATAATTTTACGCCATGCCAAGCTCTCTTCTTCCAAGCATTGGAGCGTGCCAAGATGGGCAGAATTGAGGGAACTGTCTGTAAAGAAGGCACATCAAGTGATCAGAGGACTCCAAGACAATGCCAAAGCAACTCTTGACCAGCAAATTGATGACCTGTCTGATACACTACTTTGAGCGCAGCGGGCTTTAGGCCGTCAGGTAAGAAGCAACCCCAACCAACGCAACAGCTGGTGGTGCTCCAAAACCCTGGACCCCATTGTTAAAATACACAATAGATCATGCTGATGGTTTATTCTAGTCAAATTGGAGGAAGCCAGGGAATGTTACCGCAAATGAAACAAGTATTTTCTCTCACTAGTGTCTTCCCTAAAGCAGCAAGAATGGCTGACTTATCTCAAAACGGCCTTGGTGGCTGACTTGTACCGTATTTGGAAGATCACAAAGAGAAATATAGCGGTGGATATATTGCCCCTCTGACAAGAGGATGGCTCCCTCACCCATTGTAAACAGAAGCAAGCTCAACTCCTTTTTGAGGGAACCTTGGCACCTTCCACCCCTTTTGATGAATCAGGGATTGAGGCCCTGGAACAGACAAGATTTGCTGTTTACCCCCCAGTTACAAAGCTTGAGGTCACTGCGGCTATTAATAAGGCTTGCCCCAGGAAAGCAGCGGGCATCAATGGGATTATGAATGAGATGCTGAAGTTTTCTCTCCCAACCCCTGTTACCAACTCTGACCTCTCTTTTTGACAGCATCCTTAGGTCTGGGTGCTTCCTGGGTGTGTGGAAACAAGCTGTAATGGTTATTATTAGAAAGGCTGGTAAGAAAGACTATACGCAACCGGAGGCATATTGCCCAATTGCACTACTAAACACTCTGGGTAAGGTATTTGAACTGATTCTAGCACCTTGAGTCACTCTCTGGGACAAATCAAGCGCTGCCCTAGCAGAGGGCCATCTAGGAGGCAGAAAGGTCTCAGGCACAGAGGACGCTCTCTTTGTACTGGATAGATGGGTCAGGGCCAAATGGGCCCAGGGGAAAGTTGTAGCCGCTCTTTTTCTTGATGTCAAGTCAGCTTACCCATCTGTTCAACCAACCAGACTAATCCAGGTTCTAAAGGATGCAAGATGCCCGACATATCTTGTGCTGATGATTGCTTCTCTGTTGAGTGGTTGCTCCACCACGATTTGTATGGACAACTTTATCTCCCCACCTTATCAAGTACTGCTAGGCTTACCGCAAGGATCCCCTTTATTGGTAATCTTGTACATTTTATATAATAATAATCTGCTGATCCCTTCTTGCTCCATTTCTTCCAACAGAATCTCAATTGGGTATGTAGATGACCTAGTCCACCTTGTGGTGGCTATGACTGTTCTCAAAACTAAGAACTCCATTGAGGGGGAAGGATGGCAGTCCTTGAACTGGGGCCTCAAACATGGCACAATTTTTGACACTGACAAAGCTCAACTCTTGTGGTTTAGCCAACCACTATCCCCAACAGTGCATTGTTCTCTAGGCATGCAGGAGCTGTCCCCCCAAAAGGAGGTCAAATGGTTGGGGTTCCATCTGGACCCCAGACTCTCTTATGACAGACATTTTGATAGACTCACAGCCAAAGCTCAACTCTCTATAAAGCAACTCTGCATTTTTGGCTCCTCCAGAACAGGCTCTAGTGCATCAGTGTGCACACACATGATGATCAAAACTATACTCCTTCCCCAAGTGTCCTATGGAGCCCATGTGTGGGCGTCTATAGACAACAAAGTCAAGGTTGGTAAATTGGCAGAGAAGATTGATTGATCAAATAGCTGGAATTTTTACCTTGGGGGTATACAAATCCACATCCTTGGCTTTCATACGCTCAAAATTTCCCTGGACTTTGGCTAGCTCAGACTTTGAGTCCTCCAGTCTCTCCTTTTATTTTAGGAAAATTGCTTTGATCAAACCAAACAGTTTGATTTGTGAAATGGTCATTGCTCTCTTCAGCCGGCTTTGCCTAAAACCGCCTTGAGATCTCCCCACCGCTCATTGCCTAGTTTGACAGGCATTGAGCCTAGGAACAGAGGCCATCAACCTCAATCTTGATTTCCGCTTCCCGCGCCCTCCAAATTTCCATGACAGATTTTTGGATGAATCCAAAGACTCAGCTAAGTGCAAAGTCCTTTCTTTAACATTGTCACTCTCCCAGGATGATTATGCAATACAGATCTTTTGTCATGGATCCTCTTCTGAGGGTCAAGGGGGGGCTGGTGTGGCTTTCTGCCCCTCAACCAATTCTTTCATATCCTTCAGGATCCCAGAGGGGGAAGTGGTATCAAACCATGAGTGCAAGCTTGTTGGCCTCTTGGTGGCATCTCATCTGGCAACCCAGGTGTGGGTCTCCACCCTGTTCTGATGCCTGTACGTCTTCATTGACAACCAGGGAGTGATTCATAGGATGCGCAATCCCAAGGCCCCCAAGACAGGCCAATACCTCCTTACTGCCATCATGGCCACTCTTGGGTCCTTACCTGAGGAGATACCTATCACTTTTGTATGGTGCCCTGGGCACATGATGAACATCCCTGGTAACGAAATGGCCGATAGGCTTGCAGGCCAGGTGGCATTTGGCCGTGCGACCCCCCCTAATTTCTATAGAGAATAGCGCCCCCAAAGTTAAGAGAAAGCTCATGGACAAGGCCTCTCATACCCAAAAGCCTCACACAGAACTGAGGATTGGGCTCAGTTTACAACTTCTCTTGGGGCATTGCCCGCTTCATCAATACCTTTTCCAAGTCAAACCCAGAACTGACCCCTTATGTGATTTTTGTGGCAGTAGAGAAACAGTGGCTCACTTTATGAACCACTGTTCAGGGTACCCAACTATTTGAGCGACTCTCTGAAGGACCCTTTGTTGGAAGAAGATCTGCTTCTGATCAAACCAAATGAATGCCACTCTGGACAACCCAAAAGCCCATCATTCAATCGCCCGATTTTTCCTTGATTCTAGCAGATTTGACAAAGAACTTAGGATAGTCAAGGCTTAACTAGCCCAGTTCCTTATCTAGTCTCCCAGATCTTTTTCTGCTCTTTCTTAGTTTCCTCTAGTTTCCTTTTCTTCCCCTTGACTGTTAGTGCCTCCTGCATTCCTCATATCATTTCTTGTGGTCACCACCTCCATCCATCTTGCACCCCTGGGTGAGAGGGCATTGTTGTACTAGGCTCGTAGCATATTCATAGTGCGCAATGCAACATGCCAAACTGCACTTTTTTTTTTTAAAAAAAAAAGGGGTCAACAGCCAGATGTATAATATTGAATGTGGGCTTTCTGGCAGTTGTCTGGATTTTTGAGTTTCAGACACCTGCACTATTGTATGGATGCAGGGCTGGGTGTGGGAATGGTGAGAGAACACAAGATGGGCTGTAAGTCCTAAACTTATACGTATACCTGCCATACTCCAATTCTGATTGAAGTTTAGATGTGAAAACAGCATGTTGTTATGTCACAACTTGGGTGAATCACATCACTTGTTGTGGGTATGATCTCTTGGGCCATATTCTGATGAGGAGTTAGAAATTCATGATGGGGGTCAGTAAAGAGTGATCCTAACTGATTGGGGTTAGTTCTTAATATCTTTGATTTTTTTTTAGTATTATTATTATTATTCTGATAGTTTTGACAGATTTGTGCTCTGTAAATGGTAGCAAGCTGACCCCCCCAATCTAACCCTTCTGATTCCCCCCGGCCTCCCAGTAGATGGTCTAACTGGGAGGGGAGGGGATGGGATGGGAATCTTATCAAGAATCCTAGCTCTTATGTTCTTTAAACTAATGATAGATAATTCATCCGTTCGTTCGTTTGATTCTCGAGTCTTGAAGTTTGCAGCTTGGTTGACATCGATCCAGTCAGTCACACTCGACTTGGATCTCCTCATCCAATCCAATCCTCAACTAGTTCTCAACCAGTTCTCAGCTCCTACCTAGTACTCCTTCTCCCCCCCCCCTAACCCCGATCGCCAGTCTAGATCGAGTCGCGTCAGTCGATTCTGACCGAAATTCGAACTCGAGAAGAGATCGATGACTTGAACTTTCTCAAGATGATCGATCGAACTCAGTTTAATTTGGGATCGAAAGAGTTCATCGATCGATGGTCTCGACCAGCCAGTAGCCACCCATCTAGTCACCCAGCCGGTGATGAACTTCTCTCCCCACATCGTCATGCTCGGCATTGGTGCTTCGAATCATCGACAGTCGATCCAGTTGAGTCAATCTTCGATCACATCACATCACATCACATCAGTTACTACACTCACTAAAACTACCTCCACCTCCACCATCTCACTCGACGTTCGAGCCGATTAGAACTTGGGATTCTTATCACTCCTACAACCCATCGATCGAATCCTATCTCACCATCATCCTCTCAACTCACACCAATCCATCATCCCACCCACTCAACCTTCATCATCTTCCCTCACCGATCTCTCAGAGACTTGGATCGAAATCATCAAGTTCAAAGCTTCCATCATCTACTCTCAATCCTATCGAACCCCTCAATTCCTATTTCAAGCCTATAGATCAGGCAGGTCATCGACTCCAACTCTCATCCCAATCGAGATTTATGATCCATCCTCATCCTCTGAGGTTTAGAGATCCATCTACTGAGATCTCTCGTTCCATCATTCAGATGGCACTCAACTATCCCTCGATCAGTTATCCAGAACCAACATCTTCATCACCTCCCACTCAACTTACGATCATCATCCGATCCGTTCATCTGACCCACTAGGCTATCCGTTCAACAGGCTCATCCTTCCATCCTCCCCCTCCAACCTCGATCCTCATCAGGCCATCGATCGACGCCCCAAGCTCGACCAAGACTCGAGACCGATCGACTTGCCGTTCCTAACTCTCGAAATCCATCCCGTCGATCATCAAGCCTATTGGTCCCTCCATCCATGTAACACTCACACCGCTCTCCAAGACATCCTCGACCACGCTCATCCTTCCTCACACCATCATCCTACCCAGATCATCGAGACCTTCTTCGTCCTCCTCTCCGGCCTCATCAACCTCTAGTTCGATACCCAGGCTTGTCAATCGATCCGGATCATTCACTCCCCCCTCCCCTCTTTCTTTCTTGGGTCAAATGTTCTAGATTGAAATTCACGTTGATGAAGTATGTATCTGTGACTCCTCAAAAGTTATGGGTCGGATTCTAAGGATGAACCGAGTTGGAGATTCATTGCAAGGTAAGTTATGAGGCTCCTTTTATAGACGAGGAAGGATGAGACACATGAGGAGTCATCTAACTAAAACAGTGGATTGAGAGTCATCCGTCTAAGGGAAGGGGGAAATGGGCGGAAGCGGAACCCATAGTTGGTGCCGGAACCGGCGAACTGGTGGTGAGTTGACCCGACAGCTAGTTCCGGTCCGTTTATAGGGATGGACGAAATAAGGAAATATAGTAGGATATGAAAGTGTCATCCGAAAAGGGTAACTTAGTACTTGGGATTAATCGGTGGCCGGATAGGGCCATCACATATCTTAAGATGATGATGGATTGGTTGATTGGCCCTTGGATATTAGTGGAGGAAGAAGGTCTAAGCTAGCTAAACCGCCAGACAACCAGCTTTTGAGAGCATCAAAAGACCCAACCCAACTCTCACGGGGAGCAGACTTTGGGCAAGACGTGATGGTCGAACCGGATTCCATCATCGCCACTTGACTCACCAAGCTAGCCGCTCAAGTCCTACTCCTGAACATTAGGCCATCCTTACCGCGGGAGGTAAAAGTGGGGAGGCAAATCATAAAATTAAGGATCGTGTAGCAGTTTTGAGCCTCCCCAGAGTGCTGCGTCAACACCGCAGGGAGATATCCAGGGAGGTGTTTGAGTGTGATTCCCTGCCACCCGGACCAAAAAATGGTCGAGTGGTTTTGGGGGGAGGGGCAATGGCGACTTCCGGGGGAGGCCAACATGAAGATATCTGGTGGGATTTGCGCCTATTACAGATGGATGTTATTGAATATTGAAGGATATCACGGGATCTAGAGGGTTGCTAGATGTGGCAACCCAAGACCCTCATTTACCTTCCCAAGGTAAAATAACACCAGGGATAGCACCCGTAGTACAGGTGATTCTTGGGTGGTTGGGAGGCAAATCTGGTTTAGCTTGGCCGTTTACCTCCAGTGGTAAAATAAGGATGCCCTTATGCGGCGCGGCAAGCATCCACCCAAGATCCCACAACCTAAATCAAACCCACTACCTGCCTTTGGGTATGAACAAACCATGGGAGCAAGAAGTTACATACACGACTGACATGAAGTCTGGATTGAGGTATGGGTGTCTTGGATGTAGTCTAGAAGTCATTAGGGTGTATCAGAGTTAAAATTTGAAAAAAAAAAAAAATTTGAATAGCTCATTTCAGGAAAAAATATCAATTTTTCCAAAAAGATATAAATATATATATATATATCTTTTATTCAAATCAAACAATGAATCAATCAATGGTTTTAACTGAAGAAAATAAAATTTTGAAAAAAAAAAGAAAAAAAAAAGGATGGATAAGCCTGAAATCAGCCATTTAGTTTTAGTTTTAGTTTGTTTTTTTTTTGAAAGTTTTAACAATGATACACCCTCTTGTTGAAAAAAAAAAAAATGTGATTGTTCAGGATTCTTGCTTCTGGCTGTGGGCCATAGATAGGTCATGATTCCTGGTGCACAGCTGCAAGATTTTAGAATGCAAATCCCATTGGGGGAATTACAGTTGGTATGATTATATTTAATACATGTACAGTTCAAGATTTCTGTATGATCATTCCAGGAGTATACTTAATGGATAAAGAATATGATTTAGGCCATGATAGAAAAAAGAATCATCCTGATATGATAAATAATATGGTAGTTATTGAGAATTGGATTCCTATCAAGTATGAAACAAGAGTGTCACAGGTATCCAAACACAGATTAGAGGTCTGGGTGAAAGATAAGAAAGAAGAAGAAAACATTAAAGAGAAAAGAGATTTCATAGATGCTTTTCATGAAGGAATGAAAAGCAAACTACACTCTGCAACCAATAACACACTAATCTGACCTTGGAATCCTAAGACTCTTCATTTGTCTAAAACACAATTAAACAATAACAATAAACAATACAGACTCCCCAACAAGCTCTGCACTGAACTATTCTTCTGCCAAGCCTCTGAGTTACTACTGAGAAATGATTCTTATGGCACATGTTGAGACATTCTGATGACAAGAACTCTGTTAAAAGAAAACTCCTAGATTTCTGAAAGCTATCATATGATAGAATGAATCCTTTACCATGAGGATACCCCTCCAAAATTCATAAAAAGATTCAAAGATCCCCCCCCCTGCCTATGATAACGTACAAAACCCCTTATAGATACAAATCAAAATCACAACTCCAAATGGAAGACAAAAAAAAAAAAAACAAACAACTTCCTCCACACTGCTTCCCAAACACATTCTGCAATCAACCAGTATACTGTTAGCCCTGATCCTCCTAGCTGATCCATCCACATACATTAGATTCAGTGATACTATTGTAATCTCCAATGACCCTACCAGTTGATTTGCCCCAATACAGCCCTAAAGTCTGATCCTTGTCAAACTTCCTTTATCAGATTGCCTTTGATCCTGCATACAGAATCAAAGAAGACCCCCTTCGATCCACATACCCCCTATTCAACTCTAGTGTTTGATTGTTCCAAAAATTACATATCCTCTACCATCTTTGTGCATACCCCATAACCAACTCTTGGATACATACTCCATAGTTCCAATCACTCCCAGGCCCATTCTCACTCTGGAATTCATCATGGCAGAGGGGGGCTAGTTCTCAACCAGAAATGTTGTTCAGAAAAAGGTAAGACTTCAGCTCGTTGATCCTCAAAAGACAAAACTAGGACCCTGGTTCTTCAAAAGGAAAAAAAAAAAAACCTTGGCTTGAACCACTATTGTGCTGCAGAACTGGCAACCAGACAGCTGCTGAGTCAAAGATCTTTCCTCAGCCAGAACTTGCTGTTTGATCCTATCCTGCTGGGGCTTCTAAAATTTCCCACTTCCAAGCCTCCTGGTATCCTCAACTGCTGAGCCTACTTGAATTTGTTTCTATAAATAGCCATCACACCAGCCTACTATTGTGCTTCAGAACTTTGAGCCACACAGCTGCTGAGCCAAGGATTTTCCTCTGTCAGAGTAGGCAATCAGCCAGACTTTACTTTTGAAACCAATCGTGCTGTGGCTTCTTCAACTTCCCACTTCTGAGCCTCCTGGTAATGTCTACTTCTGAGAATACTTGAATTTGTGTCTATAAATAGCCACCACATCCCCCCCCCCCAACTTGAATTCTGTCTCCAGGATTCCCACATAATACCAGTGCTACATAGAAAAACTTCACCCCTCCAATCTACTACCCCAGCCTCCAAAAAGAAAGACACCCTCCATACTCCACCATGGCCTCCTGCAAATACTGTACCAAAATGCAGAGTTCTTGTACCTCTACCACTGGCCATCCAGCTTGCTGTTCCTGTTGCTTGGGACACCACAGCTGCTCCCTTTTGGCTCCAACAACTGGTTCATCTTGGCCTTATCCCCAATCCTCCACCAGTCCTTTCTGCCAATTCCATTGTTGTGGCTCCCTTAGTGACTTTTTGGTGGACAATGATGAGCCAATTGAAAACAAGGATTGAAATCTGGATTCAAATTGAGCTGCTTTGCTATCACTGGTTTCAGAGGCTACAGATTTTCTCTTTCCACCTCCTTGTTTCATGGAATTTTCTACCTCCACCAAGTGGGGTGATGCCTACCTGCGCCTGGGGCCAACAACACAATCTGAACATCAGAATTGGCCAAGTCCCTTGCCAACACAATCCATCTCCAGTGTTTGTCCAAGTGGCCACACCTCCAATCCCTCCTCTTGAAACTCCAAACGTCCCTCTCTTCTTCCCCCCAACTCTATCACCACCCCATCCCAAACTCACTACTACTCTAACTGTTTTGCCTCCAGTTCCCTCTCCTCCCTTGGCCATTGTCATTAGCTCTGATTTGCCACCAATATTCCATTTTTTTTTTTCAAAGGCCAAGCTAATCCCCAAAAGCTCCTCACAGCCCCCGCACCACCCACAGAGTCACTATTGCCACCAGCTCTGGTCCAAAGATCTCAATACCACTCATTGCCAATTCAGACCCCATTGTCTTGACCATCCCTCTGATCCACCAGTTCCCACCATTTTAGGCCTTCCCAATTCTGCCTGGCATTTCTGTACCATCAAGAAATCCTCAGAAATGAAAAAAGAATTTGGTTGTGGACTTGAGGAAGACAAGCTTGATTGTTAACTCTGTAAATCAGATGAAAAAATACTGGCAATCCTCAGATGTTTGGTTGGAATCCAAGTTGATGAGCATTGCAAGCTCCTCTGTGAGCATCATTGTGCTGGTGGTGAGCTCTGCCACAGGCTCTGCATTGCTATATTGGTCTCTTTGTACATCCCTGTGGAAAAACAATTAAAGCTTCCATAAATATAAAAAAATCATACCAAAAAAAATCTTGTACCCTTCTCCATGCTCCTTGTATAAAACTTTAAATAAATAAGGTGTCTGGTCCACCCCAGAAAGGAAACTGCTTGATTGATTTCCCACACCATCCTAAAAAAAAAATAAATAAAACTCTAAAAAAATCACAAAGTGAAAAAATCCAGCCAATCTGAGATTTATTGAGAAAAAAAAAAAAATACTGAGACACAAAAACTGAGACAGAAAACCATGAGAATTTAAGAAAAACTGCCACTCAAAAAAAAAAAAAAAAAAAAAAAAAACTCTGAAAAAATGAGACAGATCTAAAAGAAATTTCTGCCACAATACATCAACTAAAGGACCTAGACCACCCCAGACAAAGGCCTCCAATTGAGTTAGAAATTCCATTCTGATCCAAGTGATCTGAGCTTCCCTGCCCCATTTAACCCACACAACTTGAACATTGAGCCCAATGCTCAATCCCCTATGGACTCCCCCTTTCCCAAATCTCCCTTCTCCTCTCTGGAATCAACCATGTCCTGATTGTTGTCACTGGACTCCAAAGTCTCCTCAAACTCCATAGTTCCCCGCACATGAAACTTCTTCAAATGTGCCACTGCCACCTTCTGCTTAATTGGAGTACCCTCCAACTCCTCCAGCTGATAGCTTCCAACTGGGAACTGGCTCACAACTCAATATGGGCCGTTCCACCGATCCACAAAACGTTTTCCCCACCACATTTCCAAGCTTTAGTTCTACAGTAAGACAAGATTTTCCTTCTTTAATGAGTCTCAAAAACAATTGGCATACCATTTTTCCCCAGTAATGGAAAGACTTTGTAAAACTTTCCTGAAGCTGTTTTGTTGCCTTTGCCACTGCCTCAAATCAACCCAAAACTCCACCCCACCATCAGTCATGATGAGCTGCAAGAAACCAAGCCTAGAAAACCAATCTTCCTCCAAAAACCTCCCAACCTTCTCCTCCAACAGCTTGAACAACCAACAGGCCTCCAGCCATCCCAACAAGTCATCCTGGTCCATAAGTAGTTACAGAAATTTCCCTGCCTTGATATGAACCACATCCAGCAAAACCTGTTTGGAAAGTGCATCCTCTGCTGTTGGAATCACCAATTCTGAACTTTTTGCCAAACAACTAGCCACCAGAACCTGTTCTCAACTCTCCTCTGTGTTTCTTCCTCTCTCCAGCACCCCAATCTGTCATGAAGACTACTCAACTGGTCCTTCTTATCTTCCTGTTGTGTAACCACCAACAGGGGTATAGGTAGTGCCCACTTCCATAGCTGCCCTTCCAGGCAGAAGAAATGTGGCACCTTCCAACAAACCCACCTGATTTCTGCCAAAGGAAAACCCTCTGGAAATTTTAGTGTTTTGAGATACTCTTCCAACACCTGAAACCCCTAAAACTGTTTCAGGGGTAGCTTTCCAAATCCTGAAGTTTTCACTGCCACCATCAAGAGCCTCCTCTCAACTTCCAAATCTTCCTCCCCCGCTTGCCAAACCTCTGGAAACCAAGACAAGTCATCTGGAATTTGATTAAAAACTTCCCCAGAATGTGCCTGAACCTAAAATTGGGCAACTATAAGTAGGCAATCCACCAAGTCAAAGGAGCATTAGGCAAGGTTGAGGAATTTATAATACTGTCTAGTGCCCCTGCATCTACCAGGAGTTCAAACTTCACCCCCCAAAGCACATGCTTTGATCTCTGCACAATCCTTGTTAATCTTCAAAACTCCAATTTTGGCCGAAAATACCAAGATTTGAACTCTAAAAAGGTTACCAATTCATAGAGTAAGAGACATTCCTTCCCCTCATCCTCCTGAGTAAGAACTCCAACCACTCCATATCTGCCATCCAAAAATCTTCTTCAACTCCCAGAATGTGTGATTGCATTCCTTGGTCCAGTTACACTTGGATCCTTTCCAAATCAGCCTCCAAAGTGGATTTTAAATCTCTGAAATTTGCTTGATAAAGATCCTTACCCATCCCCACAGACCCAAAAACTGATAAACATGAGTAGAATTCTGCAGTGTAGGACACTCAAGGACTTTGTTAAATTTAGTGTTAGTTATATGCCTCCCCCTTGTGGACACCTCATAACCAAGGACCTCCAAGGCCAGAATGCATGCCCCAAACCTTTTAACCAAGAACATCAACCCTGCTTCCTCAACCCAAAACAGAATAATCTCCAAAGTCTGTGTTTATTTCCAAACAAACCACTGTATCCCTATCCTCCGGTTTACCTAAAATGGTTTCCCTCCCATAGGCACTCCTGGGCACCTTGATCCCCACATTTTCAATGAATATAAAAAACTTCTCCAGAGAATCATCCTGGAGAATCCATGTCATTTTCATCTGATAGACTTCCACCAAATTTTTTGCTCCTTGTGGAAGTCTTGTCAACTGAAGTTGCCCCAACCACATCTCAAACACCATCATTGGGTGAGAATCTGAAAGAAGATCCCGCTGGTGAAAACACCCCATCACATCCACCAAAACATAGAAGACTCTCCCTGTCATGTTATCCACAAAATTTTCCACCTTTGGAGGAAATCCCCCATTCTTAATGGTGACCAAGTTGAGCTTTTGAAGTTCATGGACAATCTGCAAACTCTTCCTGTCCTGCTTGAGTACCACAAAAATTGGACTTGAGTAACTAGAGCACAAGGGATCATAAATTCCAGTCCACAATTGATCTTTCACCAACTCTGTGAACTGATCCCTAATTGTTGCTGGAATAGGTATTGGCTCGATCTGCCATGGCTTGTGCGGCACTTTTGGGATTTGGTAGGGGTACCCTATGTTGTGATTCAGAAAAATCTGCTCCTCAAAACATAAATCCAGTGCCTTCCTCCTCATGACAATCACCACCCTTAACAACCCAATTTCCTCCTCACTGATCCATCCTTTGAGTCCAAAGTCTATCTTTTCCATCTGTTCCTCTGTCACACATGCTCTATTTTATCCTAATCCTGTGGGCATCAGCTTCAACTTATACGGGTCCTATGACCAACTTATTGGCTTCATCCGTGAGCTCAAATACTGTGGCATTGGTTTATTCTGTGGCGGCACCTTTTTTTCCACTGGTTTTTAATTTCCCCCACAGGACCAAACCTTGATTAATGTTTCCACTTTGAACGTCTCCTCTAACCATAATTTCTGACCTACAAGAAACTCTGTGTTGCTCAAAATTGTGTCACAATGGTAGATGCTTGTGATAACACCCATTGGAGGCACATATGTGGAAGGAATCACTTTGATTCCCACCACTTCACCAATCCCTACTTTCTTCCAATACATCCAGAGAGTCCTGCACTGAGAAGTGACCCCTTCCCCTTGCTCCTTTCTGGTTGACCTTCTGTTCAAAGATGGAGCCATTTCTGCAGTTTCCTTGACCAAAATCTAAAAATCCCCTGCCAGGAGTTCATCATGTCTGCCATGCATATGCAGGCATGCAATCTTGACATATGGTAGTCTTGTAACACACTAGATATGATAGTGGAGTCCATAACTTTCCCAATTTTTTCATCTCTTACTCTACTACTCCTTTTACCCCACATTTGAAACCTCCCAGATTCTGAAACCAAATTTTTGCCTTGTGCCAAACAAATCACACATCCTTTGCCAACCAGGAGGGAAGGATGTTGACCATAGAACCACTATCCACCATTGTCCAACACCTCTTGCCTCCAATGTGCATGTTGAAGTACCCCAAGGGGCACATCATTTCTCCCTCTGCTCCCATATTGTCTATCCCCATGTTAAGAGAACCAACTTTCAACTCCTCTTTGGCCTTTGGTTTTTACTCCTTATTCCCCATGTACTGCTTAAAGACTGAAACCATCTCCTCTTCCAGATCTTTCAAGTTTAGGGAAACCAGGTGATCTGTTCTGCAAATCCTCCTTGCCACTTCTCCTGCCCTCCTGGGGGATCCTCCTGATTTAACCACCACTGCAGGTTCTGGAACCTTTTCAGGAGATGGAGAATTGATTTCCATCCTCCTCTTGTTGGAACTAACTTCCCTAACTTCCGCCACAACCTGCAGGGGTTCCCAAGACAAGGGAAATGTGTAACCCACCAAGTTTTTTACCTCCTTCTTCTCTGCCACCACATGAAACAAGTCTTTTGGAAAGGGTTTATCTGGCTGATCTGGTATTGGTTCTACAGATGGAAAGAAACATTCCCTCCCCTCCATCTGCACTGGCTTGTTCTTAATGTTGGTGCTCAGATATTTTCACAACCTTTTCAGATTCCCATCCTCCTGACAATAGTAACATTGGAAAACACAAGGCTTCTCATCTTTACAGGGTGCCTGAGTTGTAGTTGCCTCCGTTCACTCCAAGGTTGTTGCAACTGGTTTTGCCACTTCCTTCTGAAAGAAGATACCCATTCAAGTAAACATCTCTGTCATCTCCAAGGTCTCTTTTGGCATTAAAGGCCCTTTTACCCACTTAAGTTGAACACCCTCTTTTTCTGGCTTCTTTGGGTCCTCCTTCATTAGCTCCACAAGTTCCAATTTTCCCGCAACTTCCCCTTGAATTTACTTCATATCCAGAAGGAGGTAAAATCCCCCATCCTGAAATCTACAAATTAATCCTCCATTGTAAATCTTTGTATGGACACTCCCTTTTAGATCTGCACTTAGTCCCCACAAGAAGTTTCTTTTGAATGAACCTGTATGTTCCTCCAAAATCTCATTGCGGACAAGGTGCTTTATTATCCAATTGAATGAGGAACAGTCCACACCAAACAACATCCTTGAGGATACTCCTCCCGCTTGTGCCATCTTGGATGCCAAATTCTTGAGGTCCACTTCCTGGAAGCTCTTCTCCATTGCTCCTCATTTTCTAATATTTCCCTCTGAAACTTCTCCAAATCCCTCTCCTGATACCCCTCCATATCCTCCACATCCCGCAGGTCCTCCTTGTTGGGAATGAAGTTTGTGATTTTCTGGACCCAGTCCATGTTGTTTCTGCCTTTGCTCCTGGCCATGTTCTCAAACTGTTCCAGAAACCAATGTATGTCTTATGGACAGAACCTAACCGCAGTATAGTCCCTTGCTCAGATCTTTTCCCCACTCCACTTTGGATTCTCCTCTGGTCCCCCGTACGTTGATTGCCCTCCCATGGATGCCCTTGGCAGAGGTCCCGCCAGACTTGTTGTCTGATGCAGGGGTAATTGATAAATCCTGCCTGCTGCTGCCAGTTCATGAGTATGGAGAGAATCCCTGCCCATTCTGGCCTCAAGGTTGCCAATCATCATTGATTCCATAAAGGATAAGAAAAGAAAACAGTAAGAATTAACTTTGAAAAACACCTTGGGTGAGGTGGTATTTGAAAAAAAAAAGGACTTTCCCGGCCAGAACCCCAAATATGTGGAAAGAAATTGTGTGCTACACTAAATTTATGCAAAAAATCCAACTGGCACCAGATGCTTGACTATTCCTTTGAGTTAAAATACCCTCTCCATGCCCAATAACACACTAGCCCCTGCTTCCTAAGACTCTTCCTTTGACTAAAAAAAAAAAAATTAAATAACAGTAATAAACAAACACAGAATCCCCAAAAAGCTCCGCACTGAACTATTCTTCTGCTAAGTCTCTAAGTTACTACAATTAAAAAATTCCTCTGGAAAAAATCCAGAAACTTCAATAAAAAGATACTCCACTAAAGAAAACTCCTTGATTTCTCCAGTGCTATCATACAATAAAAATAGACCATTTTCTGTAAGGATTCCCCAAAAAACTCCATAAAAGATTTGATAATCCCCCTATGATAACGTAACAACCCCCCTAGATACAAACCAAAACACAACTCCAAACAAAAGAAAAAAAACAACAAGTGAGTTCCTCTGCACTGACTCCCTAACACATTCCACAAAGAGGCAGTATACTATTAGACCTGATCCTCCTAGCTGAATCATGCACATAAATTGGATTCAGTGATAAAATTGTAATCTACAATGAAACTATCAGTCAATTTTCCCTGATGCAGCACTAAATTCCAATAATTTTCAACCTCCCTGTAGCAGATCCCCTTTGATCCTGCATAGAAAATCAAAGAAGACCCCCGTCAATTTCCCTTATGGATCCCTGAGAATCCGCATGCTGCCTCTTCAACTCTAGTTTTTAATTTTCCCAAAAATTAAATATCCTTGGAAATCTTTGTGCATAACCCATAGTCAACTCTTGGATACATAATCCATGGTTCTGATCACTTGCAGGCCCATTCTTACTCAAGAATCCACAAATTGTGTAGGGGTCAGTTATCAAACATGAATGTTTTTACACAAAAGGCAAGACTTCAGCCAATGATCTGAAAAATAAAAACTATGGCCATTTCTTGGAAAAAGGAAAAAAACCACGTCTGGCCTGCTATTATGCTGAAGAACTTGCACCCACACAGCTGCTGAGCCAAGTATTCTCCTCTTCCAGAGTATGCAATTGGCTGGACTTTAATTTTAAAACCAATTGTGCTGTGGTTTCTGCAACCACCCACTCCTGAGCCTCCTGGTAATGTCTACTGATGAGAATACTTGTGTTTGTGTCTATAAATAGCCAAAAAACAATCCAAATCACTAATTGCATCTATTAGTCTTATCATCATTCATTTCATCAATCAAACCACTTGAATTATCAAAATCCTACCACCTGAATTGCTAATTGCAATACAAGCAAGTCCTGGTGGGATACAAGGAACTTGGTAGGAGGTGTTTCAAGCACCTGCTAAAACCAGAATGGCAACCACATACCACTCCCATTCGCATTCCATGTCAAAAGACTTTATAATAGAAAATGTGCTTGTATCTCACATGTTTATTCACAACCTCTCTCACCCATCCAGGCCAACTTTGTAACTGTAGGACGCCTTCTGATGAGCCCAAAAAAACAGGCTCAAACCATCCCTACCTTCAGGTTAGCCTGGCTTTCAAACCTCACCAATTACATTGATCTTGCTGTCTTGCTACCCATGCCAAGCTTGACCTACCCCCTTATTTCCTGGACAAAAATTCCTCTTCTTGGTCAAAATGTTGCTCCAATCATCCCAGGCGCATGGATTATTTTCACCAGTTCCCTGAGTTGAGTTTTCCAAAATAAATTCTCAGATTTATCCATCTCAACTCTATTGGAACTTTCTGATTAATCCTTAAAGGTTCTCAGTCTACCTTGGTTCCAAATCACTACCTCACACTCAATTCTTTTTTAAACAATCTTATGAATTATTTCTGATTTTTTTTAAAGATATATGAATTGAGGTACCTCTCACCTTCATTAGATCAAGAATTTCTAGACACTTAAAATTGAGTAGGCTGGAGGAAGGTTTGATATCCAAGGAAACCATGACTTAATCTCTTTTATAATTTTTTTATTGATCTAGTTGAGAATAATCTAAACCAATTTGGGTTCAAGTTCATGAAGAGACCAAGACAATAAATGTATATTGCCAGAAAAATTCATCTTTCTGGTCAGAAGTAGAATTCTTCAGGATTTTGAAGCTCATGAGATTGATGGCCAACTAATTAAGCCATCAAAAAAAAAAAAAAAAAGAGCTTCAAATCAGTGAAGGAAAAGTGAAGATGGAGAAAAGTTGGAATGGATTTGAGGTTGAAGAAGAACTCAAGTGGGTCAATCACCAAATAAAAAATACTTAGTGATCATCATCTCAACCTCCAGTTGAGCCATGAAATTTTGCTCTCTCTACCATCTTTCTCCTCATTTTATCTTTGTTGAGGCCAAGATGAATCAATGGATTTTTTTGATTGGTGGGTGAGTGGGTGAGAGCAGTCAATGGATCTTGATGGATTGTATTGAGAGAATTTTCCAAATTATATATTTATAAGAAATCTTCATGATTATTCATCTCCTTCCAATTTTGAGATCAATTAACTACCTCAAAACAACCTACCACAATTCTGAAGATTACTCCTCAATCTCTACTCCTTGCAACCCATCACCTATCTTTCATCAGAACCTCTCTCTCCTACCAGACACCTGCAGAAAGAAAGAATCAATTTTTACTCAAGAGATCTCTAAAATAGTCTCAAAATCTCAATCTTTCCTCCAATTGATCAATCTCTAGTCTTGATTTAATCTTGAAAATTTCCAAATTTATTAGGGGGTATCAAAGTTAACCAAACCCGCCATTTTATAATGGTGGGTTTCAACCCAAATCCGCCATTTCAAACCCGCCATTAAAAATCAAAAAAACCCACTTATTTCAGATCAGATGTGTCAAAGTTAACCTGAAATAAGTGGGTTTTTTCAAATAAAGTATTTAAATGCTTCCACCACCTGTCCGCTTCATACACCCCTGTCTTCCCACCTCCTTCTATCTCCGACCTCATTGGAAAATTTTTTACCCCCACCCTCATCATAAAATTGATTGACCACTCTCATCACTTTATCGCTCTCATCACTTGATCACTCTCATCCACTTCATCGCTCTCAAAACTTCATCACTCTCATCACTTAACCGCTCTCATCACTTGATCACTCTCATCCACTTTATCACTCTCAAAACTTCACCACTCTCATCACTTGCGTAGCCCTTACTCTTTCAAATGGCCCCTCAGCGAACCTCCCCCCGCAAGTCCAACACACCCAAGAGAACATCGCCAAGGAACTCCACAACAAACAATCCTCCCCCATCAGCTTCCAAGGGTTCAAGTCAGCTCAAGAGAGCTGATCACATCATCCTGGTAAACTGGCTGAAAATTCCCTCCAACTACAATGCCTGCTTTGGATCCAACAACAAAACACGTGTTGGCCGACCTCAATCCTCTAAGATCAATGGTTATCTCCTGATGGCCAATGAACTCAAGAACAAAAAAAAAGGTAGGCTGGATCTGTCATCCCAACAGATGAGGGAGCGGTTCAAAAACTATCAAGCCAAGTACAAAAAGGCCAACTCCATGTCTATCTCCACTGGCTTTGGTATCACCGACTTGGACAAAGCCAAAGGAATCAACTCGGTGGTTGATAAGTTGGACTCCATTTGTCCTTTTTATATTCAAATGGATGAAATCTTTGGAAAGAAGGCCAACATCACCCCCCTAGCTGCTTTTGATGCCCAACAATCCAATTCCGTTGATGCCGAGGACTTGGCTGGGGATGCTCAGCCTACCAATGGGGACCTTGATGAAACCTTGGCCTTGGAGTGGCCCCCATCTGATGACCAGGAGGATATTCAAACACAATTGGCTCCAATCACTTCTACTTTGGTATTGATTGATCAGTCAATCCCAACCTTGAACCCCTCACTTCCTTCTTTTGATTGCTATCTTCCTGGGGCAGAAAAACTGGAGAACTTGCCCAATGAGGAGGATGTTATTCCTGGATCACCGTTGCCATCAACATCTGCTCAAGTAAGGAACTAAATTGTTTTTGATTCTGTCTGGTTGCTCCTGACTGATTTAAATTGTAAAAAAACAGGCTCATCCATTTTTGATTGGCCGAAAACTCAAGCCAATGGGGCCTCCCACATTGCCTTCAAATACTAGTGAGGACTTTCAGACTCAAACCTCCTCTGCCAAGGGTAAGCAAAAGGCCTCCAATTCCATCAATGTCAACCGCAAAAGTCATCAAAAGAGGAGAAACACTTCCAGTTTTTCGGGCTTTGAAGAAATCATGGAGAAGCAAGATTCATGTAAGTTGATTGATTCAATATCCTTGCTTTCAAAATCATGCTCATTGCCATTCCCCTCCAAAAAACAGTGAAATCACAAATTGAATCAGATAAACTTCAGTTTGAAAAGCAAAAGTGGGATCGTCAACTGGCCATGGATGGTCAACAGCAGCAAGCCAAGACTTTGGCTAATCAACAAAAATTGGATGCTGAGTGGAGGTTGAAACAAGCTGAGCTAGAGTTTCAAAAAGAGGAAAAGGAGAAGGATTGGCAGCAAGTGCAACTGGAAAAGGAGAGGGAACAATAGGAAAACAAAAAAAAGGATAAGGTATCAGTAGCTTTGGCTTGCATTGGCAGTGGTAGATTGGTAGAAGAAATACAGCAGATTACTCAAATTCTGAGCTTGTAAATATATTTGCATGGATGAAAGAAAAAAAAATTATTTTTTACTACAACAACGTTTGAGAGCATTCTTAACCCCACCAATATACAGATCTTTTTTGTTTTTATTGGTATTTTTTTCTCTAAAGTAAATTTGGCCATTTTTCATGTCCCTACAAGTGCTCTGAGTTTTTTTATTAATTTGGAGTGACATGGCAATTCTGGTATGGGTTGCTGTGTCCACAGCTGGAAAGGTACAGTGCTTGTGGTTGTTAGCCGCCCAAGCCATTTTGACTATACCTTTTTGCTTGAAATCAATTCCAAAGCCAAGGTCAGTAAAAACAAATTGACTGTCCAAAACTTGATATTCATGCGTATCTTCAATAAGTTGACCATTTGATTTTTTGGTTGGGACCACAAGTAAAAAGGAATAGCCAGAGATGTCGCCTTTGTCAATATGAGGAGAATTGTAAAAAGAATCCAAGGTGAAAGTGAGGTGTGGGGAGCAATCAAAAGGTTTAGGCTTGGAACCAAATTCCAACAAAGAGAAAGAGGGGATGTTGCTGTCCTTCATGGTATCACGGTTTGATTCAAAGGCAAGTTTGGCCAAATTACAAAACATTTGTCCTAAAATTTGGGATACTTTGTTGGCCTTCAGGTTGAGGACAGCGTACTCTTGAGGAGAAGATCTAATGGATGATTTCTTCACATAACATCCAAATAACTCCAAAGGGTTCATCAATTTTTGCCAACCAATTGCCCACATTTTTCCACCCCAAGATCTTGAGGGACCAACCGGGTTGAAAAATGTTTTTGAACAGTGAAGGAATGTTGTCAAAAAGTTGATATCTTTCTTATCTTGCTCAGATAGTCAATCCAAAGGCACAAATTCAATGACGGCAACCAGAGCATGGTGATCAGATTGGTCAAGAAGGATAACTTTACCATGGTGGAAGAAGTGGAAAGCCCCAATTGTCTGTTTTGCTTGCTTAAATTCTTCCTGGGTGGGTTTTCAAGGGTTCTTTTTCTTTTCAGCTGTGATAGCAGGGTACAGATCCAAAGGGCATAGCTTTTGTCTAGACCAGGCAAACTTTTCCTTGATCCAGTTGTCAGTCACTTCCAAAGAAATTTCCAAATCCCTCATTTGAGCCCTCCTTTTTCTACGATTCCTCTGCTTGCCACCTCTCTTTATGTTTTTCATACCATCTCCTTCCATCTTTCTCCCTCCCAGGCACTTGCTGCACCCGAGGTGAGGATCAAGGTGAAATTTGAATGGTTGTATAACATTTTGAGTTTGGTAGGCAGTGAAGGAATTGATATCAAAAAAGGGGTTGGACAAACAAAAAGACCGGTCAAACAAA
The DNA here is from genome assembly GCA_025617555.3 of Puccinia polysora. Taxonomy (NCBI): domain Eukaryota; kingdom Fungi; phylum Basidiomycota; class Pucciniomycetes; order Pucciniales; family Pucciniaceae; genus Puccinia; species Puccinia polysora. The sequence goes on along the minus strand of CM062613.1, from coordinate 21,981,428 downwards.
TAAAAAAAAAAAATGTCAGCAACTTTCTCATTATTGGCAACAAACGGTGGGATTAAAAAAATAAAAAAGAGATGAAAATCAAAACCTGGCAGAGCTAGAAAACCTAAAAAAAAAGAAACAAAAACAAAGAAAAAACAAAGGGAAAGTCAGTTCCCTGTACCCTCCAAAAACTCTGCATCGATTGGCCCAAACAATTGGCCAATCAATCACAAATCAATCTCTCAATCGAGCAATTGATTGGCAATCAATCGAGCGATCAATTGCGAATTGATTTCTCAATCAATTGCCCGATTGATTGGCAATTGATCAAGCAATCGATTCGCAATCGATTGCAGGAAGAAGATGAAGGGGAGGGGAGACTCACCAAGGGCAGAGGATGGACCAGAGGATGAGGAGGGGGAGGGGGACTGGGCTGGCTGGACCTGGGGGGGTTCAAAGGGAGGGTTATGGTAGGAGATCAGCCAGGTGAAAAAAGAGAAAGGTGATTCAATGAGGGGAGGGGACTCACCTTTGATGGTTGATGGAGGTTGGGTGGGAGGTAGGTATGTTGTTGGTGATGTGGATGTTGGTGAGGTTGGTAAAGAGTGAAGGTGGTGGTGTTTTGGTGAGGTTTTGAAGGTGGTGGTGATGAGTGAGGTGGTTTGGTGAGGAGGAGGCAGGGTTTGACCGGTGAGTGAGTGGGGTGAGGTTGAAGGGGTTGAGTGGTGAGGGGGAGGGGGGTGGCATTTGGTGAGTGGCAGGGTTTGAGGTGGAGGTGTTTTTGGATTCAAGTCCACTAAAAAAAAAATAAAAAAAAAACTCAGCCTATGAATCTTGGGTGAACAACCAAAACCAAAAAAATACGGTGAAGGGAATTTTTACCAATTTCAAAATCAAAAATTACTCATCAAAGCGAGCAAGGGTGAGAGGAAGAATCCGCTCTCTCATAGAAGAAGATGAGGGACCAGATGAGACAGGGATGACTTGAGGCGGATCAGGAATATCATCTTGGAATATTTTGTCCCATTCATCTTTGATGTCGGCCAAAAGGTTGTGAAGGATTACACAAGTGATAATCCAGTTGATGAGGAACCTCATATCTTTGGAACATTGGAGCTGGTTTTGCATCTCCCGTAAGCTGGCCCATCTTCCTTTCAGAATTACTATGGCATGCTCAATCCAAACTTGTGATTGGGCAAGATGATAGTTAAAATTGGTTTTTCCTTGATCATTGGACAAAACATTCCAGTATGCTGGAACTACATATTTCCCACTAGCATAAGCCAAATCGGCCAGAAGGTATTGATCTTGGTCAAAGTAGATTTCTGGTTGTTGGGCAATCCGCATCCAATTGAAAACATATGAATCATGACAAGAACCTGGAAGGCCAGCATGGAGGGAGATGAACTTCTTGTTGTTATTGCAAACAAGTTGTAGTGCCACGGAGTATCTAAAAAAAGAGATGGAACATATTTTGTCAGTGTGTGATCCAAAGTTTTATCATAGCGATTGGAAAAGAAATGAATCAATTGCCTTTTTTTACGATCAAAATAGTGGTTGCCATCTATGTTGGGTTTTTGACTCAAGGGGATGGTGGTTCCATCAACAAAACCAATGCAACCAGGAAAGCCTTCTGTCTCCATTACTTGAGATATCTCCTTGCGTTCTTCTTTGGTTGGCCATGAAAGGACCGAGCAACGGAAAGATAGGATAGCAATCATGACTCTTTTGGTGTATAAGTCAATGCTTCCGTAACTGACTGAGAATAGATTTTCCAATTGATGGATTGCTGCTCCATTTCCATTTGACCCCAATCTACAAAGAGCAACGGCAAGTTGGATGGCTGGATCGCGTTGAGGATTGCGAGAATTGTTCTGGAAGATGTGGTGGTCTTCAATCATTGCCAAAAGTTTCATGAAAGAAGGCAACAAAGTTTGGAACAGTTGCTGGAAGCTTAAGTCAGGGATGAGATGAAGCTTTTGCCTTTCATACATAGGGTTATGGAGAGTGTGTATTCTTGGAACCATGTATTGCTTTGCCAACAGAGAATTCAAAGCTAACCAAGTTGATTCCAAATTGGAGTCTGAATCAGAGTCTGAATGGGAGTCAAACAGTAGCAAAAGTTCAGTCAGCTTTTTTGCGTTTTCAACTTGCTGGCGGGATGTTTGATTGGACATGTTAAGAAAGGTGGTGAGTGATGTGGGGTGATGAGATGATGATGGGATTTGTGTGAAGATGGGTATGTGAAGGTATGTGAAAAACAATAGAGATGTGTGTGATGCAATGGAGATGGGACCGGTATGGATTTGCTGATGTGGATGGGTGTTTTTGATGTGATGGATGGTGGATGGATGATGATGCATAAATGGCGGGTTTAATGGCGTGTTTGATGATTGAAATCCGCCATTTTCATGAAACACGCCATTTTGAAATACACCAGTTAGGGGGTATGTGTATTTCAGAAACCCGCCATTAAAAATGGCGGGTTTCATCAAAAAAAATGGCGGGTTTCTAATGGCAGGTTTGCTAACTTTGATACGCCCTATTATTCTACACACAAACATCTAGATCATCATGAAAGAAATAAATAATTGAAAACTAAGAAATCATCATCTAAATCATGATTGTGTTTTGAAATTGATTTTTTTATTTCTTTCCTTGTTTCTGGGCTGTTTTTCACACTAGTTTGCTTCAATTTGTATGAATAAAATGTAGATCATTACTAGATATTGGAGAAAAAAACAGGTATTCTGAACACTCCTGTACCCCCCTTCCCTTTTATACCCATCCAAATCCACACACTAACAAGAATACACTTGTTGGTTGGTTTTCCCAAAAAATGAGTTACATTCTCCAAGGCATGAATTGAGTTTTTTTTTTTTTTTTATTTTTTTATTTTTTTATTTTTTTTTTTTATTTTTTACTAAATCCACAATTTTTGGTGTGTTTTAACACTCCAAAAAGTGTGAAACATTGATTATGAGGTTTCTAGAATTCCCCTGAAGTGGGAAATTTATTTACCCTCCCCCCCTCCTTCAAAACATCAAGGGGGTGGGGGGGGGGGCTGACCCCTTTTGATGCCCCTGTGGCAGGTTGCATGGGGTTTTTGATGCCCTTGTTGAAAAAATTTGGATCGGAACCAGGCCATTGAAGCTGTGCCAAATTTTTTTATTTTTTTTTTTAAAAAAAAGGCCCCAGGTCATTGAAAATGTGCCCATTGTGTTGAAATTATACTCTTCTACAGGCACTACACCATTGAAACCAAGCGCAGGGAAGTTTTGAAAGCATCAATGGCCACGGTCCTTTTGGATTGCTAGATCAGCCCCCTTTATGTTTTTTTTTCTTTAATTGTTTATTTTATGTCATTTTTATTTATTTTTATTTTATTTTATTTTTTAATTTTGTCCATTTTTTTGTTTGATTAATTTTATTGAATTTTTGATTTATTTTTCTTGGTTGAAATCAGCCTTCTACTATTCAGAGATAGCTGACATAGTATCAAAGAAGGAATCCACATGATCATTTTTGAATTTATAAAAGTTAAATCAAGCAGAAGAGCAATAATTTAAAATAGGATTAAAGATAGAAATCATTAATTTGGACAAGTAGTAATAAATCTTCAATTTTAATTTCACAAATCAATTTTTGGAACCAGATCATTTATAGTTACCAACTGTCACCCCCCTCCATTTCTGACTCCTTCAGGTAGTACTATTTTACTGAAGGTAGCACTGGTCAGAAAACCATTCCAGTAAGGCAGGATTATATGATTATATTCAGAAATAAACCCAAAAATCTAAACTTATATGTATTTTGGGGGTTATCAAAAAATATAGTTTTGTTTTTTAACATTGGAAAACAGCCACAGGTCCTCCAAATCCACAGGGAGCTTCAAAAGATGAGTGTGGTCTCACCCACAGCTTGCACAACCTTCTGACTGAAACCAAGGCTTAGAGGATTGATCTCCTGTTTTTTGAGTGGCTTCAGGCAACTAAAAATCTCTAATAGCCACTTCAGGGGCTGTGTTTCCTTCCTGTGCAGAACCAAGAGAGCTGAAATTTTGTCACTGAAAGCAACATTAGTTGTGCATGGAAACTGGCTCTGGCAACACCAAGCAATCAGACATATAAATTGGGCTTCAGGTTTAAGCCACCTTGATTGCAAGGTCCATGAAACCTCCCAGCTACCAGAGGTGATAGAGTTGTAGAATAAATATATTATTCAAAAAGTTGTAACAATTTGTGCTTTTGTAAGTCCTCAAAAAACCCCCAAAAAGACTTAAGAAAAAAATGTTGTAATTTATTTCAGATAACCACAAAATTAATTCTCAATCAATATATTATCTATTCCTTCTCTTCGGTGGATGAATTTCTCACAGGTTCAGCTGCACCACTCTGTAACTCTACATATGTCTTTGGATAATAAATCCTTTTTCGAAGGTTTCAAAGAGACCAGGTATAATGGTTAGAAAGCTGATCTCCTGAAGAAGAGGTTTTTAAGAATCACAGGTATATGATCCTCATAAATATGAAATTTTTCAAGTGCAAGTATTTTGGTTTGGTTATTTTTGGTTGCTATTGATTGATTAATAAAAAATAGGTTCCAAAGTACACCTGTGATTCTTAAACACCTCTTCTTCAGGATATCAGCTTTCTAACCATTATACCTGGTCTCTTTGAAACCTTCAAAAAAGGATTTATTATCCAAAGACATATGTAGAGTTACAGAGTGGTGCAGCTGAACCTGTGAGAAATTCATCCACAGAAGAGAAGGAATAGATAATATATTTATTGAGAATTAATTTTGTGGTTATCTGAAATAAATTACAACGATTTTTTCTTAAGTCTTTTTGGGGGTTTTTTGAGGACTTACAACAGCACAAATTTTTTCAAGGTGGTTTGATATGGGCCAAATTTATAAGAATAAAGCCATCAATCACTTGATGATCTACTTATAAGTACTTCATCAATTGATTTCACAGTTTCTGGATGTATATGTAACTGTGTCTGGAGTCCAATCATCATCAAAAGTGGCCTTTATTTATACCTTGGCATTTTCCCTAAGTGCTTTAGCATGGATAGGTACTTAATCAGTCTGTATCCAGAGTTATTAACAATAATAAAATTTTATCTTAGTTTGAAAAACCATCAAATAGCTCACATGATTGAATTTTAGTAAGGGATCTCATGGGTATTTCAAAATCCTTATTGGATATTCAGATTCTTCAATATTCTAATAAAGAAATCATATCCTATAGCCCTCATGTATTTCACTTTTAGTGTGGTTTTGGGCCCTTCATAGTTTTCAATTCTCATTTTGAAATCTTGAATTATTTACTCAGATAACTTCCATTGGGTTTTTTTGTATTTTTATTTGATTTTTTTGGGTTTCCAATCATGCTCAACCCATGGAGGAATTCATTAAATATGCAGATTTCCTCCATGTGGGTTTTAGCAAATCATTGCAGTACCTCAACAGAAATTTTTTATCATTTGATAGCTGCTATTAGGGCTGTCTGTTTTAGAATCCCACAGCTGTATGTGTTTCATCTTCCCAGGACTGCAAAACCTCTTTACAGATTTCAAATTAAGACATCACTTCTTCTTGCAGGAAATATTGAATTGACAGAAGGCCTGCATGGCTATGTAGCTTCTGCAGCTGCACATAGGAATTTTGACAAAACCAATTTTTTTCCATAAATGTTTTTTTTTAATTCTGACTGAATTTTTGAATTTAAAAATCTACAAAAAAAAATATTTGAAATGCTCAATTGGCCAAAAAGTTCAATATTGAGGCAATTGATTTTGTCCCATATTTAATTCCAATTAATTTAATTAAGGAGTAGGGTTTAAAGGGAAGGTTTGGGGAGTGAACCTGCCTAAAATTGGGTGGGTAATCCAAATTTTCAATAATATTTTGGATTTTCATTCTCCTTAGGAGAATCTTTCTTCATTTTTTTATTTTTTTGTTTTGGGTACTTTCAGTACTGGCTCTGGAATAGTAGATGGCTGAAAGCAGGGTACCCCAACTACACCCTACACCATAGTTCCACACCAAATTTTAACTAATTAATGCTAACATGTGACAGGTAACTTGGTGGGGAAAAAAAGGAAAACTTAAAATCCAAAAAGATGGGGATTTTGTACCCCAGAAGAACATCAAAAAATCAAAGGGTGTACCATAAATTGGGCTAAATGAAGGGTAAACATTTGGGGAAAATTTCTCACACTTGGTTGGAATTGAACCCAAATCAGCCCATCACATGAAGTATGCTCAAACCAGTGATCTTCAACAACTTATTCAAAGGTGTATATCACAAAAATATCATTTGAACCAAGTACCAACTGGCATGCAATTAAACCCCTTTTGTCAATTTATAAATAAAGCATGGGATATTTATATGCCATATAATATGATAATTAAGTTGCTAAAGCTGTATTGATGGACTCATAAACTGTTACTTTTGGGGGAAAAAGGTACACAGTCAGTGATAATCAAATCCACATTTACCTATTGCATGTGGTTGTATCTAACCATTGAGCTACAACCAATTGGTGAAAATTGTACATCAAAACACTCCCCCATACACCAAGAAACCATTTTATGTGCCCCAAATCCCATAATCTTATTTATTTTATTCAGATTAATTATCAAATTAATCATTAAATTCATCATGCAATTCAATCAGGATGCTGCAGCTTTCAGTTCTGGGCTCATAGCCTGTTGATATTTGGGGAAAAGGTAACACATTTTTTGGGTATAAAATATACCTTTTCAAATTTCACATAAAATTCTCTAACCATTGGGCTCCAATTGCTTTGTAAAAGTTTCATAGAAAAACAAGAAGGGTTTGAACTCAATTGTTCTTAAACAATAGTTAATTTATAGTCCTGATTTTGTATCCAAGGCATAATGGGGAGGCCTATTTTGTGGTGAAACATCCTTAAAATATCCTGTAACTCATCCCAATCACTCTTTGAGGATTAAGAGACTGTAAGTGGATTTTATCAAAAACAAAAATCAATTAAAAACTCAATTACTTATAAATTAATGAAAATGACCAGTGGTGCTTCAAACTTGATTTTTTTTTTTTTTTTTTTTAAAAAAAAAAGAATGAGCTCTGAAAAATATTTCTAAACTCTTAGCCACCACAAAAATGTGCTCAGTATAGACTTTCCTGGTTTGATCCATGCCAGGGGCTGATATTACCACATTAATATTGACATGAAAAAATTTAAAAACCCCATTAGCATCAATAATTATTCAATAAAGCTTTTGATACCAAAATACTGTCAAGAGAAGGCTCAATAAAACCTATGGACAGTAACTTGGCCTCCTATTATGCCTGGTTTCCCATTTTTGGCTTGTAAAAGACCTGTACCAAGAGGGGGACCAAAAGGAATCAATAAAGGACCTTCTACCAGCAATTTTAGACTCATTAATTAAGTCATCCAATTAATAAATCATCTGTTTATTTATTCCTCAGAAATAAAACCTCATTAAAATATAACTGTGTGATCTTTAAAACCACCAAATCAGTATATGTTAGACCAGATTTGAATCACAACCTTTATGAGTCCAATAAATAAAAAATATCTTAGAAGTCACCCAGTCACCAAATTCCAAAACCCAAAACACCTGCATATTCAAAAATTCCTCAAAAATCAGTACAGTTGATGAACTGTTAGTTTATCCTGCGGATCATTACCCTTTAACACCATGAAAAAACAATGATCACCTGATTACAAGTGACATACCAGGGCAAAAGAGTCCCCTTTTTCCTCATGTATGTCACTTTTAATCAATTTATCATTGTATTTTTATGGTGTTAAGGTTTCAAAACCCACCCCAAAGAAAATAATCCATACCCTTCATGAGAGGAGTCCTTGCATCCACACCAGGCCCCATAATTGTACCCACTCTGTGCTAATCAGGAAATTACTGGACTGAAGAGGTCTCAAGAGTCCTGATAAGGTCTTGGAACATCCTTTAAGATCTATTTATATCAATATATGAATAAATTTTACCCTTCTATAAAAAATATATCCTTGGCTCTTTCCCCTATTCTTTCTCCAATTATTCCATCATAAATAGTAGCTAGAAGGATTCAGGTCATTGGCATCAAGTAGAATGAAAGTAAATGTGGCTTTGAAATACAGAAAATACCTTGTTTCTTTCATTTTTTTAATTTTCTTTTACATGTTGTTTTTGATTCATTTTGCTTCATTTTTTTCATTTAATTTCATTTTTATTCCATTTTTTTCCTTTTTCTACCTTTTATTTTTAATTTTTTAATTTTTTCTATTTTTATTTCAATTTTTCTGTTTCCTTTTAAATTTTTATTTGGGTAATTTTAAATTCACGGATCATTGAGCCGTGGACACGGTTCAAAGTGGGCTGTGTGGCACGCCACACGGTTCAATCCAAGCCGTGTACAACCCCCCATGGCTCAAAGAGTTGCAGGGCCCACCCAGCCTTGTCCAACGGCATGTTGGATTCCACACAACTACAATCGAGCCATGTGGAGTTGTACACGGCTCAAATGTAGTCGTGTGGCATCCAACATGCCACCAGACCGCAGTGATCCAAAAAAAAATTGGAATGAAAGGGAACTAAAATAACCCATGAATCAAATGAACCTTCCAAAAAACAGGAATCAACCAAAAAATCAAATAAATTGAAAAATGTTGATCTTTTGGTTAAAAAAAATTAAAAAATAAAAAAATAAATTGAAAAATAAACAGAAAAAAAACACTGGGACTATCCAATGGACTAGCCCTAAAGTAAAAAGACCAAAAAAAACAAAAGTAACTGGACTAGCCCTAAACTAAAAACACCAAAAAAAGACAAGTAACTTGACAGGCCCTAAAGTAAAAACACCAAAAAAAAACCAGTTCAACTTGAATTAAGCTTATCCAATCATAAGGAGTAAAATACTCCTTATGATGGAATCAGCCCAACACAATTTAAACCAACTTACCATTAAACTCTCATGCAAAACACTCAATATAATGATGTTAACTCAAAAAACTCAACATAATGATGTTCAAAATGTGATCATTATGTTGAGAGTAAGAGTTCTATTAATATAAAGGGTTATGTTCAAAAGGTGATAAACCTTTATATTAATAGAACTATTAGCTGCATTAGAATTACAATTTATATGAAACCCAATGATTAAATGAAGTAAAAGTCTATCATCTCTATAATCTAGAATACATTTGCAGTTGTTCTTTGAGATGATCAAACCAACCAGAGGCTTTTTGAGAAAAAATGGAATGCGGTTTTGCTACAATGGGATGGATTGGAATCTTTTCTCCCTCAAGTACTAATAGAACTCAGTGGTTATTTTTTACAAAGGAAATGAAAATTGGATCTGATTGATCAGTAAGACAATTTTTCATTGGAGTATAAGTATCACATGACTCCAATGAAATGAAACATATAGGTCTGGAATATGTGTCTGCTATGATTTGACCCATATCTAATTTAGCCAGCCATTTTGAGGAGGGCATCTTTTCATTAATGTCTTCAATGTCAAGTCTTTGTTTAATCTTTTCAACCTCCTTTGCACCAGCAAGAATCTTATTGTAGCATGCTTCATTTTTCTCTAATGTTTCAATCATTTCCTTCCTGACTGTAAACCAAGAGATTTAGCAATGACTCTGAATCTGAAATTCCCATCTCCAATTGGATCCCAAACCTCCCCAATAGCTTATGGAATTTCTTGGGTATTTGATTGAGGTATTTCATGTTTGGTTCCTATCATGAAAACTAAATTAGTATTCATTTCTTTAATCAGATCAATTAAATGAATACTCACCAAAGATGAGCTTCTGGTTGAGCTTTGCTGCACTTTCTCTTCCTCTGAAGAGGATTCTGATTCCAAATTAAGTGATCCCAATTCAATTTCAGTCTCTTTGTCTGAACTATGAAATTCAGATTCAGATTCTGCCAACTTGGACCAACAATTCACCATTAGTTAGTAACTAAGTTCATTAAACCAAAAAGATGAACATATCCCAAAAGAAAAGACTTGCAATCTTTTTTCTTTTCTTATTTGGAGCCCTTCAAGTCCTTTTTTCCCCCTTGAGTTGCTTTTTCACATGCTCAAACTGGGATGGTTCTTGCCGCGTATCTGTCAATTTTGGCCGGCCCCTACTTGATATTAAGACTTTAGGTTCAAGTCTTGGCTTCAATCAATATTTTGTAATCTTCCAAATGATATACTTCGATAGGCCGCTGTGGTGCTCTTTTATAGACGCAAGTCGGGAAAGGGCTGCGGGCGGCGCGCTCAGCAATAGCGGCGGGCTCAGCAGCGGGTAGGGCCTTGCCGCAGCTAGCCGCGCTGCGGGCTCAGCAGCAGTCAGGTAGGCCCAGCAGCGGTTGGGTTGGGCTCAGCACCTGGAGACGGGAAACGGACGGATTGCGCGGATCACGGACCAGACGGGTTGCGCGGATCAGAAGGCTTGCGCAGATCGGACGGCTAGCGCGGATCAAGCGGATTGCGCATTGCAAGACGCCCGGATTGGATCACGCGGGTACACCCCGGATACCTGGAACGGGTTGTTGGGCAGACGCGCGCAGGCAGGCGTACGTTGATATCAAGGGTCATGGGTTGGAGGGGTAGGGTTGGGCTAGGTTTCTGTGCTTAGGGGTTGTATTTGATCATTCTTGCTTACTTGTGGTTGTACTTAGGTTAGGGTTGAGAGGGAGGACTTGAATACTTCACTCTCAACTCCGGGTTGTAGGAGGGGGATCACTTTATCATGGCATCAGATTGGATTGGATTGGACAGGAAGGAATTCATCTTATTATCACTCTATCACTCTCTCTCTCTCTTGACCGGCTGAATCCAATCTCCTTACAGAAGCTTTGATCAATAACTTCCGGAACTCAAGGAAAACTTAAGGGGTGTTGCCCCTTTGGTTTCCACATCTGGGGGTCTGGCCGGGAACAATCTTTTGTCAAAGTCTCTCAAAGGTACTCACGGATGCTACCAACAGCCGCTTCTCTTCCTTCCTCCTCCCATGGCCTCCGCGCTACCCCATGGATTTACCCGCATATTTGACTCAACATTGCGGAAGTGGAGCAATTCATCTCACGGTATGAAATGATTGCAGACTCTGAAGGCGTTTTGGATTTTGAGAAGGCGCGCCATGTTGTCCTGTTCATTGAGGACGCAGAAGCGCGTCGGGACGTAGAGGAGATGGGAGGCTACCTGAACCTGGATTGGCCGGCACTGAAGGAGGACATGCTGGCGAGATGGGGGAGGCGCGGCTCCTGCTTTTGGAAGGACAATCTCAAGCCATCCGCCGAGTTGGATTACAAGGCAGGCGCGCGCGGCAGGATCCGGTTGCAAGCGGAATTGGATTACGCAGAGCTGTATTACAGGGCATGTGCGTTCCGGCCCCACCACCGGCAACCATCTCTTGGGCTAGCAAACTTGCGGAGGTGGCAAGGGGCCTTGAGGCCTATCTGGAGAGTATCCAGTCTCCCAGCGCGTCTGCACCCCGCGTGTGCGCAAATGGGGAGGAAGACAACCGTTGGCGGACAGGACAGAGGGACCGGACAGCGGATTCAAACGCAGAATTGGTTTCCCCAGTGGGGGCTAAGTACGTGTTGGGGAAGCCGGACTCAACAGAACTGGTGCAGCCTACTGACAGGAAGCGGGCAAGGAAAACGGAACGGGAAATGGATGCTCTGTGCGGTTTGGGAATTGGCAAGCGGCGGACGGATCTCACAAAAGGGGTAGATGCAGCGACGGAAGGGACAAACCACGCGCCAAAGGATGGCGGCCAGAGCCGGACCACTTTGACGTTGGGGAGAATGAGGATGGGGCGGAAGGGTGTGGCAGCAATGGAAAGGGCGGGCGCGGAATGGACGGACAGGGGGTCGGAGTGCAGGACGGATGGTCCCAGAATGGGCGCGCAGCCATCACGGCTAGCAAGAGCCTTGGGATTGGTGCAGCGGATGCTTGCGGCAGGGCTTCAGGGGTGGAGCGGGGAGGGATTGGATGCCAACAGTGTAAGACTCCAAACAGTGCTAGGCCGTGGCAGTTCTGCGGAGGGGAAAGGTGCTGTTTAGGCTGCCCTCCTGAGTGTTACAAAAATATTTAAATGTAACCAAGATCAAGGTCCAGAACCTGGTAAATGGGGATTCAAGGAGTAGAGGATAAAGATGATAAAAGTTTGGTAGCGACGGAACAGCACTATCTGAGACAAGATTATGCAGGGAAAAACTTGAACAAAAGAAGTTAAAAGTCCCCTTAGAGTTCAAAGAACAAAAGCTGTTGTATGTAAACAATGCCCACACGCTAATAACTCTGGTCCTCAGCAGAAGATTGGGGATGATAAACTCAAACCCAAGCAACCTCCAGGTTCTCAATGAACCTTCCCAACTCTCTGCAATCAAGCGCTTGAAGGGTACCAGATAACTGTGGGTGGCTGTACAGGACAAAGCACAATGTTTAAGAAGCTCTAAAGCAAACATTAACTGATTTGAAGCAAGGATAACCTCAACACTTCTCAAGGGACTCAAGAGTAGGCTGGCAGAATGCAACTCCAAAAGAAGCTAAGGGGGGGTATAACACTCCAGGTCTTAAGCTTAATAAGACCTCTTCAATCAATCGTGATTGGCTCCAGAAAGGTTATCAGGGATAAGGACAAGTATGGTCAGAGAAAGGGATCAAGTAGTGGTATAACACACTCAAAAAAAATTCCAACAGACAGAATTTTTCTTCAACCAGCAAGGCTATTGGTTGGTGATAAGGATCAGGGATCAAGAATTTGAGTATGGAGGCTCAAGGATCAAGGGTGTGCTGATTTAATGCTGGATGATTCCATGCTCCAATGCTGATCCAAAAGGCAGGGGAGAGCCCCCCCTTATATGGGCAGGAGGCCCTGTTAGACTATGTACAACAGATTCTACAAATAGAGCGGAAAGGGAAGACAATCATGTGGTCACTCCACCCGTCCGTGGATGGGCGCACGCGACAATACCAGAATCACCCACCCCTTGTCGGAAGGCAGACGGGGTGGGAAAGAGAAATGAACCAAACCGCCGCAAATGTCCGCGGGCGGTAGCTGGCACTCTGCACCCCTCATCCGAAGGCGGAAGTGGGTGGGAGAGCCCCAGGAAAGGTGACGGATGAAGTCCATGAGAGCGCGGATGGGCAGATAGGAGATTGGCTTGAGACGGTTGAGTAAATCCTGACAGCCTTGAGATTCACAACTGATAGATCAAGTGAGATGGGAGATTTGACGGATCCAAGGATTTGCCAAATGCTTGGGGGTGCGGTCGGGATGGATTTGGTAAATCATGGATGAGCGCCGCGCGACGGTAGCAATGAGGAGATTGGGACGCGCAACAACAAAGATGAGGACGCGCAACAACAAAGCTGAGGACGCGCTATGACGACGGCGGAGATGACAAGCAACACGCAATGGCAAGGATGATGAGCAACGTGGATAAAGGACGCGCAACGCGCGCGGATAAATGAAGCGCGTCGCGCGCGGCGCGGCGCGCGACGCGCGCGGATGAAGGAAGCGCAGCGCGCAAGGCGCGGCGCGCAAGGCGCGGCGCGCAAAGCGCGCGGATGAAGGACGGTTTGGATGAGCCTGAGGAACAGTTTATGGGTTGAGGTCTTAAGGCGGCCAGGGTGTCCCGGATGGGGCACCACATCTCTCCCCAACTTACAGACTGTCCCTAGTCTTCTCCCAAGTTTGATGCCATAGAAAAGTGTTATGGTTAGGTCAAACTATACATACATGTTACTAGCGGATATCACGAACACTGTGACACTTGTACCTATCATATCTACCTCCGCGCGGCCTAGATGTAATAAACTTTATGGATTCTGACTTCTAACACTCTACAGGTTAAAAGCCCGCTCTTTTGTCATCATTGGTACCAAGCCGCGACTTGATTATTATTCCTTTTCCGCCTAAAAATTTGTACATCTGCCTTGTGTCTTTTGGCACGAAGTTAGTTTACGCCATTGTATGCCACCACGGCGGGGCAAAGCTTGACCTGGTAGACGTGGACTGAACCTTGGAGACAATCCGCTCAAAGACAAAGCAAACAAACATTGTGAAGAAGGCGACGACGGCTCTTCCCACGGCTCTTAATATATAACAGCTGAGACTGACGGTGCACAGTTAACTTTGGAAATCATGGAATTGAAAATCCCAGTGGGTGCGGCGCGAGCGGTCAAGACAACGGTGAAAGCACAGTTCCTTTCAAATCCAACGGAGTATGTTTCAAAGGTGGAGCGGCTCAAGCGTGACGGTAGTAATATTGATGAATGGATTGAGGGGATCAATACAATCGGGCTGATGGTTTTTGGCGTAGGAGAGTTCACTCACAACATTGCAAACCTGCGGGGATTAAACAATAACAAGAGCATCATTGTACAAGTTTTCTTTACTCTTACCATTGACCGGGAGCTTTGACCACTCATTGCAAAGGAGTTGACGGCGGCGGGCGCTTTCAAAACAATTTGCAAGAACTTCCAATTATCAACTCAGACCAGACAGATCAAGCTGTGGGAAAAACTTTTCTATAAACTGACCACAATGGAGGGTAGCATCTTGTCTCATCTCAGTCGGATATCCAATGTCTTCATCGAGCTTGGACAACTCGGCGCGAAGTTCCCCAATGATTGTGTCTCCTTAGTGATGCAGGTGCTGACTCCACCACCGCCAGGATCTTCACGTACGCAGATGCTCCAGAGCATTGGCCCGCAACTTGACCGTCTTGACAAACCCACGGTGGCCAATACTCAGTCCATCATCACGTCATTTTACACCAAGATAACCCGAGGTAACTCGTCCGACAACCCCTACTTGGTGGCGGCTGTCAACCCATGGGCTTGGCCAGCCCCGGATGCCCGTCGCCAGCGAGACCAGCAACCTTGTGGTAACGCAATTGCCCAATCAACCGGAACTCGGGCGCAGCGACACCAACCAACGGCGGCTGACATTCAAGCGGCTCAAAACGTCATTGCAAATGGGAATCAACCGTTTTTGGACAAGGTCCGGGCTTGTGTTGGCGGCACCTGCGTTTATTGCGGGTCTCCCAATCACTGGCGCGGCAAATGTCCACTGCTCCGAATCAACGCTCAACTTCCCCCCCCTGGGGTGACTCAGAATTCCCCCAAT
The DNA here is from genome assembly GCA_025617555.3 of Puccinia polysora. Classification (NCBI taxonomy): domain Eukaryota; kingdom Fungi; phylum Basidiomycota; class Pucciniomycetes; order Pucciniales; family Pucciniaceae; genus Puccinia; species Puccinia polysora. The sequence continues at coordinate 21,966,288 of CM062613.1, read as the reverse complement.
TGCAATCCACCACACCTCCGCAACCCTTGATCGACCTTTTGTCCTAATCCTTTTGGCACCGGCAGAATCAACAGCGTTGCAGGCCCGGATCACCCTCCCGCCAATGAGGCTCGCCCTGATCAACCTGTTGTGCGGTTGGTGGTAGCCCCGAATACGCTGGTTATTGACTCTGGGGAGACCTCAACGGTGAGTGGCCATTTCCCATCCTTCGTATCTTATTCCGCTTTCTCCTCTCCTGTCCCCCTGCGTCTAGCCGATCCTCACTCGGAAATGCTTGCCATTGGTAGGGGGACAATGCGGCTGATGCCGACGCCATCTGGGGACCCTGGGGACCCCCTTCTGAATGATGTACTCTACTGTCCTTGCGTGCGAGGAACCCTGCTTTCATTGGGCCATCTCATCGATGCAGGTTACTCGCCGCGGTTTTGTGGTCGGAATCTCTTTCTTGTTTCCTCTTCTCATAGTCTCTTTGCTCCTTACTCCAATCGCGCCTGGACAATTGGTTCTGTTTCTTGTTGTTTGTCACCTTCCTCTTTAACCCCAACTGTTTTGGTCTGCGCTGCCACGGTCCCCCCTCTTTCTCTATCTCCTCTCCCTTTTATTTCCCCTTCCTTTTTCTACCACTGCGCTCTGGGCCATGTCTCGGATCGGATAGTGAAAGCTTATGTTAAAGCCCATGTGCCGGACTTTGATATCAAAACGTGGACCCCATTTTTCTGCAAGGCCTGTTGGACTGCAAAGAGCGCCCGACGGCGCGAGATACTGCCTGAAGCTATCCCCCTTGACAAACCCCTCAACCTCCTTGTCACAGACGTTCTTGGCCCGCTTCCCCCGGACATCTCCGGTAATCGTTACCTCCTGACCATCAGGGACCACCACTCGACCTTCATTTTTGTCCACGCTTTCAAACTTTGATCAGATGTCTCCAAACTACTTGTGCGGACCGTTACGTACCTAAAAAACCGGCTCGGACAGGCTCCCATTCATGTGCGGTCGGATAACGCAAAGGAGTACCATAGCGCTACCCTGTTGGATCAGCTGGGAGAACTCGGGACAAAGGTGATATTTACGTGCCCCTATACGCCGGAACAGAACGAAGAAGCTGAACGAGTCAACAGGACGCTCGATGATATGGCCCAAACAATGCTGACTTATGCCCGCTTACCAGACTCCTTCTGGTCCATGGCCTATAGGCATGCATGCTTTATCCATAACCATCTGCCAAACACGCGGTCATTGCCTAAGTCACCCTTGGAACTACTCTACGACACCATCAACCGTCCCGTTCCCCTGCACCCGTTTGGCTCCATTGGATTGGCACATATCCCAAAAGAAAAGCGGCTCAAACTCGACGACCGCGCAGAAAAAATGATTTTCATGGGTTACCAGGACAATCTTTGTGGTTTCATTTTCTTGAGCAAAAAAACCCAATCCATCCACTATACCAATGCGGCTGAGTTCCCTGACACAAAACCGGCCCCTTTCATACCCGTTCCTACATTTGTTGACGATATCCACCCATCCCTGAGAGCCGTCAAGCTGTGTTTGGGCGAGTTCCCTACCAACCAAATTTGCAAAGAGCAGGACAATCAGATCTACTCGATACCGTCGATTTCGGACCTTGACATCCCAACATCCATTGAGCAAGCTCTGGACTCGACGCACAGTTTGGTATGGTTAACCCCTATCAACAAGGAAATCAACCAGCTTTTCGATATGGAGGTATGGACCCCGGTTGATTGCAAGTCGGATATGAAGGTCATAGGAGCTAAATATGTCTTTAGCGTGAAACGGGCGCCGGACGGGTCCATCATTACCCCGAAATCCAGGTATGTGGCAAAGGGTTTCCGGAAACGATTGGGGGTGGACTGCTATGAGACTTTCGCCCCTACCGCGTCTCTGTCTTCACTTTGGCTCCTGCTGGCAATGGCGACGTCCAACAAATGGGTTATTCATAGTTTTGATGTCTCGGCGGCTTACCTCCACTCCCCCATCCAGGAAACGGTATACGTCAAACCGCCGGTGCACGTGCGGCCTGAACTGTGGGGGAAAGTTATGTTACTGAAAAAGTCTTTGTATGGTACAAAGCAGGCGGCCCGCTGTTGGTGGTTGTTTTTCAAGGGGGTTCTGTGTGATTTGGGGTTTGAAGGTGGGACAATTGAGAAAACCGTATATATCTATTGCAAGGACAAGAAGGTGGTAGCTATCTGGTTGCATGTAGACGACGGGTTGGTTGTGAGCAATGATGTGGAGGTGGTGGGTGTTTTGAGGCGGGCAATGGAGAGGAAGGTGAAGCTGAAATGGGAGGAGGGATGCGATTGAATTGTAGGCATCAACCTGACAAGGAACAAGGGCACCCTGGCCCTTGACCAGCGTTTACTGGCAAACCAGATCATTGATAAATGGAACACAACCCATTCAAGACTCATACTGTGCAATACTACCCTACCCGACACTCCCCTGGTAACTAATGACAACGGAGATGGGATTGATCCGGCGTCTTTCCAGAGCTACATTGGTTCTGTGAACTATTTGGCTCTGGGAACACGGCCCGATATCTCTTTCGCGGTAAACTTCCTGTCATGGTTCAGCAAGCGGCCAGACGTTACACACTGGGTGGCACTTGAACACCTCATTCGGTACATATTGGCTACGCCTACCAAGCAACTCCTGTTCAAGCCGCAAGGATCCGGCTTACATCTTTGGGTCGATGCGGATTGGGGTGGGGAATTCCATTGGTCTACCTCAGGGTTCCTTGTTCTACTTGACGGCTGCCCAATATTGTGGGTGTCAAAGCGGAAGAAGACAGTGGCCACTTTGACATGCAATGCGGAATTTATCTCGCTGGGTATGGGGGTGGAATTCTTTATGTCTTTACATTCCATGGTGCTAGATCTACTTCCTACTATTACAAAGTCTTTATTTTGCAATAATAGGGGGGCAGTCCTTGTTGCCAATAATAACGGGTTGCAATCGCGGATGAGACATATAGCGCGCAATTGTTTCTTTGTTAATGATGTCATACGGGATTTAAAGATAGAGGTGACTTGGATTGATACAAAAAATCAACTGGCGGATATCTTGACTAAGCGGTTGGGTGCAAATAAACAGTTTCTTTTTTGTCAGCGTTTTTTCTTGGATGCATAGTTTGTAGGGGGGTGTTATGGTTAGGTCAAACTATACATACATGTTACTAGCGGATATCACGAACACTGTGAAACTTGTACCTATCATATCTACCTCCGCGCGGCCTAGATGTAATAAACCTTATGGATTCTGACTTCTAACACTCTACAAAAAGAAAGGGAAAAAAAAAATATGATTGAAACCGAAGAATGGCAATTTTGATCTCAAGATTGGTTGAGAAAAAATATGTTGATCCAACCAAAAAATCCTAGAAGTGGCTGAGATAAAATGAAGGAGGCGTCCCAAGTGCTCACACGCGTGGCATGAAGTAGAGTTTTCACAAAACGACAAGGATCTTGCCCAGATGGTGCACAATTGGGAGGACTTACTTCTGGACCAAGTTGCCTCCACGAGGGTGAAATTTCTTGACCTGATCAGCAGAGAACCTTCTGGCCATCTGAGTACCATCCAGCTCCTCCAAAAGATATGATCCACCTCTAACTTGACAGACTACTTGGTAAGGACCATTCCAGCGGTTAGAGAAAAGCTTTCCCCACTGAGTTTCCAAGGAAAAATTTTAAGCCAATACCAGGTCACCAGGGTTTAAAGGGTCCCTGATTCAATTTAGGTGTTTATCTTCCCAATACTGAACTGATTTTGCTCTTGATTCCATCATCTTCTGATAAGCTTTGTTACAAATATCTTCACTCCGCTCCAGTTGCTTTGATCTGGCAACTAATAGGTCAGTAGTTGAGGCAACTTGTTCCCAAGAGATGCCCAAGAAAGAATCCATTTCAAGATCAAGAGGAAGAACAGCCCTCTGACCAAAGATGATTTCATAAGGAGAGTAACCAGTGGTTTGCTTGGTGGAAATTCAATCAGAGAAGAGGACCAAGGGGAGAAACCTTTGACAATTCTTGCCACTTTCACCAGCCAATTTGACAAGAGAAGCCTTCAAAGGAGCATGGCCTCTTTCCACCATGCCTTGTCCTTCAGGATAATAGGGAGTAGTAACTCTATGTTGTCCAGGGAGCAATTGGATCATTTCAGCAAGTTTTCCACCAAATTCCAAGCCACCATCCGTAGAATAAGATTGGGCCAAGCCATAACACATTGTCCAAGTCTCATGAAGGAAAACTGCTACTGATTCAGAGCTGAGGTTCTTAAGAAACTTTGCTTCAACCCATCCAGAAAAATCATCTCTAGCCACAATGAGGTACTTAGCTCCACCAGCCTTAATGTGAACCACATCCATAGCAATCCTCCCAAAGACAGTGGATTCTCCAGTGGGGTAATGAATTTTGGCTGGGCGCCTAAGATCACGTTTCTGGCACACTTAACAACTCCTACACCATTGAGCAACAGATTTCTTCAGGGATGGCCACCAGAATCATTCGGATATTTGTCAATAAGTTTTGGTTTCCCCACGATGTCCAAGGCCTTCATGGAGATTTTCCAGGATTGAATCTTGCTTAGAAGGGATAGTGACCACAACAAGTCCACAAGGAGTTGCTCTTTTCATAAGCCTAGAACCTTGGACAAAGAAGTTGGAGGACTTCCTTTTAAGGGACCAAAATTCTTTGGCAGAGAGATCAGGGGGTCTTTGGAGAGTTGAAAGGTACTGCTCCAACTTAAGCCAGAAACCTTGCTGGAAACCAGAGTAATTTTTGGAGGAGAAGGCAAAGACAGGGCGGACCAAGGGTTCTTCCTCATCAAAATCCATTCCAACCTCTGATTCATTGTCTCCAATAGGTTGTTGAGATAAACCATCAGGCATGGTGAAAGATTTTCCAGGCCTGTGAACAATATCAAAAGAGAACAACTGGATGAAAGCCACCCAACCAGTCATTGGAGCATTTGGGAGGCTGGGGGCGTTGATCATTTCAATAATAGATTGTGCATCGACTTTTAACTCAAAGTGTTGACCCCAAAGGACAGTCTGAAGCTTCTTCAACATTTGGGCCACACCGCAAAGTTCCAGTTTTGGCTGGGAGTACCTGGATTCCACATCTGAGAAAAGAAGAGATTCATACAGAGCAGGACAATCCAAACCATTTTCATCTTCCTGGGTCAGAACAGCTCCAACAGATTGATAACTCGAGTCCACTGCCAGCTTGATCTTGCCGGCTCTGGGTCCATAAGTGATCTTTTTCAAAACAATGTCTTTCCCAACAATTGTTTTGAGCAACTGAAATGATTTTTTGCAGTCTTGGGTCCAAATCCATTCAGCATCCTTCCTGGTTAAGCGACGCAAGGGAATACAGATTTTGGATAATGAGGGAATTAAGATCCTGACATAAGTTACAACACCTAGGAAACCTCTAACTTCCGTTGGATTTATTGGGGTAGGCCAGGAGATGATTTTGTTGACTTTAGAGGGTGCCATCATTCTTCCGTCCTTGCAGACTATATGACCAATGATTTCCAAGGCAGGGACACAGGCGGCAAGTTTTGACCCAGAGACAGTAAGGCCAGATTCCTCTATTTGAAACAAAATTCTTTCCAAGACAGTAGCATACTACCAGACAAATTGTCGGATTCCTGAGTGCCAAGGTAAGAGCTCATTATCATAGTCAGAAACTGGCCCTTTAATCCCACCATCATCAATAAAGATACCCGCATGATCTGGGATTTTGTCCTGGAGGATCCACATCATCTGAGCCTGATAGACTGCAACCAAGTTGGTGGCACCTTGAGGCAATCAAGTCAGCTGAAATTGACCAAGAGGAGTATTGAAAGTAGTGAGGGGACAAGAAATAGGATGCAAGGATTGTTCATCATAGCCACCCATAATGTCACCTAGACCATAGCAAGCTCTCCCAGAGAAGGATTCAACAAATTCTTCAGTGGCAGGCGGCACACCAGAGTCTTTAATAGTAACTTTATTAAGAGGTTGGAGATCATGAACTACTCTAAGTTTACCATTACTCTTTAGAACACAGAAAACAGGACTGGAATAGCTAGAAGTCAATTGTTTGTATAAACCGGTTTGGACTCGTTTGCGGACCAACTTGATGAATTTGTCAATTTTAGCAGCAGGGATTGGGATCTTTTTCTTTTGCCAAGGGTCATGTTCAACTACAGGGATGATGTAAGGAAGACCATAGGATTCTTTCAAGAGACCTCTCTCTTCTTCACAGAATGCAATAGATTTTTCCCTTAGAGACAAGATATTTTTGATCAAATTTAACTCATCAGGAAGAAGCCATCCATCTGGACCAAAATTGATCACTTTCAGAAATTCTTCAGTGACCCAACCGGAGGGAATAAATGGACCAGTGAGGGATTTGGATAGACCACAGTAAGGATCGCGGGATAGCAGAGGACGCATAAGAGGAGGATTGAGGTTGAGAGGCATTGGTTGGTTGACTGGCTGGACCTTCTTTGCAACTGGCTTGTACTTGGTGGCAAAGGAGAGGAATCCCTGCTTCCTCCAAGCATTGACCAGTGAGACCTGACTACAAAAACTGAGGCCGTGTTCCAACATCTTCCAAGTCCGATGTTCTGCTGCGTCCTTGAAAGGTGCCTTCTTCATAAAAGAGGATCCAAAAGATAACACATTGCTCACATGTGTGGCACGGGGTAGAGTTTTGAAAACAACAGTAGTAGAAGCCCCTGGTGGTGCACAATTGGGAGGACTTACTTCTACCCCAAATTGCCTCCACCTAAGACCAGACTCCTTCATACCAAAGCTACCAACAAAAGAATTGAGATTGAGATCTAGTTTAGACTTATTGCAGAGATTTGAAACCGGAATAGAGGATGAGTGATCAGGCTGAAAAGAAAAAGAAAAAGAAGATACAACAGATCCAGACAAAGAAGAAATATTTTTGGATTTTTCGGATTTTTCACGTGTTTGGGTTTTGATCTTATTTGGATGAGAAGAAAATGATGAGGAAAAAGAAAGATATGCCTCTGAGGTGGGAGTTGGTCCATGAGTTGAAGTCTGAGGCTGAGGAGAACTACAACTATCAGTAGGGCCAACTATTCTGCTAAAAAATGAGGATGAAAGGAATGAGAGTTTTCTTTCTGCTTTCCTTTCAGGACAGATTTGGGAGGGTGACCAGGGAAGTATCTTTCCCAACAACCAGAATCCAAAGAACAAAGGGGAACTTCAATTTTTCTGCCATCAGCATCAGGGAGGAGAATTCTCTCCCCAACTTGATCAGAAAAAATCAGGGTAGCACCAAAGTCCATTAAGAAAGGCCTTCCCAAGATCATGGGACCATCCAGACGAGTGATCCAGAAGTGACAGGTGCCAACAATATTTTGACCAATTCAAACAGGAATATCCTCAGCAATACCAACCAGTTCACAGGACTGATTCCCAATTCCATAAACCGCAGAGTTGAAACTGACCCTTGGGCTAAGTTTAAGCTTGCAGGCCATGGAGTCCGAAATCAAGTTGAGCTGAGAACCCAAATCCACAAGGAGAGAAACCGTTTTAGTTGATTCACCAAGACAACATGGAAGAAAACCAAGAGGACAGGAATACAGGTTGGTATCTGAAGAGGGATCTGTTCCACCAGAATCCTCTATCAGAGTACCAGAGGAGACCTTTAACATGTCCGGACCAATCTCCACACGTTGACAAGAAACCCATTTCTTCATCCCTTCTGCCACAGATGGAGAGATTGACAGGAGTTCAGCCACAGATAGATCGGGGATTTTAAGATCAGAAATTTTCTTTAATACTCCTTCCACAGCATTAGGGTAGTCCTTGGAGATGCCCCTCTCAAATCAAACTTTGGGCTGGGTGGAGGGAGGAAGATCAGGTGTAATAGGTGATGGAAGAGGATCTGAGGGTTGGGCAGGTTGAAGAGGGGGAGGATCAGAGTTTTCTTGCAAACTTTCCATAAGTGGTTCCCTTTCCACTTCCATGTCTTCCACATCAGAGGAAGGAGGCTCAGGTGAAGATTGGCGTTTAATGGGTTTTTACAGAATGGAGGATGGAACAGGAGGAGACTTATGCGGTTTTGGTTCCTCCTGGCGTTTCCTAGCTGGATTGGATTGATAGGTGCCAGGGAAGCTGGAAGAAGTGATAGCTGGGGGATAACAAGGTTGCAGGGTTCCACAGGATGATTGAAAATCCACAGAGACCAAGGATGCCTTCTTAGGAGTTGGTGGTTGGTATGAGGCCACCACATGACGGATCGGTCAAGACGAATTGAAAGGGATCAAAGCACCTTTAGGAAGGAAAAAGTTATTTCCCTTCTGCTCTACTAACTTCTCCTCCTTGTCTTTCTGGAGTTCAGGACATCTACCGGTACCATGGCCTTCCCTATGGCAATAATAACAGACTATAGTAGACTTAGGAACAGAATTAGCGGGTTTAGGAGTGGCTAAAGAGGATATTTTCTGATCTATTTTATTCTCAAATGCCTGAAGTAATTTAGTGATCTCATCTGTAGTAGGTGTCTCCCGGTGAGTCTGAGGATTGGGTTTAGGTCTGCAATTGGCTTCCATCTTATTCATGATTTTGTTAGATGCTTGAAAAGAGGGGGCAAGGACTGGTTCAGTGATTTTAGGTTTTTCAAAGTTGAGAGCTGTTTGACCTTTCATCACTTTATCCACAGTATTCCTAAGAACCATGAAAGCAGGGAGCTTGAACCAATTGTCTCTTGTTGTGATCATGGATCCAGATTTCACCAATTCATCCTTAATTCTTTCCTGCACTCCTGGAGAGAAAGACTGAAAAAATCGCACTCAAATTTTGTCCAACGTATCAATGTGATTGTTCCGGATAAGATAGGACTGGATAGGGTCCCACAATTTTCTAAAATTCTGATAGTCAGAGGCTGAGGAGATACCACCATTGGAGATCCATTGAGAAACCAGGGCATCCAAGTCTTGCAAAGTAAATCTAGCTACATCTATTTTTCCCCAATAGGCCAGCATAGCCTCCTTCAGGAGCCGCCAGTTGTGAGTTTTGAATCCCTCAAACAATTTGATAACCTCCATAACTTTTTCAGAAGAGATAAAAAACCGTAACTGATAAGCCATATCATATTCACTGGCACCATCCACTTCTGCAGCCATCTCATAGGAGTCCAGAAATCGTTCAACGTTGGTCCCATTGAAGCCTAAATTTTTGTTCTGAGGTTTGATTTTGACCATCTTGGCCCAAACAGCTAAAGAGGATCCAGCAGATTCCATGTTGAAGGGTTCCTAAGAGATCCAAACAAGCAGAGTTCCAAGATGGCTCACAAGCGTGGAAAGATTAGAGTTTCACAAAAACAACAAGGATCCTGCCCAGGTGGTGCACAATTGGGAGGACTTACTTCTGGACCAAGTTGCCTCCACGGGTCAGATCTAAAAAAAAGAAAAAACAGAAAAAGAAAGAAAAAGAAAGAAAAGAAAGAAAAAATTGGATTGGATTTCAGAGTTGATTCTTCAAGCTGGGACTGTAAATCCCAAGGTTGCTGGTTTGATCCCGGCCCGGGGGACCAAATGTAAGACTCCAAACGGTGCTAGGCTGTGGTAGTTCTGCAGAGGGGAAAGGTGCTGTTTAGGCTGCCCTCCTGAGTGTTACAAAAATATTTAAATGTAACCAAGATCAAGGTCCAGAACCTGGTAAATGAGGAATCAAGGAGTAGAGGATAAAGATGATAAAAGTTTGGTAGCAACAGAACAGCACTATCTGAGACAAGATTATGCAGGGAAAAACTTGAACAAAAGAAGTTAAAGTCCCCTTAGAGTTCAAAGAACAAAAGCTGTTGTATGTAAACAACGCCCACATGCTAATAACTCTGGTTGTCAGCAGAAGATTGGGGATGATCAACTCAAACCCAAGCAACCTCCAGGTTCTCAATGAAACTGCCCAACTCTCCGCAATCAAGCGCTTGAAGGGTACCAGATAACTGTGTGTGGCTGTACAGGACAAAGCACAATGTTTAAGAAGCTCTAAAGCAAACAGTAACTGATTTGAAGCAAGGATAACCTCAACACTTCTCAAGGGACTCAAGAGTAGGCTGGCAGAATGCAACTCCAAAAGAAGCTAAGGGGGGGTATAACACTCCAGGTCTTAAGCTTAATAAGACCTCTTCAATCAATCGTGATTGGCTCCAGAAAGGTGATCAGGGATCAGGACAAGTATGGTCAGAAAAAGGGATCAAGGAGTGGTATAACACACTCAAAAAAAATTCCAACAGACAGAATTTTTCTTCAACCAGCAAGGCTATTGGTTGGTGATAAGGATCAGGGATCAAGGGTTTGAGTATGGAGGCTCAAGGATCAAGGGTGTGCTGATTTAATGCTGGATGATTCCATGCTCCAATGCTGATCCAAAAGGCAGGGGAGAGCCCCCCCTTATATGGGCAGGAGGCCCTGTTAGACTATGTACAACGGATTCTACAAATAGAGCGGAAAGGGAAGACAATCATGTGGTCACTCGCGCCCGTCCGTGGATGGGCGCACGCGACAATACCAGAATCACCCACCCCTCGTCCAAAGGCAGACAGGGTGGGAAAGAGAAATGAACCAAACCGCCGCAAATGTCCGCGGGCGGTAGCTGGCACTCTTCACCCCTTGTCCGAAGGCGGAAGTGGGTGGGAGAGCCCCAGGAAAGGTGACGGATGAAGTCCATGAGAGCGCGGATGGGCAGATAGGAGGTTGGCTTGAGATGTTTGAGTAAATCCTGACAGCCTTGAGATTCACGACTGATAGATCAAGTGAGATGGGAGATTTGAAGGATCCAAGGATTTGCCAAATGCTTGGGGGTGCGGTCGGGATGGATTTGGTAAATCATGGATGAGTGCTGCGTGACATTAGAAATGAGGAGATTGGGACGCGCAACGACAAAGATGAGGACGCGCAACAACAAAGATGAGGACGCGCAACAACAAAGCTGAGGACGCGCTATGACAACGGCGGAGATGACGAGCAACACGCAACGGCAAGGATGATGAGCAACGTGGATAAAGGATGCGCCACGCGCACAGATAAAGGAAGCGCAGCGTGCGCGGCGCGGCGCGCGACGCGCGCGGATGAAGGAAGCGCAGCTCGCGAGGCGCGGTGCGCGACGCATGCGGATGAAGGACGGTTTGGATGAGCCTGATGAACAGTTTATGGGTTGAGGTCTTAAGGCGGCCAGGGTGTCCCGGATGGGGCACCACAACAGCACGACTGGGGAAAAGGACGACGGATTGGCGGGGACGCTGGTGACGGAAGGTGCGTTGGGACGGAAGGTTGAGGAATTGGCTGGCAAACAAGGCCCCTGCGGGCTTGGTTGAGGCAACGCGCCGCAGATCTGGTGATGGGTATAGGGGGAGCGGTTGGCTGAGGACAGCGGCAAAGTTGGGGGGGAAACTAGCGCGGGGTGGAAGGTTGGAGTTGGGATGCAGGACGCGGGCTCAAAAAAAAAAAAAAAAAAAAAAATTCTCTTGTTCCCTCTTATCTATTCATTCTTCCTTTTCCTTTTTTCTCTTCCTGTCTCTCTCAAGGATTGCGTACGCGCGCTGGTGCATCAAGGTCTCCCCATGTACTCTTGCAGATACTCTCACTGGCCCGGATTTCTCACTTTCATACTCTTACTGGCGCGGATTTCTCACTTTCAGACTCTCACTGGCGCGGATTTCTCACCTTTGCCAATTTCTCTCACTGGCGCGGATCTTCTCTCTCCAAGGCGCGGATCTTGCGGGCAGTTCTCTCTCTCAGGGACTCACAAGCCTGAAGGCTACTCAATTGTGCGCAACGTGTGTCTTTTTGTGTATAGGAGCTGAATACAAAGGAGAAAGGATAGGAGAAGGAAAAGAAGGGAGGGGGGGTGATCCGTCTAAGTTGGTCCAGCTCTCATCATCTTCACCGCGTCCAAGCAAGCCGCGGCAACCAAGTTGCGTAATGAGGCCAGAAGTTTGCGCCGGGAGTCGGCGTTGTGACCATGCGGCGCGGCTAGGAACCTCCGGAGGAGTCCATCCGCGTTGTTTGCCATTGCATCAAACCTTGCGAGTGGGACAGCCAGAACAATTGGAATGAAGTCCGGGATCTCAGGAGTACCGGCTGGGGGAGTGGGGTCCGGGCCTGGAGCGGCGTCGGGGACAGGAGCCTGCTTGGGCGATGAAGATACCATGACAGGGGATGGTTGACAGGCCGGCTTGGGTGAGGATGGCAGAGCTGGGGATAGTGACAGCGGTGGCGGGGCAAGACGCGGAGCCAGGGCTGGTTGCGGAGGAGGCAGAGGAGGAGCAGCCGGACAAGTGAAGATTTGGGGGTCCATTGCAGGCTGGTTGACGCGGACCCAGGCCGCCCAGATTTGAGCCGCTTTCTGATACTTCGCGAAGTTTGGGAAGTCCGCGCGTCTTGGAGGCCCAGCACGACGGCATGGTGAGCCCAAGTCATGGCTCTTGCGCAAGGATGGGCCAGGAGGAGCGCAGGGCGGGGAGTCGTTGGGGGAGCCGGCTGGGGTCCACTTGTGGCTTGAAATTTCCTTGTTGCTCGAAACCACGAACAAGTCGCAACGGGCCCTCTTGAGCGGTTGGGGTTGGGGTTGGGCACGCAGAAAAGCACGCGGCATATCATCACTCAGCAAGCAACGGCGGTGGCCGGCGCTGTAGAGACTCCTGTGGGATTATATAAATAAAAGTAGCAAATAGCTTGCTGGCAGTCCTTGAAGGGGAATTTAGTATTACTTCTACTCCTTTGGAGTATTAGTATATACTAAGAGTGGTTTTGAATTGCCTGCCCTTCTAGTACTATAGTAAGTCTGCACAATAATTTATTTAAATTAATGGCTGGTTTCTTTGAGACTTAATATAGGTCTCAGATCAGACCTAGATTAATTATTAACTGTGATATTGGTAGGATTTGTTGAACAATAGACCAGGTGTATTGGACTATTGGTTAATTTATTGATCAGATATGTCTGATCTTAACCAATACCCCAATATTAAATGGTTCAAGGGTTTATCAAAGGGCTGGTTCAGGAGAGGACCCAAGGATGGGTTTACCCACAGGGGGCTGGGCAGAGGGAAGGTTGGTAGTTTCTTTTTGTTGTGCTCTCTTTCTTTGTAAGGGTTATTTATTAACTAATGGGTGGGGTTTCTTTAATATGTTGCTGAATATTTAGGTCACAGAAGGAACCCTTATTCAAGCACCTGGTTGGTTGGTTTAATTGGTTAAAGATGGGTAATAAATTGGTTTCTGATTTCTTGTTTTCCTTTTATAACTGATTCACTACTAATATTTTATCTGGGTAGGTACCACAGATAGATGGGTTGATGGGGTGAGTAGGGATGGGTGATAACTAGGCCAGATGGCATGAGATGGGATGGGTGATTTGTGGGGGATGTGCCAGATGGCATGATTCTGGTAGTTTGTTTGGTATCACATGCTACTGGCTGCATAAATTTCTGTGTGGTGCTGAGGTTTTTTGGTACTTCATGGTTCTGGTAGTTTGTTTGGTATCACTTCCTCCTGCATATATTGCTCCTGTATACTTCTGCACAGCCTTCTGTATGTATGCTTGCTTATTTGTTTGGTCCTGGTTGAGACTGGTTTCACTTTCTCCTGCCTGTACTGTTCCTGTATGCTTCTGCACAGCTTTGTGTATGTATATTTGCTTGTTTGGTTGGTTCTGGACTGGTTGCACTGCCTCCTGGATCTGTATACTGTATTCTGGATGAGGTGACTGGATCTGTCATGCTGCACTGCCTCCTGTGTCTGTATGCTGTATTCTGGATGGGGTGACTGGATCTGGCATGCTGGATGAGGTGACTGGATCTGGCATGCTTCACTACCTCCTGTGTCTGTATGCTGTATTCTGAGTGAGGTGACAGGGTTGGTGAATGGTTCTGGTGTTGAGGGTAAACTGTTACTGGTATGTAATTGAGGGTTTGAAAGGTATGTCTTTATGCCTTCCACAGAGCTGTGAAACCTGGTTGGGTATGAGTTTGCCATAGTTGAAGGGTTCTTGGGCTGTATCTTCTAATCCATGAGGGTTAGAGGGGTACTTTGGCTGAGTGACTAGAGGTTATTTGTGATGTAGAATCCATTTCTGAGGCTACTTTGAGGTTTTGAGCTGTTGTTACACTACAAAAGTGAGTCTGATGGCTATAGGACAGGTTTGGTCTACCACAGCGCGGCAAGGGATGCATGCGCGACGGTCAGGAATGATCCGGCAGACAAGGCCGTTCCAGCTTCAATAGGTGCAGGACGCCATGGGGGAGAGCAAGGGAGAAGGGGGGTAGTGTACTCGCTGGCAAGGAGTGGGGTAGTTGCAAAAAGTGGGGGAGGGGGTGCAACTACGGAAGGTGAGATGGTGGGAGATCTCTGGGGACAGAACTCAAGTTGGGGGGGGATGTGGTGCTCTTTTATAGACGCAAGTCGGGAAAGGGCTGCGGGCGGTGCGCTCAGCAATAGCGGCGGGCTCAGCAGCAGCGGCACACTCAGCAATGGGTGGGGCCTTGCCGCAGCTAGCCGCGCTGCGGGCTCAGCAGCAGTCAGGTAGGCCCAGCAGCAGTCGGGTCGGGCTCAGCACCTGGAGACGGGAAATGGACGGATCACGCGAACCGCGTACCGGACGGGTTGCGCGGATCCGAAAGCTTGCGCGGATTGGAAGGATTGCGCAGATCGGACGGCTTGCACGGATCAAGCGGATTGCGCATTGCAAGACGCCTGGATTGGATCACGCGGGTACGCCCCGGATACCTGGAACGGGTTGTTGGGCGGACGCGCGCGGGCAGGGGTACGTTGATATTGAGGGGCATGGGTTGGAGGGGTAGAGTTGGGCTAGGGTTCTGTGCTTAGGGGTTGTATTTGATCATTCTTGCTTACTTGTGGTTGTACTTAGGTTAGGGTTGAGAGGGAGGACTTAAATACTTCACTCTCAACTCTGGGTTGTAGGAGGGGGGATCACTTTATCATGGCATCAGATTGGATTGGATTGGACAGGAAGGAATTCATCTTATTATCACTCTATCACTCTCTCTCTCTCTCTTGACCGGCTGAATCCAATCTCCTTACAGACGCTTCAATCGATAACTTCCGGAACTCGAGGACAACTTAAGGGGTGTTGCCCTTTTGGTTTCCACACCGCTTTGCTCATGATCTGGAGATTCCAAGATCATTGCATTCACTTTTTCACGTAACTGTGGAATGCTTAGAATTTCATCAAGATTGCAATTGAAAAATTCAAAAGTATCAACCATTAGTGAATTAGGAATCATTAATCAAAAAAAATTAATCAAATAGTGATTTGAACAATCCAACTTAAGCCAACTTACAGAACTAGAACTGCAAGGTTCATAGTCCAATCTTGACTGAGGATGAACATCTTTGGGTACCACAGATCCTCTGAATGCTAGAGGGTCACCTATTTGGTGGCAACAGGTCAAACCCATAGTCTTGGAATATGACTTGGTGCACATTTTTCCATCATGATCATGTTTTAATTTCTCAAATTGCTCCCTAATAAGCTGAATTGCCTCTAAAGAAAAGTTTTATTCCAATGGTAACAGTTCAGGTGGAAGAACTGTCCCTAACTTAATTCAAGAGTTATAAAAAGACGCATGAACCAATTTAATTTGATTCAAAACTGTTCCATCAAGTATTTTCCAAACATCCAACATGTTCCCTGAAGATTTTTCAAGGAATTGTTTGAGAGTGGCATGGGCCCCTTCAACCTGAGATGATGTTTTGTTTCCAAAATCTGGGTTTATACAAGTTCACGCTGTTCCAAACGTCTCTTGGATAGGGAAAATTTTATTTTCCATATACTTGAGTACATCCTCATAGTTTTCAAGAAACACTATACCAGTTGAAAGGTCAGAACCCAAAACTAGGAAGAATAGTAAGCAGTGATTTGGACCTACTCTGAGTTCTGCATCACTGACCTCCGCCTCCTCCTTGGTCTTTCAAGCCCCATACTTTGCCAACAGAGTCATAAAGCTTTTCCATCCTTCAACGTCATTAAAAAAGCACGCTTTACAGTTTGCTTGTATGTTTTTAGACAAGTGCCAAGTGCAAAATTGTCTTGATGACTCAGGGAAACTAGATTCAATAGCACAAATCAGAGCTTTTTCATGGTCCATAAAAAAGACTTTTGGAATTCTCTCAGGATCATAAGCAAACTTGTTCAATGTGTTTAAAGACCAACTGTAGAACTCAAATGTTTCTTTTGTTATTAAAACAAGAGATTTTGTGAAATTTTTCCAATTGGCTTTCATTCCTACAAAATCAAAATGCAATAGCAGGGTTTTGTAATTTTTTGTCTTATAAGTAAAATCTAACATAGCAATATGATGGAATTGTTTGAAAGATTTGATTCCTCAGGATGTTCTAATTACAGGGCCTCCAAGTGATCCTCTCAACTGAATTTTGACCGGTGAATCCAACTTGTTTATTCAAGCTGTTCATAGAGTACCTTCATAACACTTTTCCCCTTTAGTTCTGCAAGCATTAACTTCTGCTTAGTGTTATAGATTGTCCGGTCATCAGCATAATCCCCTCCATCAATCTTGCTCAATTTCCTCTTAATCTGCAACATATTGAGCCCATCATTCATGCATTTTATTAAATTGTCTAAGACCACCCCCAAGATTCTCCTCAGTTGAGGGTGCAAAGAGAGATGTTCAGATGGTTGATGGTTATGTTGGGTTTCTTTTTAGGAGGGTTGCCACAAGGGGTCTGCCTTTGTGCAACTTGCATGGATTGAAAACTTGCACCCAACCTTTGTTGTGTGATTTTTTCTAGACCATTTGGTAAGAATTTGTCCTGAATAGGAACCATGGCAATCACAGGCCAAATCCACATATCTATCTTGCTTTGAGTTAAAAAATGTCAGAGCATAACCATGCTTCATAGCCCATGTTTGACAATAGTTTTGGGCCTCTTACCTAGTAGGAAAAGTTCTCAAAGGAGGTGGGTCAAGTGGATCTAGTAAACATTCATTGGTTAGGTCATAGTTTCAGTTACATGCACCCCATTAGTTTCAATCAAATCAAATACAGCAAAGACCTCAGTAGCATAAAATTTTACTCAAGACCAGAGGTTTCATCCCACTGTGAAACATTTTGTTCCACAATTTTCACCCTTGATGAGGATGCAATTGGGGCTTCCAATGTTTCATTAGCCAAATACTTTTTTCCTTTTACCAAAGCTTTGTTGATGGCACTATCAATGTAGACCTTCCATGCAGCCATTTCAGAAGAAGGAGGGCTTGCCACTGTTCCCATGCAAAAACATGCAATGGTTTACTTCAGTATTCAATCCAACTTTCAATTGAACAAACAAAGTTTGCTCACTTTTGAGTTGAGAAAGGATTTTTTGCAGATTTTTATATGATTTCAATTTTCACTTTAATTTCACTTTGGTTTCACTTTAAAGTCACTTTGGAATCACTAGGTGTGGAACAAAATTCCCACAAAGTATGCGTTCATCCCAAATTTGGGTTGAGGGAACCCAATTGTGGTCCAGGGGGTGCCCAAAATTCTGGCACAACTTCCAGGGGGTGGGGCACCCCCAAAAACGGCGCTTTTGAGACGTGTACAGGGTTACATGGCTCCAAATTGCCGTTTTCAGGGGGTAAAAAGCTCCTATACGGCCCCCTGGGGGTTGCGGGTGTTTGTAACGGCCCTTTGTAGTCGTCTATGGGCCCCCACTTCTCATTTGAGCCGCGTAGGGCCCTACAAGACTCCCACATGACTGGAGTCGCAAATTTAACATTACCCTTTTTATTTATATATTTCATTTTTATCTATCTATCTACTTATTTATTATCAAGTTTAATCTATTGATTCAATTCAATAAATATTTATAAAAAATAAAAATGAATTTTCTAATTCATGATATAGCTTTTGGAATTTCTTTTGGGGGAATTTTAAAGTCACAGCCTGGAAAAACCCATTTGCAACCCAAAATGGATTCTGGGGCACGATTCAAAGCTGTTTGCAACCTGCAGAGTTATGATATGACATTCAAAACTTTACACAAGTCATGAGTGACTGTTTTCAACCCATCTGAGTTGTGAACAGCTGCTCACAACTCATTCACAACTCAAGGGTAATGAGCATTGTGAGCAAAAAAAAACAACATAATTTAAATATATAAAAATAAATGAAAATTAATGAAAAGTTAAACAAACAAGAGAAAAAACACCAAAAGAACACCAAAAAACACCAAAAAAAGGTTAAATAAATAAATAAAAACAATTGAGAAAAAAATTAAAAACAAGTTAAAAAAAAGTGAAAATTTTACAACTCCAGGACCATGAATGCACATTCATGGCCCTATGAATAAATAAAAATTAAAAATTAAAAAGTCTAAAAAATCAAAAAACTGCTCAAAAAAAAAGTGCAGAAATAACTTGTGCATCCCCTGGGGGGTTGAAAACTATTTGTTTTCAACCCCCCAGGGGCTTCGAAAGTTTTGAAAAATTTTCTTGCAGCTTTTTGAGTTGTGAACTTATGTTCACAACTCACATGGGTTGCAAACAGTGTTTCACGCATGTTTGCAACCTGCAGCAGTGAATTTAACCAGGCCCTTTAATTTTTCATTTTTTTGAAATTTTTGAAATAACTTTGGATAGGAATGGCAATCTCTGAACCAGGTTATGAAAGGTTATCATGGGTTTCCCCTGGAATAACTCTCAAAAGTCAAAAAATTGGAATTTTAACTGATTTTTCCCATCATCAACATCCAAATATTAATCATCATTATTTCACAAAAGAAATTCTCTTCACCTCAATAATCCAAAAATAAAATTTTACAAACAGATAAAAATTTTATTTCAATGCTGATTATGATTAATTAATGACAAGAATATTTCTCTCCCATTGAATTTTACCCAATAGTTCTCAAAATAATTCCTCTTCTAAGATAAATTGTGTTGGTTGGCCCTAATGAATACAATCAAGGATGAATTTGGTTTAAATTCCCAAGAATAAATTCAGGAATTTTCAAATTGCCTGATAGGGTGAAAATTTTCATGGAAAATGACCATCATAAAAAATTAATATGATTTTAACCTTGAATAAATTAACAGGATATTGGCCAGATGCCAAACGCTTTTCAAATCTGATGAAATTGATGATTCTTTTGTTTCTTGTTGGAAAATTTTTTTGGATAAAGAGACATAAATTAATATGAATGAAATATTAAATATTGAATTAATTCATGAGAACACACCTGGAGCTTCAAGATGACATTGTAAGCAAGATATTTATGAAGGGTGAAAAAATTTTTCAGCCCTTTTGAATTGAAAATAATTAAATCCAGTAAATAGCACTATTTTTAGTGCTGTAGGTAAGAATTGCTTCATCAAATAATACCACTATTTGTAGTGCTGTAGCAATATTTTGGATCTCTAAGGGAAAAAAATTAACCCTTTTCCCTTTTTATTTTACTATAAGCTAACATCCCCCTGTTTGTAATGCTTTTATTGAAGAATTTCATTCCATACAATTAAAAATTGTTAAAAAATTAGGTGTTTTGAAGCATTATTTTCAAACAAGACCTTTTGAAAATATATGGAAAGAATACAGCTTCAGGAGGTTTGTTGAGAATTGGGAGATGGATTATGAGAAGTGCTGGAATCTCTGAAAAAAACAAAATATTTTCCCATCAAGCACTTGTTTTTTTTACTTGGATTGAATAGAACAGTTTCTTTAAAAAATTTTGATTTAATCCACATTTTTTGGATTGATTGTATAAGGATCATGCTTTATAAGTTTTTTTACAAAATTTCCTCTAAAATTTCCTAATCAGAAGTGATCCATCTCATGCAAAAAAAATATTTTTTGAATATTATTTAAATCCTTTCAGAATTTTTTTTTTGAACCCTTTTATCTGAATTCCCCTTCAAAACAAGGATTTTTACCATCTATTTGTGGTGATTCTCTGTAAAAATGAAAGCACTGTAAAAATCTTATTCCATTTAAAGAATTTAAAATTTTGATTCTCATCTTTTCAATCATTATCAACCTTCCTTGAGGATATTAAGTCCTAATTATTCATCATTCTTAATTCTGATTGCTTATTTTTTTTATCTTTATCTTTATCTTTATTTTAATTTTATTATTATTATTATTATTATTATTATTATTATTATTATTATTATTATTATTATTATTATTATTATTATTATTATTATTATTATTATTATTATTATTATTATTATTATTATTATTATTATTATTATTATTATTATTATTATTATTATTATTATTATTATTATTATTATTATTATTATTATTATTATTATTATTATTATTATTATTATTATTATTATTATTATTATTATTATTATTATTATTATTATTATTATTATTATTATTATTATTATTATTATTATTATTATTATTATTATTATTATTATTATTATTATTATTATTATTATTATTATTATTATTATTATTATTATTATTATTATTATTATTATTATTATTATTATTATTATTATTATTATTATTATTATTATTATTATTATTATTATTATTATTATTATTATTATTATTATTATTATTATTATTATTATTATTATTATTATTATTATTATTATTATTATTATTATTATTATTATTATTATTATTATTATTATTATTATTATTATTATTATTATTATTATTATTATTATTATTATTATTATTATTATTATTATTATTATTATTATTATTATTATTATTATTATTATTATTATTATTATTATTATTATTATTATTATTATTATTATTATTATTATTATTATTATTATTATTATTATTATTATTATTATTATTATTATTATTATTATTATTATTATTATTATTATTATTATTATTATTATTATTATTATTATTATTATTATTATTATTATTATTATTATTATTATTATTATTATTATTATTATTATTATTATTATTATTATTATTATTATTATTATTATTATTATTATTATTATTATTATTATTATTATTATTATTATTATTATTATTATTATTATTATTATTATTATTATTATTATTATTATTATTATTATTATTATTATTATTATTATTATTATTATTATTATTATTATTATTATTATTATTATTATTATTATTATTATTATTATTATTATTATTATTATTATTATTATTATTATTATTATTATTATTATTATTATTATTATTATTATTATTATTATTATTATTATTATTATTATTATTATTATTATTATTATTATTATTATTATTATTATTATTATTATTATTATTATTATTATTATTATTATTATTATTATTATTATTATTATTATTATTATTATTATTATTATTATTATTATTATTATTATTATTATTATTATTATTATTATTATTATTATTATTATTATTATTATTATTATTATTATTATGATTATTATTATTTTTTTTATATTTTTATTCTTATTCTTATTTTTATCTTTATTTTTATTTTTTATTTTTATTTTTAATTTTAATTTTATTTTTATTTTTATTTTTATTTTTATTTTTATTTTTATTTTTATTTTTATTTTTATTTTTATTCGTATCTTTATTTCTTATTTTTATTTTTATTCTTATTTTTATTTTTATTTTTATTTCGATTTTTATTTTTATTTTTATTTTTATTTTTATTTTTATTTTTATTTTTATTTTTATTTTTATTTTTATTTGAAACCTTCCAAAATTTCTTTCAAAAGTAAAAAAAATAGGGGGAGGCGCCCAATTTCTGAGCCTTATTTTAAAGTGTTTGAATTAAATATTTTTATTATCAACTTTTTCTGCTATATTCACTTTGAATAATTGGAAAAGATCAATTGACCACTGAAAACATAAATGTACAGAAAATAGGCACAGATTAGGTTGTATCATAGTTAAGATTTCCAAAAAATAAAATGGCTGATTACAGGCATACCAAAATTTTCTTTCATAAAAAGAGATTTTTCCAATGAAAATAAATCAGCCTTTTAAATTCTAGTAAAAAAAATATCAGCTTCTTGATACCAGGAACCTTTTAGTCCTTTAGCTACATAAAGTGATAGTGGTTTTGGAATAATAATATTTCTAAGAATAACCCCTAAAATGCTCAAAAATAATTAAATATGTTAAGAGCAAGTGTAAGGTTTGAGCTGGTTTGGTTAAAAAGTTTTTCAATATATATTTTAAAGAGGGGCCACAGCTTATAAAAAGCTGGGGATCTTTAAAGAAAATTACCTCTATTCAAGGGCTAAATTTAAACTGTGTAAAGACCTTGGGATAATGGGGTCCTTATGATTCACAAAAGGGGTTAACCCAAGGGAATGGGTATTACAGGCTACTTAAAGCACTTAAGTCTGGAGGAAAGCAGGAGATAAATTACTTCTTTAAGAAGTGGATCCAAGTATCTTTCAGAATTTCACAGTTGAAAGGGTCTCAGGGCAATATTTGGGGTTTTTTTGCTGATTTTCTTCAATGGAATTAACAATAAGTTTAAAATTAATCATTATAATTTCAGACTAAGGCCATATATAAATTTTTTATCTTCTTATAAATAATTTATCACAGATTGCAAGGTTTCTGTATTGATACTAAAAATTTCTGTAGTATAAAATAACCCAAAGGTGCTGTATATACACCTTTTGGGGTGAAGGGGCCTTCCCAGTGCACATATAGAGGATTTTGCTTGAGGGCTAAGTCTAGCAGGCTGACCAGGGATATTTTTGAAAAAATTCTTAGTGCTTTCACTCAGCTGGACCTGTCTGTGTCATATTTATGCATGAAATGATTGTCAGAACTTGTTAAATGTTAATTTGTTATTTCTAAAGTTCTGACACATTTCCTATTTTTGTATTATATTCTTTTGAGTGACATGGTCAGAAGTGGGTATTTGTAGATTCTAAGTCACCTTCTGATCATTTTGGGATTTTTTGATAATTTTCAAGGGAACTTTTTGATATGTTTTTTTGTTCATAAGGATTTGATATCATTGTTTTTGTGACAACCTTTATCATTTTTTTCTCTGAGTTGTCTATTTTATAATTTTATTTTTGTATGCTTTATTCAATTTTTAGAGGTTTTAAATATCCCTCTATCCGTCAGTCACTTTTTTACAAATGCATTATGCATGCATAAGGGTTTCAACACCTTCCTGCGGTACCTGGCTGTCAGGAGTTGTGTAGACAGCTTTGAACCGCGCCTGCTTGACAGCTGCAGGTGGTAATCTGTCCAGAAGCATATTTCATGCGGGTTTCTTGACAGATCCCTGCAATTTGAGTGTCAGGCGCATGCAACCTCATGGTATGGGTGGAAGGCTGCGTGCAGGAATTGTGACAGAACACAAAACCGGGTGTAACTCCTAAAATATACACAACATTCCAATTCTGAGTGAATTTTAGGCGTGAAACCTTTACATGACAATGCATATAAAAAATTAAAATGGCCAAAAAAATATTTGAAGTGGTATTATGGTTTTGGGCCATTTTCTTGTAATTTTATTTAAAAATATAAGCAGTTGGAATTCAAGGGTGGGGTCATTGAGTGACCCTACCTTATTTTGGGTGAGTAATCTAAATCTGTCATAATATTTGAAGATTTCCTACTTCTTCTGTATTTGATTATTTTATTTTTATTTTCTATTCTACTTTTTACATGTTGCTCTGTACAAGTAGCAAGCTGAAAAAAAATATTTTCTGAAAATGAATCCTTTTTACAAAGTCAGCCATTAAAAATTTCCAAATTCTTAACTCTTATATGCCCTATTGGGGATGCAAGGTTGAAATAAATTTTCATGGCTACATTTAAACCCTCTTGAGAGTATCCATTTACTAGAATGAAAGAAATTATAAACCTGTTTACTTAGATCAACTTTTCAGTTCAAATTTTTAGAGCTATTGAGCTCAGGAGTAGAGCACATATGGTCACACAAAATTTTATAAGCCTTCTTTTCAAAGAAAAATAGAAAAATCCAAAAATCCAAAAATCCAAAAAAAAAAACTTAAAACAAAATCTCAGATGAACAAACAATTGGTCAAAATAGTGGATGAAACACTGAGTATGAAAAGGGATGGTCATGCTGAGTGCAAGTTACATTTCACCAAAGAGAAGATAGTTAAAAAAAATGATAAAATAAATTTTATCAGTGGCAACAATCAAATGGTGAATATATTTTCAAGGGCATTGGAATCAAAAAAATGAGCTAGGTATGATGCAATGGTTTTCAAATCCAGCCCTCATGCGGTTAATGTAATCTCCACAAAATTGGTTCATTCAACCCAGTTGAACTAATGAATTGAAATTTGACATAATCTCTCACTTAATTCCATTTGTTTGTTTGTTTGTTTTTTTGTTTGTTTGCTTGTTTGTTTGTTTGTTTGTTTTTTTTTGTTTGTTTGTTTGCTTGTTTTTTTGTTTATTTTATTTTATTTTATTTTTGTTTTTTTTTTTGTTTTTTTGTTTGTTTGTTTTTTTTTTATTGTTTTGTTAATTTCTCACTTTTAATCATTTTATTTTGATAAAAATAACAGTTATTTTCAGTCAGCTACCATTGCAGAGCCAGATGAAAAAATCATCATGGAAATACTCAAATCATGAAAAAAAATAAAAAAAAATAAATTCCAAATTATTATTCCAGAGATGGATTTTCCACTAAAAATCAGGTAGGGCCACTCACTGGACCTATTCTTAGAATCCTACTCCTTAAATATGCCAAAAACACCACAAAGCCTACCCAGAAATTTTTGGCAATCTGAATATTTCACATGGACCATCATACTTCAGTTAACTGACTAAAATTCACTAAGTAATTGAGCATTGTTTATAATTTAGGATTTATGGATCAAAATGTGTTTTTTCTGAATTCCCACATGCAGCTGTGGGCAACACTACAGCCCTAAGACACACATGCAGCCCCTTTCTCTCTAATTACCGTGAAAAGCTCTGTAAATGAAAGGAAAAATACACTACACATGCCAACCTCTGTGCAACAAGCTTCCAGAGCCAGAATCATCACAAAAAACCATGACAGAGGTATTAAAACAAGCATTGGAAAGTAATACATAAGTAATATGCATGCCAATAAATAATCAATGTCAAAACCCCTTGAGATAAGTTGAAAATTAAAGAAAAGAAATGGTAAAACCTCTCAAAATAAAATGTGACACATTTTTCCAAAATCAGAAAAATGGCCAAAATCCACTTTCACCAACTTCTCAAGCCTGAAAGAGTGGCACCTAAAAAGACTACATGAACTAGAAATATCCAGAAAAATTTATTTAATTAATTAAAAATGTTACAAAACTTACACAAATACAATTAAATTAACCAACAGGATGGATACACACCACAGGCACAATTAACCTGCCATTATTGTGCAATAAATTCCAGAAATAACATATTTGTTGACATATGGAAATGTCATCTGTCCTAAAAAACCAAAAATCAGCCTGTGGGTCATGCATGAATACCCTTCTGTCCCCATTAAAGGGTTCATTTCCCTCCATTTATCCTGATAAAACTCAAGGAAACCCCCAAGAATATTAAAATGGATTAATAGAGGCCTCTGTTAGGCTGTATCTCCCCCAGTTACCATTATATTACCTTCAGGCATAATTCCATACAATAAAAAAACCTATAGAAGATAATTAATTTCTTTATGAATTTATTTAAACCTTTTTATTGAACATTCCACCCTTATAACTCAACTTTTGCACTGTTGCAAGACCTAAGAGAATCATAGTAGGGTGTATCAGAGTTGAGATTTCCAAAAATTTAAATGGCTGATTTCAGGCTTATGCATTTTTTTTTCAAAATTTAATTTTTTTCAAATAAACCCATTGATTCATTGTTTGGTTTAATAATAAAAAAAATGTTTTTTTGAAAGATTGATATTTTTTAAGAAGAAGAAATTTTAAATTTTTCAAAAGTTTAACTCTGGTATGCCCTAATAGGCTCACAACTCACCCTTTAGTTGGGTTATTTCAGGTGGCCTGGTATTAAGCACTCACCAAGTAATTCATATCTCTCTGCTCTAGATTTTTTGCTACCAAAGCCAAGATATACCAAATATTTTCTGGATAATAATCCCTTTTTTCAAAGGTACCAAAGTCCCAGGTGCTCACATTATGAGGTTAATTCCCTAAATAGATCTGTTAAAAATTCACAGTATTTAATTTGGCCCTTCTTCTTTTTTAATTAATAATCAATTTATTAATTGATACCACCTTCCACCAAACCAAACTGGCTCCTTGCATTTTCTTTATCCATATAATTATTGACCATTGATGTATCATTTTGATGAAAATTTGTTTATTCTAAATCAATCAAATCTAGCTGGTAAATTATTAAAAGGGTCCTTTCATCTATTAGGCTGAAAGGAATTATTTATTTTTTAATCTTTCCTTCATCTCTCATGATTCCAAATTTTCTTTTTTTATGGGGGGGATATAGATACAAACAGATGAACCACAAATATACATCTATCTTACTATTTCATTCCATAATATTTTAATAAAACATATGTGATACACAAAAAAAAATCATAACCATGAAGACATCACCCACATTTGTAACTAGGAAAATAAGCTCCTTGGGCAGAATCTACTTCTGCAAAAATATGAAAATTTAGAACCTTTTTCAAAAAATGGTGTTATTCTTCCTCAAATATATTCTGAACCTGGAATTTTTCTCTGAAATGATAGCTGTAAAACCATTCATTAACTGAAATTTTTTGATGCATTCCTTTTCACTCAATGAATCATTTCCATTGAAAAAGGGTACATACACCATGCATAGGGGGCTTCCTCCCTAAAATTGAGGGGAAACACTAGTCTTCAAGTAGAATTATCTTAAATTATTTACATGAGATAAATAACAAAAGTATATTTAAATTGGGATACGGTGGATTATTTTCCATAAAAATCTTTTTCATCACCAATCCCTCAAAAAAAATTTAAACTTTATTCTATCCAATTATTGGAGGAATTATATAGAACAATCTCACAATCACTTGGCTTCCAAAGCACTCAGAAGAATAAAAATGGCTATGAATAGCCAGCTAATCCTCTTCAGGAAATAAGTTGGTATGCTACCTACTTTAAAATTGGAGCAGATGGATCTATTAGTTAGAGTAACATCCTGCATCCTGACTGAAATTGAAATTATGGAATCATAACCAATAGACCATAGCAAGGCCACAAATTATGAGAAAGTGAAACTTCCACCAAAATTGATAGACTAAAAAATGGAGAGTCCCCAGGCCTTGATATTTTGTGTAATGAATATCTAAAAATCTCCTACCCCACCCTCAGCAAATGGCTTGTTAGAATTCATAATTTCATCATGATCCAAGAATTATAAGTCAACTGCTAGAAGATAGATAGATGGAAATAATAAAAAAAAGAGCACACATCAGACTACATTGCAGCTGGGAAATATTTTCCTAAAAATCTCCTAAATAAATTAGGAGAAGAATTGGAGCTGAGCCTATCCCTATGGTTCACAGAGTTGACTTCCAAATTGGGTACTCTCCCATACACACACTCCAGTTGATGCAAGGGCTCCAGAACCAAAGATGTGTTTCTGGCTTTGGACACATGGTGTGGAAATCAATTTTCTGAGACCAAGACAGTATCTTACATACTTTTTAGATTTAATACTGTCATAAACCACATTCCATTTCAAAATGTTGATTGCATTCATAAAGGCAAAGAGTTTTCTGGCCTATCTTGGGGGTTGAATCCAAGTTTTTCTGAGAGGGTTTCCAAGGAATATGAAATAAGATGATTATATATTGGTGGTTCATCCAGTTCATATTGGACTACTCCAGGGCTTAAACCTCTCAGTTATTATTTAAATCCTGTTGAATTTCAATCAATAAAAACTTTCTGATAACTGAAAAATAAACTCACTTTTTATCAGCTATGTAGATGATATGCACTTAGATGATGGAAAGACCCACAACAAAGAATAGCTGATAAATACTTAGAGTGGGGAAGAAGACATGGTGCCATTTTTTACAGAAGGAAATTAACCCTTTAATTTATTTCTACAGCCTAGGAGGTTTTAGAACTTCAAGCTCTGCTAAACTTTGTTAATGCTATTCTGAAATATGCACCCACAGTTTTGCAGCCTGAAATCACACTAGACTCAAGAATTTCCTATCATCAATATATTGGTACTTATTATTCAAGACCCAGGCCACATTTCAACCCTCATTTCAAATGGAAAATTGGTGCTGGGGCATACATATATGAATCAAATCAAGCAAAGATTTTGAAAAGTGGATTTCTTCCTGGAATCATTTATGCCTTCAATGTTTGGGGAATCAAGAAAAATGAAACCTGAATCCAAATTTTTTCTAACAAGATTGAAAAAGCTTGTTTGAATTACTCCCAAGGAGTTGTTTTTAATACAGATGCAAAGAATCTGGAATTCAATTACCCACACCAAATGGTGCTCAAATATATAAATAAATAAACTTTCAAATTCTTCCCCATAAGCAAACCCCAAAAGGCTCACATGCTAACAATAGCTCACTCTTACTTCAGAAGCTGTTTTTCCAGATTTCCCACATCAACCAGCCATCAACACTACCATATGAGGACAGCTATTTCTCACTTTTGCATGCATAAATTTTGAGGTTGTTGAAACGCACTTTAATTACAAGAGTAGCAGTCCACCCAGGGTTTTTGATTATCATAGTATGGCCTCCAAAAAGCATGGAGCTTTCAAACATTTTAAATATTTGATAAACCAAGTATTTCCCCATGGTTCCTTAATATTCACCAGCCCAAGTATTTCCCCATGGTTTCCTATTATTCACCAGCCCAAGTATTTCCCCATGGTTGCCTCTTTTTCAACAGCTTTGAGAAGGGAGGTGGAGTCACAGATTTATTGATAAATTAAATTATGTCTCAACTCCTGAAAACATGCCCTAACACCTTACACTTCAATCGTCAATGTGATATGACAGGTCTCTGGGAGGCACCTAATATAATCTAAGGGTTTTCAATTTAGAATTATTCTTTTTTTCTCATATTCATAGATCAAAAAGGATTTATATGAAGAACAATGAACCTCTTTTTGTCATGCTTCAAAATCAAGGCTGTTTTTTGAAGTAAACTTCAACATATCCTTCATCTAATCAGTATCTTCTTTCAAACCAAAAGTGTGACGTTTAAAAGTAATTTAACAGCTTGGTGCATTCCACTTATTAATTTTTTATTCTAAGCATGGGAACATTTGTTTTGAACACTCAGTAATGACTTGAAAACAATCCTTCAATCTTGAATTTCAAATTTGATTGATTTTTTCAACTCAAAAAATTGATCTTTGAATCACTTGCATCATACATCATCATCAAACATGGATTTCAAACTATGTTTTACCAATTCATTAATAAGTCTTTAGTTCAAATTCGAACTATCAGTTTTCAAATTTCTAATTCCAGGAAATTAGATATTACTTATCTAGAATAAACATTCATGCCCAGGATCTTATCCTTAACCTTCTATCTCAAATTTAGACTTGCAATTGTTACATGATTTACATTGATTTTCAACCATCGCTTTGGAACTACATATCATTACCTTGCATATTACTTTTTTCATATCAAACTTAGTCTTGCATGTAAGCCTGTACCTCAATGACAAAATTCAAGTTTAACTCCTGAATTAATGCACATTCTTTATGCTTTATATTATTTTGAAATAGAGCAAAAAGTCCTCAGGTTGTATCTCATCCACAAGCCAGACTCTAGATTACTTTAAAAGCACAAAGCTTTGGCCTGTAGATTGTTTCCTAAGTTTGTTAAGTTCATAGATTATTGGAATTTTATAAGTAACAAGTGTTACATTCAGCTTGTACCAGTTTTTATCATAAAAATTATTTTCACAAACTTTGCACTTTAATTTGAAGCATAAGCCTTGAACTTCAAAGATAGATTCCTAGCTTTGAGATTCATTTTGGCATCAGTCTCTTCCCTTTGTACAATGACCACCTAATTCTGTTGCCCCTACTATGTACATAAGTGTGCTGTGTATGTGACAGAATTTCTGGCAACAAGCTTGCTGATATAAAAGCCCACAAGGCTTTCACCAAAGGTGGGTCACCACTGTTTGCTTCAAAGCAGCTTGGCTAAAGCTAGGAGAATAGTGGAGCAAGCTCAAATCCTGTCAAATATGAAACTGTTGAAGAGATTTTCATGCCTTGGAAAAAGAACCTTGGAAGTCATGAACCAGCTGGAATTACAATGCTGTAGCTTGAATGGATTTTTACACAGAATAAGGAAATTCATTGAGCTCACTTATCCAAAATGCAGACTTTGCAACCAGCCCATGATTCATTATCTCCACTTTTACCTAGTTTACTAATCCCAGAAGAAGATAGTATGCAAGAAATTGAAGAAGCAGAGAATACTCTTTGATCCAAGCAACATGAGTAAGGCCCTGAAAGACAAGAAGGCATGGCCAACTTTGGAGGAATGTGTACATCCCTCTGGACGCTTTGACTTCCTCCACAGAACCCCCCCCTGAAGATTTTGCCTCACTAGACAGCCTTGACTGTCTGGAATAATCTACCCTACCTCCCATCTTCCAGTGATTCATGATATCATTGATTCTAATAATTTCCTTTGCTATCATCCTTTTCATTTTGCTTTTCCTCCTCTCTTTCTTCCCTGCTCCTTCCTTCGTATGCCTCTATCTTTCTCTGTGCCCTTGTTTTTTTTTTTCTTTCTTTCTCTCTATGCTGAGTGCTCCGAAACCAAGGGTGGGGCCGTTCCCTAGGCCCAAAAGTTCCTCCAAAGTGGTTGCCAATAGGCTTTTTGCATATCCAAAGTGGTCCGTGCGGAATCCGAAAATCTCAATTTTTTTTTTTTTTTAAAAAAAAAAACACAGTGGGATTTGCCTGAGGAACTGTAGGTAGGTACGACTTCGATCTGTATATGTATAAATACATATATCTGCCTGACAAGAAGTGCGTTGGACTGGTTGTAAGACGTATGATGCTGGATTACATATGTACGATACACTCAGACGTTCGAACTCTGTTTCATTTTGAATCTCTGGATGAACTCGGTGGCCGTCGATGGTTATCGATCATGAAATATAGCAGGGGTTGGAATTGGTTGCTCGGTAGGTTGTAGGAGTTCAGCAGTCTGTTTCCACGCAGCCACTTGGGGGGTATTTACGGCCACCTTAGTCTTGTTTAAGTATTTTCTCATACATCGCCATAAGTGCCAGATCAGCCTGGTAAATATTATTGAAGCCTAAGTTTTATTATGACTTGGGTTCCAGCTTGATGACACCCATCCAAATCCAACTAGATATCTATATCTATGTTATGTTACTGTCATCCTGGCTCTCGATGGGGCGGAGGGTGTAGATCGACTACATTCTAGCCGGATACTCGATCGGTTCTTTGACCGCCGGTTCGGATCAGCTTGTTGACCTCTTTCGGCGGCTTTTTCTTTCTCTCTCTCCCTCTCTCTCTCTCTCTCTCTCTCTCTCTCTCTCTCTCTCTTCCTTTCCTCTTTCTTCCACTCTCCAACCACCACCACCACCACCACCACCACACCTACTCATTCAACTACACCCTACTCGGTTCTTCTCATCCTCGATCAACACCTACTCATCTGTTTCTGTTCTTCTCTTCCTTGGATCGATCCACCTCATCTCCTCGGGTCGATTGTCGAGAATACCCGTCCATAGGCCATTCTCGTTCCCAACGACTACGATGCCAGCACCTTTCTCTCGCCTGGTTCGCTCCTACGAAAGGGCCTTCAAACGAAATCCATCACTCACCCTGGCCATCGCTAATGGTTGTCTCAAGGTAATCAACCCCCTCTTTTTTTTTTAATGTTAATACCTTCTCTTTGAGAGAATCATGAGAAACTACCGATCTTGATCCAAGCTCACTCGTGTTCTTTGGAATCCTCGGTGATCGCATACTGCTTACGCTCAACTTGATAAATCGACCATCAAACATCCAACTCGAAGTGTTTTGGGGATTTCATGGCTCAATTGTTGCCCACTCTCGTCAGTATGAAATCTCGGCTCTCTACACCCCCATCAATCTCATCCTTCACTCTAACGTCCACAGACTGACTGGACTATCCTACGATCTCTCCAAATCTTCATTTGATCCCATTAGGCCTCCCATCAACCGTTTGTCTTAGATATCAAACGGTCCTTACGATTCTTGCTGTTTGGGATTCTTCATGGTGAATTACAAGCCCCTCGGTGGATTAGTTTTATTCACAGTTTATGAAAATGCTCATCCATTGGGTCTCGTTAATATTCATTCGGTTCTCCCTTAGGGCCATGTGTCGGAAAGTGGCATGAGGTGTGTTGTTGTATCTCCCACAGCACAGGTTGATCGAATCGATATCGTAAGCATCAAGCAATTAATCTAAGCGCTTTTGAACGTCGATCCAGTTTTTAGAACACAGGGTCCCCCTGACCGTGACCCCAAGGGAGTCGAGCTCGATGATGATCACAACACCCACGGAAGCAGAGCAAGAGCTCCAGTTGATCGAAACCGAGAAGTCATTGACGACCCATCGGCCGATCTCGATCCGTAGTCGATCGAGTCAAGGTGATCCACATGGATCGACCATCCGGGGTTTCACCGGATCTTCGAATCCCCTCGCACCCCTCGCAATCGATTATTCGGACTATCCTAAACGAAATCGGGCGGTCAGGTTTTGGGGCCTCACGAAACGTCTACTGTTGGATCAACTGCTAATGTATTTACTCCCACCATCTCATCGTTGCTCGTCACTTGGTGATGCTTTTCGGCTCTAAACCTTGGATTCCGCATCACAACTAATTTAACTCACTTGTCTCTACTCGCTTTTCACCCAGGGCTCCTCTGTACACCTTTCGTAAGCCTCGCCTCTATGTTGAAAAGCGTCCCAAGGTCATACCTAGTACCCCAACCACTCGGCTCACTGATGGGTTGTTATTCTGTGTATCAAAAAGTGTTTATTTTCATTACTGGTTGGTTTGAAGGCTTGAGTGTTCATGAGATCAAGGAAAGATTAGGTCAACTGTATTGGTATATTCTCACTGCCAACTGGAAGGTATGCGGCAACAGCTTTGATTTGATTCTGCACTGAATTATCTTGGCTGATGAGCTCATCTTCATATTTCCCCTGTTTCATTAAATTCTTACGTTTTCCCCCTTTTTTTTCTCTCTGAAGATTTGGCCTCTGATTCAAGTAATCAATTTCAACTTCATGCCTCTCCAGTCAGTTCGATCTTCTTCCCTGCTCTATGAATTTCAGAAGCTGGTTTTATCTCTCTTGTGACTGACTCATTTTTCTATCTACAGATTCCGAGTGTGAGTGTTGATTGCGCTTCGATATTCCCATGGAGTCGAATTACTTCTTCGCCCTCGGAGAATTCCGATGTCTTGGACTGCTGAAATCGATCGCTGCTTTTTTTGACTTCATGCCCTTATTTCTCTTTTTGATCAACATACGAACGTAATCACGAAACGGTCCACCACTTCAAAAACCCTTATTCGAAATTAGACCTTGGCAAGGATCATGTGGAGTACTGTGGACGGTATTCTTAAGCTTAAGCACTCACTCAGCCCATTACGGCAACAGTACCATCAACAACCACCTACACGAATCAGGTCATTCTTTAATAAGCATCTTCGGTTCTGCGATCTTCAGGATTTTCAAGTCGGATGATTCATCCACTACGACTGCTCCCAGCGAGTTAGCCAACAACCAAAACCTGACCGGTTATCCTACCCCTACCCCTAGTCAATTCAATTCGACTTCTATTTCTGGTGAGACGAAGAAGAAAAGGGTGATTGGTTGACATGGTTCGTTGGAAAGATTCATGACTGCCTTTTAT
The DNA here is from genome assembly GCA_025617555.3 of Puccinia polysora. NCBI lineage: Eukaryota > Fungi > Basidiomycota > Pucciniomycetes > Pucciniales > Pucciniaceae > Puccinia > Puccinia polysora. The sequence goes on along the minus strand of CM062613.1, from coordinate 21,932,411 downwards.
TTATCCCCCTTTCTGGTCATCTTCTGACTGTCCGCCTGCCTCATATTCTCAGTTTCCCTCCCCTTCTCATCTGTCTGGCCTTGCTTGAATCTTTGGCATCTTTTAGTTAGATCTTCAACTTTTCGTTTTTGGTCGCCAGCTTAACTATTCTCTGAGCAACTAGAAGGAGGTCAATCAGTCTTGTTACATTGGAATTTTTCTTTCTCCCCCCCCCTTTAATGTCCAACCAACAAAAAAAATACCTTTTTTCTTATCTTGGATTATTCTTCATAGCGCTTTTTCATCTCAGCTTGTCTATAGCACTCCTAGTACACGTTTAATCATGCTCATCCAATTAGATATACACCTGTATATACATTCACTCATCCATCTACCCAAGCATCATCCCATCTACCATCATTCGCTTACCTATCTTCTTCGGTCCGCCTCCTGTCATCCCTTCTTACTCTTTTGTCTAGTTACCGTAGATGCCTAGGTTGACCAATCATTTTTACCCAGCATTCTAGATATATATATATACCTGGGTTACCGATTTCCTTCTCGTTTTTTTTGTGATCTTTTACTGCTGATCCATTTTCCCTACTTAGTCTTTCTCTCTTTCTAGAGTCTTGTCATGGGATCTCATTCCCAGTCATCCTATCTGGGCCACTTATCTCTCTGCTCCTCATTAATCCATGCTTTCCTTTTTTTTTTGTTACTCACTTTTTTTTTACTCTACTTTTTTTTTTTTTAAAAAAAAAAAACCTCCCTTTGGATTTATATCCTCAAAGAATCCTTGGACCACCTCCCCCTGCTTGAACTCTGGTTCATACTGAACAAATTCAAGGTCAAGTCTCTTCTTGATCTCATGTTGGGCTTTCAATCCCCCCTCCCTTTTGTTGAGGGGCTGGTCTAGTACGGCTTCCTGTGCTTGATACACCTCCATCTTTGGTAATGTGAACCCCCCCAGATACACTGGTTGGAGTACATGGGTGGGTCAACCAAGGTTGAGGCCTTGACCTTTGATCACATCAAGGTCAAGCCTCTCTCCTCTGTCTTTGCCCCCCCTTTATTATTATTATTGTTGGTATTTTTTGTATTCTATTTTTTTTTTTTTCATTTGAATTTCATTTATTTTGTTTTGTTGTATTTGTACTTAAGCCTGGACAGGTTACAAAAACTTTGGTTTTGGATCTTTCATTTAATCCATCTTTGCCCTGGGTTTTTTTTTTTTTTTTTTTTGGGGGGGGGGGGGGGGAGGCTTTGGCCTGGGTTTTCTGCCCATCAAGCCTCCCACTTCTCTTGCCTCAACATCTGGAAAAACAAGAAAAAGCTTCCTCTGATTGGATCAATCCCACCCTTGCATCCTCTCATCAGATCAAACCCACCATTTATTTGTACCAAATAGTTTATCTATCCCCTTTTGATTCTCAACAATGCTTCCAGAAAGCCCATCCCCTTCCCATCAATCCATCATCCAATCATACCTTCAATCCACTCATCAACTGCATCCCACCCAAACTGGAACCAACATTGAATTTCCAGACACTGACAAAGACCTCCCTGAACCCCAAGATTTGATGAATGTAGGTTCAATCCATTATATCAAAAAACTAATACCTAACACTAACATGGTGCTTTTGAAAAACATTCAGGAAGATTGGGAGAGTGCTTTTGAAATTCCTTCAACTTTTCATTCAAGTATTGCTCATGTAAGTTTTGTCATATCCTTATTCCAAGTACATTTAAACAATCATATTGATTGAATTGTGAATTTACACGGTTCATGTTATCTTTTCAATTAAGAAATCTTTTTAATGTGTTATCAAATTTACCATCTACTTTTCTGAGAAAAACCAAAGAAGAAAGAAGGAAACTTGGAAGCCAGTATGATCATCAAAAGGATGTCAGCTTGTGGGCCAAATCAACCAAAGTGAAGTCAATGTCAACCAATTCAAATCAATGGTTTCTGGAGCTTGTAACATTGAATACTTCAATATATCTTTGGTGATTTCAAATGCTGAGCCAGCCGGTATACCTCCAATTAAATGGCTGGTCCAAATTCCCAAATGTAGGGCCTACCTGAAATCTCAACCAATTGCTCTCAAGACCTCATAAAACTATTGAGCTTGGGGATAAACAATCATTAGCCAGGATGCTTCTCAAGCTGGGGTCACCCTAATCCAAAGCAATCCAAAGGATGAATCCCATAAAGCTTGGAATGAGAATCTGATAGCTGAAAATAACTGTGCAGGTCACTTCCCAAGAATCCAACATAACATTAAGGGAGTTTTGAATTTAGCCCTCATGTCTGATCCCAATTCAGATTCCAAAGGAGAATCTGAAATTGATGACCAAGATCTATGAAAAAAGATACATGATCAATGTCAAGTATGATTGGGTCCCTCTGGCTTTTCCTCATCCTTCTGATCCCAACAAATAGATCCTCTTGAATAATGAAAATGCCCAAATTTGGGCTGATGCTCTGGTAAGTCTCCTCATGGTTATAATCCAATAAAGTCAACACTAATCTATCTATCTCAACCATTTGATCACCTTCCCCAACAAGAAATTTGAAATATCTGAATTTAAAAAAGAAGATTCCACAACCAGGTGAACCCCAGATGAACACCAACATGCTTGGCTCAGTTGTATCCCAGTTGCTCGGAAACCATAAACAGCCCCCCAAGGACCCATCACCTTGGTCATCTTCTTTGAAACCCATCAGTAATAATGGGTTATAAAATTGGGATTATGTTGAATGGATAGGATAACAAGGTAATTCTGATGAGATTATAAGATTTTTAGAAGCCAATGATATCAATTTTAATTGAGTTTTTAAATCCAAAAATCTCTCTAATACTGATCTCAAATTGATTGAATTGAACATTGGAATAGTTTCTTGCCTTTGATATAATGTTTATTGTTATGAAAAGCACTTGTGAAATAGTTCTTCTTGATATATTAAACTTCCATTCTGATTATCCCAAGTGTTATTTCACTGGAAAAATTTCATATTGAGTTTCTTTAGTCATGATTGCTTTGAGAACTCTTTCAAGTTCTCTTCAATTTGATGCTTCCAGTTGCAATGCTTGGAATTTTTTGGGTCAAACCAGTTTGTAGGTATCACCAAATACTTATGTGAGGAGATCTTGGATGAGCTTCTTATGTGACATTGGACATTTGAGTGAGAAATGTGTGATTGAATCACATAGAATACACCAGTTCAAACTTACAACTGAGAGAAATCAAAACTTGGTGTCAGTTGCACACCTACTCTGAGATGTTTGGTCAATTGAGTGATGAGAGGAAATTCAGGTCTGGTTTACAGGTACTCTGCACACCTCATTTGAGTATGAACAAATTCAAACATCAGTTGATTAATAGACTAAGAAACAAATTTTTGGGTAATTCCCAAGACCAATAAATCTCTGAACCTCCCAATGCTGGTCATGAAAACGTGCTGTCTGGGAATAAAATTCAACTTCAAGAAATGAAAACATTAAAAATTGCTCAATTGGAATGCTTGAGTGTTAATCTGACAAATGAATTGCTTGAATAAATAGAGTTAGGCAGTTCACTTAAATTCTAAGTAAAAAAAAAATTAATCATTCACTTGCTGAAGATCATATGGATGATCAGAACAAGAATAGCCAGCATGGCAATAGAGCTGCTCACAAAGACTGGCAGTTATTAACTTACCAGTGAAATTGTAAATTGATCTTATCTGATCCCTGGAGTTCACAAGGACCTGAATTTGGTGAAGGTGAGACTTGGAAATGTAAAATCAAAGCTTGATGGGATTAAATTCGGGGGGGGGGGCAGTAAGGGGGAAGGTAAATGACTTTGAATCCTGCTTCATTACACAATCTATTGATCCTTCCAAATTTGTGAATTTTGGAATTTCACAGAATAGGATTCTGTTGATTGAAGGAAAGAAGTTGATTCAAGAAAGCTGAAGAAAATAAAATTTCCATGAATGATTTATGGGCACAATATCAATATTCTAAAAATTTAATACAAATAAATTACCAGATGCCATATCAGAAAATGTTTAAATTACTTCCAACTTAAAGTATCTTCAAAGATATTATCTGCTATCATCCCACATACAGAGATTGCTGGTATCAAGCTATAACTAACAGGATTTTTATCATGTTGGTGATTGTGTGCTGGTTGTTCCTTGGGAGATTGAGAAGAGGAATGAAGCAAGTCTCAACTGAAGATTTCAGTTTCATCTGTTTTGAGGAACCCAAAGTTGACAATGACACCATGGAAGAAAAAGAACATATGAGGAAGAATAAAGAATACCAGTAAATACAAGAAACTCTTCCAGAATTGAAGAAATTGTTTCCATAAATTCATACCTTGATACAAGATCCTCACAGATTCTGATTTGGATGGCTTTCTTCAAGGTGATACCTAACTCATTTTGAAGGAATTTGTGTATTTTTTCAGCAAAAAAAAAATTCCACTCCTATCATAAACCTGTTCTTGGATCTAATCTAAAAATAATTGTGGTTCACTTTGTACTAAGGAGTACATGAAGATCTTATCCTCATGAGTAAGCCATCCAGGTTTTCCAAGTTGTTCATACTTTTCTGGGTCTAAAATGGATTGGAAAGGTGTATTCTAAAGTTCGGTCCATTGCTTGAAGGATTGGCAGGAGATATTTTGTCCCAAAGCCTTGTGGATGAACTGAAATGAGTGATATTGATGTTCCATCCAGACTGATGAAATCTCAATACCAGTTTTATACCAACAAAATTCCATTTCAGAAGTTTAATCAGACTGTGTTTCCAGTCCACTGGAAAACCAAAGACAACAGTTTTGGTCAGTTTTATTGAAATTTGAATGATTATGAAAGAAAGGAACTAAATAGCTTGCCAAACAAAAAAATTTATCAAGAGATGAAGTTGGGGGGGGGGGATACATGGTTGGAATTTGGTGGATGGTTTAGTGATTAAGGGTGGGTTTAATCTAATTTGAAGGTGAAAGGGTGCAATTGATCCAATTGGAGTAAGATTCCCCCCCCCCAGATATTGAGCCATGAAAAGTGGGAGGGTAGATGGTCAGAAAAACAGGGCCAAAAACCCCAAAGAAAAACTAAGACAAAAATGGATTAAATGAAAAATCTAAAAAACAATTTTTACAACCTGTCCAAGCTCAAGCACAAATACAATAGGTATGATTATTGCCTATCATTATTATTATAATTTTTTTTAATGCTCACTCTCTGCTGTTCTAAGCAATGATAAATGAGGGATTAAATCTTTTTATTTTCATGAATATGATATATTTATATATGTATAGGGGATCATTTTTCTCACTGGTGAAATCCTTTAAATCACATTTATTCCAGATCTGCAAGCCATGAATCCTAAACAGAAAAATACTTTAAAGCCATGAATCCTACAGAGAAAAATACTTTATTTCAAAGTAATTTCAAGAATTTTTTTTTTTTTGAAATCTCATTCTGGTAGCTGGGTCTATTGAACCCACAAAAAAAGTCTCTAGTAATTTTGGAAGTATTAGAAATCCTTCTAGAAACTAATGATGGACTTCCAAAACACAAATATTTGAACAATGTAGGTTCAAGGAATTATTTTCAAAATAATCATAACTAATTCTGATATGGTGCTTATAAAGTTTTTTCAGATTGCTCCAGAGATTTCTCTCAAGAATAATTTGGAACCAAGTCTTCAATCAAGTATAACCAATGAATGTTTTAAAAAGTTCCTTTTAAAAGGATACTTATTGCATTGTTCTTTTAAATTTATTCTTTTGAATTTTAATTAAAGAAGAAATTGTTTTATTGGCTCCTTGAATTTAAACTCTATTTTTTTAAGAAAAACAAAAAAAGAAAATAAAAGAACAGCATTTTGAAGCATTTTAGGCCATCAAAAGGGTGCTGGCTTGTTGTCAAAATTGACCCCAATAATTTTCAATTCATTGAATTAAAACCAATTGTTTTGGAAGCTTGAAATATCAAATAAAGTAGTAGTGTCTCTTTGATGATTTTAAATGCTGTATCAGCAGGTATAAAAATTTTTAAATGGCTGGTACATATACCAAAATGAGGGACCTATCTGAAATATCAACCCATTTCACTCAAAAAATCCAATGAATACTCAAATTGGGTATCAGAAATCATGAGCCAGGATTCTACCCAGGATGGGATCATCCTGTGGAAAAGGAAAATCAAGGATGGATCTGGAAAGTTATTGGAACAGGAATCTCATTGCAAAAAATAACATGTGCACTCAAAATGGGGAATACAAGATATCACAAAGAAATTATAATTTAAAAAATCCAACAAAAAATCCTCTTTCTCAACCCTTTGATTACCAAGGTTTCTCAGAAGCCAGGTGTCCCATTGGTTTACCTACAAAGAAATTTGAAATACACTTACTCTAAAGAAGAGAAACCAAGCCAAGAATAAAATAATTTTGACCCCAACATTATTGGCTACATTCTCTCTCATTTTCTGGGTCTACATAACCATCACCCCAATGATAACTCACCAACTCCATCTTAATTATAAGAATCTTTTAATAGTAATGTGGATTCAATTTACACTTATGTTCACTGGATTTGAATTCAAGGTAAATCAGAAAAGTTTATAAGATGATTGGAATCCAATAATGTAGTTTCTGGAAAAATTTTAAAATAAAACAATCACTCCAATACAGATATCAAATCCATTTGATTTAACACAAGTATAATTTCATGTATTGAAGATAATTTGAATTGATGAAAATGGAACCTGTGTGATAGTTTTGCTTGAAAACAATATTTTTTAATCAAGATTAGCACAGTCTAATAAATTTTTTGATTTTCTTGAGTCCAATTCTATTTTCTTCTGTAATGAAAATTGTTCATTTTTCCATTATTTTGGAATTTTTGATCTCAATAATGATTTGATTGAGTTGATTGATCTTGGGATCAAGTTATTGAATAAAAAATAAATTATCCTTATTTTTTGAACATATTCCTCTTCCCCCTCCTCCTCCAAATAATCATCATCATTCCCATTGAATGCTTAATTGGAAATAGAAATAAAGTTGTTAGATAAATCAAATAATATTTTAATTTTTTATAATAATTTTGAATAATAATGTGTATGAAAAATTGAGAAAACAAATGGAATGGAAGAGAAATTCAAGTGGTAAGAGAGCGTCTTTTATAGACAACATTCCTCTAACCAAAGTAATCATTCAAAAGCTGAGGGAGAAAAATTTGAAACATGAATTTCCCCTAAATTTGTTTGTTTTATCATGGAGCATGATGAACTTGAAATTTCCATTTTGTCTGATAGGCCTTGTTATTTTATTTTTCATCCAATTTTGATGCAAATTTCTTTTCTTATCTGTATAGAACATTTCAGCATTAAATATATAAATATTAATTTTCATTTATTCTCTATAAATTTCATAATTTTCTAATAGATTTGATTCATCTATTCTCTTATTTTTCTTTTATTCATCAGGGCTATCATAATATTCCTCCATTTTGGTCAATGGATTGAATTCATGTTTTAGTGAAATTCTTATGTTGTATTCTTCCAGGAACTGAATATTCAATAGATGTTTTATGATCCATCATATTTGGATGATTGTTTTTCATGTCATGATCCAACTTATCCCTTCTTTTCTTTGCAAACAAGATCAGATTTTTCCAAAAAAATATTTTTAAATATATTTACCTCAACAGGGATTGAAATCTTAACATCCTTGAGTAAATAAATAAATGCTTCAATCCATCCATCATCCAATAAATCAATCAATCAATCAATCAATCAATCAATCAATCAATCAATCAATCAATCAATAAATCAATCAATCAATCAATCAATCAATTAATCAATCAATCAATCAATCAATCAATCAATCAATCAATCAATCAATCAATCAATCAATCAATCAATCCATCCATCCATCCATCCATGAATCAATACATGCATCCATCCATGCATCCATGCATCCATGCATCCATGCATCCATGAATCCATGCATCCATGCATCCATGCATCCATGAATCCATGAATCCATGCATCCATGCATCCATGAATCCATGCATCCATGCATCCATGCATCCATGCATCCATGCATCCATGCATCCATGCATCCAGCCATGCATCCATCCATCCATGCATTCATTCATGCATCCACCAATGAATAAATCCTCCCATCAATAAATCCTCCCATCAATACATCCTCCCATCAATACATCCTTCCATCAATAAAACATCCCATCAATCCATCCTTCTGGTTTTCCACAAATCCCCCATTTTTATTGATCTGATTCTCCTCAGATTGAGAACTTGATTGATAGAAATGATCATGATGACCACATTTTCATGAAATAAAATTTATTTATTCAGCAGATACTCTATTCATAAATAGATTTAGTGAAAAATAATAAATTTTTGCATTCACTGAAAGAATAAAAATCCCAAAATTTACAGAAATACAATGGTAATAAAATCTTTCACCATAATTTAAAAATGAGATTTCAAGTACAAATAATCTCATTCATACAGTTTTGATTCATATGTATGATTAAAGAATTAATAATAATAATTTAAATAAAAATGCTTGTGTAGAATTTCAGTAATCAATTTACTGTCACTGTGAAAATTTATCTGATGTGATTATTGGAGGTCACACAGAATTGGCTTCAACAAAGGTGAGATTTGAAAATAGAGAAACAAAGCTAAAATGGACTCAATGCAAGAAATTAAGGGGGGAGGTCAATAAATTTGGTGACCAATTAATTAAAAATTTGATTTATTGTGTCACCATTTTGAATCATGGAAATATCACAGAAAAGAATTATTTTCATTTGAGGATGGAAATTCATCCTTGGAAGCTAAAAGAAAAGAAAATTGTTTTGATGAAATTATTGATCCAATTTGACAACAGTAAAAATGGTATTCATGAACTGAAAGGTTTAAGCAAAGAGAATCTTTGAAGTACTTCCAACTCATTGTGCATTCAAAGACAGTTTCACTGATCATCCAATAGACCAAGGATGCAGGTATAAAGCTGCAAATGAATTGGTCAATTTCCTGCTTGGAATTGTGTGGTGTTTTAAACTATAAAGATTGAGCATAGGATAAAGTCAAATTTACACTGCAGCTGGAAGTTTAATCTTATTTCAGGAAGGAAATTGATTAAAAATTCAGATATAAATACAAATTGAAATACCCAGAAAGGGAGGAAATACCATTCAGTAAAAGGAAATCAGCAGGAGTCAAGAAAAAAAATTCTATGAATCAATAATTGGATACAAGATCAGTTACATAGGTTAAAAGTGCTGGATTTTTTCAATTTGTCACTTATTTGATTTTAAAGGAATTTTTAAATGGTTTCTGAAAAAAACATTGTGAGATTGTTTGGTAGAAATTTTATCTGATTGGATAAAAAAAACTTGGTTTATTTTTACTAAAGATTGGATGAAAATATTTTACTCATAGCCAAGTTTTTTGGGTTCTGAAAGTAGTTCATAAAAATCTGTCTCTTGGATTAATTAGCATTTTTTTTTTTGATAAAATACCAATCATCTGCTGAAGGATTTGCAGTAGACATTTTTGGCCAAAGGAGTTCCATTGAATTGAAAGGATTGATCTGAAAGAGCCATCTGGACTTCTGATACCTTCAGAACTGAATTATACTAATGTAAAACTTTTTTTTTTGAATCTGGTGGGATGTCCTGTACCCTTCCAAACCAAAGCACCAAAAAAATTTCATTTTCATCAAAATGAGGTTGATTATGGAACAAGGTAAATAATGAATTACCAGAAATAGCAATCAATGACAAGATTATGTGGGGGATTGGTTATTGAAATTTATTGAGATTTGGAGGAATGTTTTATGGGTAATTGAGAGATGGACCCAATCAAAGGATGTCAATTTTGCAATAAGAGGACAAAAATATTTTTTCTGGATACCTTGGAATGAACAATGGCAGGGAAGATAGGTAGAAAGGAGGTGATATACAACCAAGTTCAATGATTAAAATGGGTTTAAATAGAATTTCAGTCATTAATAAAGTTTGTCAGGGTAGGTTGGTTGGAGATCAGTTTGTGAATGATTGAAGGTCTATGGGATTCCCAGAAAACAAATTGGTGTGATGTTTAAATTTCTGAAACATAAAATAAGGGCTTATAAATAGATAATTTACTTATGGTAGTTCATAATCAAAGTTTGAATGAGTTGGGATTTGATGAATGGGACTGAGGCTCTTGTGAGGGGAGCACCCTCAAGAATTAGGGTAAGTATGGTAGCTAATGGCTTCAAGTGCTCAATCAAACTTATTGGCTGGAGGAAATTTTGAGTAAGCCTTAGTAAAATGATTTATTGATAAAAATTCCATGAAGCAGAGAATTTAGGCTAATAATTATCAGGAAAAGGACCAAGGATCAATCCTAGAAAATAGGAATCAAAGAAAGGGAAATAGAGAGATTAGATGATTTAGTAGTACTGCAGACCCAGAAGAACAAAAATACTTGGGAGTTTATTTGGTAATATGTACAATTCTTTGATGGGGAGGTACAGGTAATACATGTATGATGTTCCCAGAATCTTGTAAATATGAATTGATGCATGAGAGTATGGAAAAATTTAAAGAGTGGTTATATTTTAAAACACAAAATTATTTTACAAAGCTCTGCATTGGGAGTACATACACCTTATAAATGTTGAAAAATTTATGAAAAATGAAACCATTCAATTCTTAATTAGAAGATAAATTTAAAATTTCCCTACAATATCCCTAAGGGTGAAACTTATTGAATTACTTTTTAGAAAAGTATCCCTTTGAGTCCAGATGCTGAGTGAACCAGTTGCCAGAAAGATACTATTACAGAGATAGTTAAAAAAAGGATCAAAATAAATAAATAAATAAATATTCAAAAAAAAATAATAATATAAAAATCCCAAAAATTGTTTGAATTCTTCAAATTATTATTTAATAAATCAATTCCCAGAAAAAATTAAGGAATGATCACTCACTGAAAATAAAACTGAAAGCCTGATGCTTAATCAACTATAAGGAAGGGCCAAAACTACCACAAACCCACAATGGCACTTTTTTGCCATTTTAATTTTTCACATGGAAGTGTACATATATTTTAAAAATCTCAAATTCAGTCAGAATCAAGGAATTCTGTATATTTTAGGAAATATTAATGAAAAATTGGTTTATCAAAATTACCACACAGCTGTGCAGTGTCAAAATTCTTGTGTGCAGCTGCAGCCCTAAAAGATTCAAACCTCCATCCTGAAAGCCAAGTCTCACAAAATGACAGCTAAAGTCCATCCCTGGACACATGGCCCGCATGCAGCAAAACAAAATAAGGGTTCAAACTTATGCCAGCTGCAGATAGTAACAGGAAACAGCCATTGATTTACATGAAAAAAATTTTACTACTCAAATGGGGGCATAAAATTCATGTAATTATTATCATTCATAGAAAGTGAAATGGAAATCAGGAAATGAAGAATAAAATATTGAGAAGAAATATTCAAATGAATTATTGAGACAAGGGGGAAGCTATTTTTGAACTACCAAATTACTGATTCAATGTCATTTTTGGAATTAAAATTTGCAAAAAATAGTAGCCTTGGTGTGCACAGTTTCACATGCTGATAGATTTGGAATGCACAGTTGCATGTGCCAAAATATGGCATAAATTATTTTTGTGTGTGTGAATCTTTGCACAGTATGAATGGTGGTTTAGAGATGTGTGCACGCAAAGAAATGGTGTGTAACTCAAAAAAAAATATTTTTGAAAATTTTAGAAAATTATCAAAAATACTCAAAAGAATTTCAAAAGAGAAAGCAAATATCAAAACTGAACCTAATGATGATATCTAAAATAATGTAATAAAATGAAAGAAATATGTTTCATTTTTTTTTCCCTTAAAAATTGAAAAAAACAAATTAAGACTTTCAAAAAATGTATTGAAGAACAAACAAAAAATTTCAAAAAATTTCCCAAAAATAAAAAATGACTACTGAATACAATTAAAAAGAGGAAGAATTGTTGGGACCAAATTTTGACCTCTTTAGAAAGGAACCCAATTGGTCCTAAAATCTTAACAGATTTGATATTTAAATTTTTCTTTATCAACTCATTTGAGATTCAAAATATTTTGAATCAAAATGAATGAAGTAGAATTTTTTCAAAATAAATGCTTTATAGCTTTGGCTCTATATCTTGTTGATTTATTCTTGTAATATGTAAATATATTTTTTGAATTGATGTGAGGAAAACATTCAATTCTTACAGTTGTTATGTAGAAAAACATAGAAAATATTTCTTTCTTTTCATTACCATTATTTTATGACAGTATTCAAGATGTCTGATCAATAGTTTGATTTTCAATATTTGGTTTTTCTGTACCATGATTTTAAGTATTTTTGATAATTTTTTAAAGTTTTGAAAAAATATTTTTTTGAGCAACACCACTTTTCGGCATGAAACATTCCACACGCCAATTTATGGTGTGAACCTATCCAAAAACCAAAAAATTTGGAGTTAACCTACCAAAACACAATTTTTTCTGGCATGCACATGTCCACACACTAAAAAAATTTGAATTTTTGGCATGTGGACTTGTGCATGCCTGTTAGATTTCTACTTAACACAGGGAAACCTGTCAAAGTAGAAAAAAATGAATGAAATAATTAAGAAACAAAGAAGGAGTGAGAAATCCATAAATATTATGGCAGAAATGGATTCCCCACCCAAAATTAGGTAAAGTCACTCACTGAACCCACCCTTGAATCCTCACTCCTTCATATTTTAAATTATCAAATAAATAGTGACCAAAAGCCACGGCACCACTATGGAATTTTTTGGCCAATTTAATACTCCACACATTTTGTCACATATAGGTTTCACACCTAAAAATAAGTCAAAACTAAGGTGTTGTCTATATTTTAGGAGTTACAAGTGGAAATGTGTTTTGTCACCATTCCTGCGCAAAGTCCCCATGCATCTGCTTAGTCATTGAAAAATTAAACCAGCAGGTTCACGCATTCAGAATTCCCGCATGCAGTATATCCTTCCCCGCGTGCAGCTGAATTGACTGATCCATGCATCAGGATCTGTCGTGAAAAAACAGACAAGTGGTACCGCCACTAACAGATACAACTAGCAAGGATCAGCCATGCATATGTAAATTCATGACACATGCATAGTAAATAGTCTCAAAACTTAAAATATTTAATAAAAAAATTATATAATAAAATTTAAAGTATTTGTAAGTAAGAAACAAATATTGAGGATTTTCACAAAAAAGATTAATCAAGATCTTAAAACACCACAAAAAATATCAAGGATTTGCCTTAAAAATTATTGAAAATAATCAACCTGATTGAAAGATGATATAAAATCAATAAATATCCACTTCTGAAAACTTTAATTTAATATTAATAATACAAATTAAAGATGCATGCAGGATGATCAAAATGACAGATTTACACATTAACAGATTCTGAAGCTAAAAAAATGCAGAAATCCAGAAGTTCTGAGGTTGGTTGATTGACAGCACCTTGAGGACGTGCAAAGAAGATAGAATTATTATTCATTTTAATGAAAATATTTCCTATCTTCTTTTCAATGTCTAAATATTTCATCCCATTTCTGATCTGAAACCCCTTTCACCATATTTTCACCTTCAACAACCAATGCACTTTCAGCTTCACTATCCTTGCACATCAGATCAATAAACTCACCTGTCCCATGGTCCAGAAAAATCACTCACAATCAGAAGATTCACACTTCAAAAATTTTCAATGATGAATTGAAAGCAGAAGGATCTGCACTAAAATAATCAAAACTAATTTTTCAAAAGGTTGAATTTCTTGCCAGTAGGGAAAACTCTGAAAATAATAAAATGATGAAAAGGATGATGGGGTGTATCAGAGTTAAGAATTCAAAGAATTTAAATTGATTATTTCAGGAAAAATATCAATTTTTCAAAAAATTTTTTTTATTAAAATAAAAAATGAACCAATAGGTTCAAATTGCAAAACTGAAATTTTTGAAAAAAAAAATGGATGAGCCTGGAATCAGTCATTTGATTTTTAATTTTATTTAACTCTGATAGGCCCTAAGATAAGGCCAGGATTTTTGTTAAATGGAAGGATTCAGTCCATTGTGTTCAAATAATACCCCAAAATACTCTTAAAGTAGCATTGTTTCAAAGACTTGTTGAGTGATATTTCCAGCAATTTTTGAGATTGGGAGGCTAGATTCTTATTCTTTGTTTAGTTGATACTAGTAATTATGATGCATGAAAGACTCAAGAAGGGCCATATTTTTGGGGAGAAATCAAATATACAGAGGAATTGGGAATTGTATGGCACCATAAAATTATGCGCCAGGGATCAAGGTATACCTGGAAAAATTTCAAGGTGGGGGACTCCATTAAAGAGTTGAAATGACTGCAAAATTTTCAGTAAAAGATAGTATTTCAAAAAAGGTTTCAGGTGAAGTGAAAATATCTCAAAGCCTAGCATAAAAGAAAAATTATAAATTTAAAATAATTGAGATATAAATTTCAAGCAGGGCAGAAAATGTTCAAAGCTTCAAAAAGATGAATATTTGAAACATAAAATAAGATAATAAAAGCTCAATAAAAATGTGCCTAGGGAATGAAATGAAAAATATTTAGCAAAGCTGTGAAGGATATTGGATTTATTTGAAAATGAAAGAGGAAGTAGAGGGAAAGAAAAAAGAAAGCTAAAAAAAAAGAGATAATAATCAAAAATTGAAACAGTGAAGAAGGAAAAAAAATCAAAAAAATGAAATAAATTGGAAAAATTTAAGGAATTTTTTTTTGAATATATATGATTTGGGAGAAGGAAGGAGAATTTTGGAGTTTTCTATTAAGGGAAAGTGAACTGTGAGAAGAAATTTAAATGAGAAGGGAGGAGAGAATTTTTATAAGAGTCTTGGAAAACATTTCTTTGGGTAATTAGAAAGATGAGCAAAATTTTTGATTTTGTGAAAGAAGTTTTAGGGCTCAGCTATTTCTGAACCAAAGAATAACTAAGGGAGAAACTTTTTGTTGGGATTCCTCAACAACACCAAAACTTTTGGCATGTACAAGTTCCCATGAAATAAAAAAAGTAAATAAAGAATTTATTTTGGTATTTGGACCTGTGCATACAACAAAAATGGCAGGTAAATCAATAAAATTAATCATTGGAAATTGCAACAAATTATGAGAAATATTCAAAGCCATCTAAAAATAGTAAGATAAATAAGGAAAATGAGCCTTTTGATGAGATATGAAATGATGTATTACCAAAAATTCTATAAAAGGAATTCAATATATTTTATGATCTTTTCCTCTATAATTGTAAAAATTCAATGTTTTCATCCAAGAAATTAAAATAAAATATATAAAATAATGAAAAAAAATTAGGGCCTATCAGAGTTAGCAAAACTCCCATTAGAAAACCAAAATTTTTTTTACCAAACCCTCCATTAAAATTGGCTGGTTTATGAAATACACATACCCCCTAACTGGTGTATTTTAAAATGGCGGGTTTCATGGAAAATGTGGATTTCAAACATCAAAACCGCCATTTATGCACCATCATCCATCCACCGTCCATCCCGTGCAAAACACCCATCCACACCTCCACCTCAGAAAATCCATACCAATCTCATCTCCATCACATCACACACATCTCATCTCTATTTCTTCACATCTCCATTGCTTCACACAAATCCCATGATCATATCATCACCCCAAATCACATCACCATCTTTCTCAACATGTCCAACCAAACTTCCCAGTATCAAGTTGAAAATGCAAAAAATCTGACCAAACTGTTTTTATTATTTGACTCTGACTCAGACTCCGATTTTGAATCAACTTGGTTAGCTTTGAATTCTCTATTGGAAAATCAGTACATGGTTCCAAGAAGAGAGAATCTCCACAACCCTATGTATGAAAGGAAAAAGCTTCATTTCCTCCCCAACTTAAGCTTCCAGAAACTTTTCAGAAATTTATTGCCTTCATTCATGAAAATTGTGGAGATGATTGAAGACCACCATATCTTCCAGAAAAATTCTTGGAATCCTCAGCACAATCCAGCTATTATTGGCCACTGCTCTTTCTATATTGGGATAAAATGGAAATAGAACAGCAATTAATCAATTAGAAAATATATTTTCAGTTGGTTATGGAACCATTGACTTATAAACCAAAAGAGTCATTATTGCTATCCTATCTTTCTGTTGCTCAGTCCTTTCTTGGCCAACCAAAAAGAAAGCAAGGAGATATCTCAATTAATGGAGACTGAAGGCTTTCCTGGTTGAATTGGTTTTGTTGATGGAACCACTATCCCCTTGAGTAAAAAACCCAAGCTAGATGGCAACCACTATTTTGATTGGAAAAAAAGGCAATTGATTCATTTTTTTCTAAAGAATTTGATAAATAACTGACCAAATATCTTTGATCTATTTGTATAGATACTCTGTGTCACTAAAAATTGTTTGTGATAACAAAAAGAAGTTAATATCCCTCCATGCTGGCCTTCCAGTTTCTTTTCATGATTCATATGTTTTCAATTTGATGCAGATTTCCCATCAACCAGAGAACTAATTTGAGAAATATCAATACCTTTTGGCCAATTCAGATTATGTTAGCTGGAAATCTGTGGTTTCAGCATACCACAATATTTCATCCAACAATCAAGCCAAAACTGATTTCAAATATAATATTTCCCAATCCAAAGTTTGGATTGAAAATGCCATAGGATTCCTGAAAGGAAGATGGGCCAGATTAAGGGAAATGCAAAACCAGCTTCAAAATTCCAAAAACATGAAGATTCTAATCAACTGGATTATCACTTGTGTTATAATTCAAAACCTTCTGGCCAACATCAAAGACAAATGGGAAAAAATATTTGAAGATGATATTCCCAATCCTCCTCAGGTCATCCCTGTCTCATCTTGTCCCTCATATTCTGCCATGAGGAAGCAGATTCTACCCCTCACACTTTCTCACTTTGATGAGTAGCATATGGTCTTTAAATAGGTAAAAAATAATGTCATGATAATTTTTTTGTTGCTGCACAACCAAGAATCCTAGGCTCACTCCATTTTTTTTGTGAACTTATACAAAACAGAAACAAAACTTCCAAACCACTTACCTCACCCCACCAAACCACCAGTCCAATCCCACTGGTCCACTCTTTCCTCCTCAACCACCACATCCACCTCACCAACCACAACCATCTCACCATCATCTCCAACTCACAAACCACCACCACCTCACCATCACCACCACCTCACCAACCACCACCACCTCACCCCAACTCACCCACTACCTCCCCTCCTCCTTTGTTTGTCACCCCTGGAAAGCTCCCCCCCCCTCCTCCTCATCCTCATCCTCTTCCTGCCCCTCAATGGTTTCTGATCCTTTAATCAATCAACCTTTAGGCCCCCCACCTCCTTGATCAATCCCACAGGTAAGCCCCCCTCCTCTCCCTTCCCCCCAATTGATTTCTTGATTGATTGCAAATTGATTGCTAAGTTGATTTCTCAATGAATTGCAAATAAATTGAGAAATAAATTTGAAATAGAATTGAAATTAATTTGAAATTGATTGCTTGATTTATCTTGAATTGATTGAGCAATTGATTTGTGTTTTATTGCTCAATTGGCTTGCCATTGATTGGGTAATGGATTTGTGATCAATTGCTCAATCAATTTGCAATTGATTGGGAAATTGATCCTGGATCCTCTCCTCCTTCTCCTTGGATCAATCCTTTGTTTTTTGGGTTTGATAAATTGATTGAACAGCAAAAAATTGATGGGTTGATTGATTTTTTGAATATTATTGAATTTAACCTTTTGCTTTTATCTCAATCTTTTTCACTTTTATTCCTGTTGGTGCTTTTGAAATAAATTTTGTAGTGAGGATGAGCCCTTGAATACAAAGCATCATCAGGAATCAAACCATGATTTTTCTGTTCTTAGGCCACCAACATGGCCCTTAATGAGATCCATCCCATCCTCATCCAGATCAAAATTTATCTCAATCCTTGTCACTTGTATTACTTTTGGTGCTTTTGAAACAACATTTGTAGTGAGGATGGGCCCTTGAATATAAAGCATCATCAGGAATCAAGAAAAGATTTTTCTGTTCTTAGGCCACCACCGCAACCCTTAATCAATGTCTTTCTTCACTGATTTCCATCAAAATATATTTCAAAATAGGAATATATGCAAGGAGAAAGGACATAAACCCAGAGAAAAGTAAATAAAGATAAAAAAATTGTTTATTGTTGGAGTTAAAAATAGGCTTAAACATTGTTGTATTACAAAATAATTTGTTTGTTTTTATCTTCAAAATTTTTATCAAAGTAAATATTTTACAAGCCAAGCAATTGATTAATTTCCTTGATTTCTTCTACAGTTCTACTTCTACTAATACAAGCTATTGCTATGGTTAACCTATCTTCTTTTTTGTTGCTAGTTGTTCTTTCTCCTTTTTGAGTCTCTCTTCTTATTGATCCTTCTGCTTTTCTTCTTTTTGAAACTCTTGCTATGCCTGTTTCAATTTCCACTCAGCATCCAATTTCTGTTAATGAGCCAAACTCTTGGCTTTCTGCTTTTGAAAATAAGTAGCCAGTTGATGATCCCACTTCTCCTTTTCAAATTCAAGTTTTTCAGATTTGATTTGTTATTTCACTTTTTTTGGAGGGGAATATGAATGAGCTTGATTTTGAAAGTGAGAAGATTCAATCAATTCACTTACTTGAATCATTCTTCTCCATGATATCTTCAAAGCCCAAAAAATTGGAAGTTTTTCTCCTCTTTTTATGGCTATTGGGGTTGATGTTGATGGAAGTGGAGGCCTTTTGCTTTTGCTTTGCAGAGGAGGTTTGTGTGGGAACATCAACAATCTCATTTGAAAGTGATTTGGGAGGCCCCATTGGCTTGAGTTTTTGGCAATTCAGAAATGGATATTTTTGTTTTTTTACCATATAAATCAGTCAGGATTAACTGGAAAAAAAAGAAAAGAAATTTCTTCTTTACTTGAACAGATGCTGATTGTAATGGAGATAGTGGAATAACTGGCTCCTCATTGGCCAAGTTGTTAATTTCTTCCACCCCAGGAAGAGAGTAATCCAAAGAAATAAGTGAGGGGTTTAAGGAAGGGTTTTAATAATTGATCAATGCTGATGTAGATGTTATTGGAGCTGGTTGTGTTGGAATATCCACGTCCAAATTGGATTGGGGACACTCATAGGTTTCTTTGAGATCATAATTTTCAGGCTGAGCATCCAAAAGCAAGTCCTTGGAATCTACTGAATTTGACTGTTGGGCATAAAAGGCAGCTAAGGGGTTGATGTTGGCCTTCTTTCCAAAGATTTGATACATATGAATACAAAAAGGACAAATGGAGTCCAAATTATCAACAACTGAGTTGATTCCCTTGGCTTTATTGGATTCAGTGATAGCAAAGCCAATGTAGATTGACATTGAGTGTGCTTTTTTGTACTTGGCTCAATAGTTCTTGAATTGATCCTGCATCTGTTTGGATGAAAGATCCAGCTTACCTTTGTCTTTATTCTTCAGTTCATTGGCCATCAGGGGAAAACCATTAAGCTTAGAGGATGGAGGTTGGCCAACTTGTGTTTCATTTTCAGATCCAAAGCAAGGATCATAGTTGGCATGAATTTTGAGCCAGTTTACCAGGATGATTTTATCAGCTCTCTGAAGCTGACTTGAGCCTTTGAAAGCTGATGGGGGAGGATTGTTGGATGTTGAGTTACTGGGGAATGTTTTCTTTAGTCCATTGGATTATTTAGTGAAGTTGCAGGGGGAGGTTTGCTGAGGGGCCATTTAAAAAGAGTAAGAGGGATGAAGGGATGAAGTGATGGAGGGGTATGATGAAAGTGGGGAAGAAGCAATGAAGAAATGAAGCAATAAAGCAATGAGAGTTAGGACGTGATTAAGTGGGGATGAAGCAATGAACTGAGGAGAGGATGGATGTGATGAAAGCAATAATGTGATGAGATTGATGAAGCAATGAGAGTGTTAAAGTTCTGAGAGTGATGAAGTGATGAGGAGTGTTAAGAATTCAGAAGAATGCTCCGGTCAGATTTGAGTGAGAGGATGAGGAGGAGGAATCTTGTGTTGCCAAGAGGAGCGGATCAGAGAGTCAAGGGGGGCACTCAAGTTCAAGGTGAGTAAGAACGGATGATGATATTTCAGTTGAAGTTGGCAGGATTTAAATAGTAAATACAAGCCATAATCAACATGATCAAAATGTGGTTTTAACAATAACAAGTATAATGAATAATGAATGAGAAGCAACCAAAGAACTGTCACATAATCAGTGAAAGACAGTATGCAACAAGGCAGAGACACAACAGGCCATAAGCCAGGACATAAAAGCTATCAAAAGAAGAGTGACAAGTACAATACAACTGAGGCGTTAATTCAAGCTGATTCGGTGATTCAGCAAACATTAAAATTAAGAAAGATCAAGATAAGAAAGGAGGTTCTTAGAGATAAGAAGTCCATTAAAAGAACTAGTGACTCAGGGTTCTATGACTACAAGAGTTTGATCAGTAATGGAAAATCAGACTACTTGAACTAGCATTATTTCAGACTTAATCATGACTTAACCTAGAAATATTTGAAAGTAGGAGGGACAACTGATTAGAGACATGAGAGACAATTTGATCATAACAAGCTACTTTTATGATGCCCATAATACCGGAGAACAGTCTTATATTTTTTTATAGTATTTTATTTAATAATTTATTTTATATTTAAATCAAGAGGAGAATGAGGACACTTAGTTGCCATAATTCCAACAAGGAGATGAGATTGATGAAGCAAAGAGGATAGGAAGAGATGAGAGTGATGAAGTGATGAGAGTGATGAATCAAATTTTTCTGATGAGGTTGGGCCTAGAATTTTTCCAATGGGTTGGAGGTTGAAACCAGGGGTCATGATGTGGAATGATGCTTTGTTGAGGCTGTGAAAGCCTTTAAATACTTTAGTTGAAAAAACACATTTATTTTCTGGTAAATCTGACACGTCTGAAGTGAAATAAGTGGGTTTTTTGGTTTTTAATGGCGGTTTTGAAATGGCAGATTTGGATTGAAACCCAAAATTATAAAATGGGGGGTTTGATTAACTCTGATAAACCCAATTTTGATAAAAATTAAGTAAATCCAAATTTAGGGCATTATGTTTTTCATGCCCTCAATCCTTTAATTTGTGCAGTGTTGAGGTCCCCACAATGTCCCCCATCCACAGAGTTTTACTTAAATTTGGGCCATTTTCTGAATATGAGAAAAAAGAAAAGGAAATAAGAGCACCTAGGGGGAAATCTAAAACCTCTTTGATAAACACCTGAGATGTTGGTTGATTTAAAGGCCTTAAAAGGTAGGCTCAAAAATTTGAAAAAAAAAGAAAATTATTTCACCAATCTTTTCAAGTTTGATAATGTTTTGGGAAATACAAAGGGGAAAAAAACTTGAAAATATAATGGGAAATTCAAATATAATTTTGGTAGATTTTTAGCACTCCATCTTTCTGCCAAAGGATGGGATTAACATAAAAATAAAGGTGTTATTTTCAACTTATTTTTTCTATATCTTCCTGAAGCAGTTTGAAATTTTTGAGTTTTTAGTGTTTTATTGGGCATGTAAAAGGTCAAAAAAAAGCTTGGGATTTTTAGGATCAATTATGTACTTCCAAATGATTGATTTAAAATCAACAATAAAAGAAAATGTCTGTTTTGGGGTATGTTTTGGAACCATTTCTGACAGTATTTTAACTCTTTTCATGGGCAATCTGAGTTTGTAATTTTGAAAAGCACTTTAAATGACACGCAGAAACACAGTTTTGAAATTATTTGAACCATGTTTCAGACCTGTAATATCTAACATCAAATGACCATGCTTAGACCCCTTTTTGGGGTAGGTCCGCATTTTTGGGCTTTTTTATATGAATAATGTGATAAAAATATGATTTTGGGTGATTTACTTTATCCTCCTCCTCTCTTGCCGCGGATAAATAATCTCCTCAACCATATGAGCACCTTTCAACATCCATAATGCACTTGACACCACACCAATCATCACTGATCATCAGCACTCAAGAACAATCAAGCATTCACACATCACTACTCACCACAACTCAACAAATCAAATTAAACACTCCAACCCCACTGAATAAAAATACCTGAATCAAAAAATTTAATCAAACATAAAAAAAATCACTCCTGAAAAATTATTTCTCCACTTTTTTTCAGTTTCTTTTTCTAATAATGAACAAATCAATCCCACATCAAAAACTAAACAAAAAAAACTTTTTCTCCTCAAATATCAAGTATATAAACTCCTCTCTTCTCTCAAAATATTAATATTTCTTCTATGTAAACTCTATATGAAACTCCAAAATATTCATAAAAAAACATCTCAAAATACAAATAAAAAATGTCTTGAAAACACATGTACCCACTTTTAATATCTGCCTCTGCTGCATATTCTGCTGCTTCAATATCTTCCTCTGCTTCCTTTTCTTCTGCTGCTTCTACTAATTTAGATCACCCCCATGATTTAACCCCTTTGGCTCCTCCACCTCAATAATCATATCATCCAAAGGTGGAACTTGTGGATTCTGTTCAAGGTTTGGCTAAGTCCCATGGATATGCCATTTATAAAAAAGTATCCAATTATAAGGTTCAAATATAAAACTATTAATTCCATAAATCTGGGGATTTTAAACCCAATTTAGATAAAAAAAGACTTTCAGGAACTTGAAAAACAAACTTTTCTTTCCAATTCTATGGAAGCTTTCAAAGGAAAACTTGTCTTTTGCAAATAAAACTCCAATTCCCTGATCATGATCATCCTGCATCAAATGATTCATAAACCCATCAAGTTCATAGGAGGATTCAGGGGGAACAAGAGAATTTGGTCCAATATTTAAGTAAAGCTTAGATTTCTGCCCTCAAAATCCTAAATTAATTAATAAAATATTATAATTCTCCCATTCACAAAAAACTTATTAACATCTATAACAAAATTTCAATAATAAAAAAAAAGAAAAACTAGGAGGAAAATCACCCACAGAAGCTTTAATAAGGGAATTAAGAAACTATTCTCTCAAAAAGAAAATAAATAATCAAAATGATCATAATGGTTATTTATTCATTTCTCAACCAGATTCTATAAAGGTTCTCAAACTGTTTCAATCAGTATTAATGTTGGATTGTAACTGTAAAAAAAAAAAAAATTACATGCCTATTATTCACATTTCTGGGGTCCAAACCTTTGCTAGAAATTTCTCCATTGTATTCTGTTTTCTCTTCCAAGAAAAAAAAAGGAAGAATATAAATGAGATCTAACTCAAATTCATATAATATTAGAACATTCCGAGCCATAGGTCATGGTGACAGACAAAGTTAAATTTCTCATTAATTCCATTCAATATGTTTTTCCCAAGTATCATTATCCACTCTGGCTCTGGCATATTTTGAAAAAGGGTAATGTTAAATTCACGGCTCATTGAGCCGTGCACAAGGTTTAAAAAGGGCGTGCCACAATGTCCAGTTTAAGCCATGTACAACCCTCCACGGCTCAAGGAGTCATGCGGCCCACCCAGCCTGGTC
The DNA here is from genome assembly GCA_025617555.3 of Puccinia polysora. NCBI lineage: Eukaryota > Fungi > Basidiomycota > Pucciniomycetes > Pucciniales > Pucciniaceae > Puccinia > Puccinia polysora. Next base: position 21,908,760 of record CM062613.1, on the reverse strand, counting down.
CGCCGCCATGTGGACTTCCACACAACTACATTCAAGCTGTGTGGAGTTGTACACGGCTCAAATGTAGTTATGTGGCATCCCACACAGCACCAGACCGCGGTGAGAAAAAAAAAATGAAAAGGAATGAAAGGGTACTAACACAACCCATAAAATAAATAAACCTTCCAAAAAAACAGAAATCAACCAAAAAATCAAAGAATGTTCATTTTCTGGTTAAAAAGAACAAAAAAAAATACATAAATAAAAATAAAAAAACTGGTACTATCCAATGGAATAGCCCTAAAGTAAAAAAACCCCAAAAAACAAAAGTAAATGGACTAGCCCTAAAGTAAAAAAACAAAAAAAAAAAGACAAGTGACTTGACAAGCCCTAAAGTAAAAACACCAAAAAAAATACAAGTAACTTGACAAGCCCTAAAATAAGTTCAACTTGACTAGCCCTAAAGTAAAAGGGCCCAAAAATTAAGGAAGTCTTTTGACCAGCCCTAAAGTAAAAGTGCCCAAAAAAATACAAGTCTTTTGACCAGCCCTGAAGTAAAAGTGCCCAAAAAAATACAAGTCTTCTGACCAGCCCTAAAGTAAAAACACCAAAAAAAAAAGAAGTTCAACTTGTGTTAAGCTGATCCCATCCAAAGCTTAACATAAGGTAAGCTTGTGATGGAATCAGCCCAAACCAAGTTGGATTTACTTAAAATTAAACTCTCATTCAAAAAAACTCAATATAATGATGTTAACTCAAAACACTCAACATAATGATGTACAAAATGTGATAAACCTTCAGATTAATAGAAAGTGTTAGCTGCATGAGAATTACAATTTATACAAAAACCAATGATGAAATGAAGTCAAAGTATATAATCTCTATAATCTAGAATACATTTTCAGTTGATCTTGCAGATGATCAACCCAACCAGAGGCTTTTTTAGAAATCAAGTAACATGGTTTTGCTACAATGGGGGGGGGGATTGGATTCATTTCTCCCTCAAGTACTAATTAATAGAACCCAGTGGTTATTTTTTAGAAAGGAAATGAAAATTGGATCTGATTGATCAGTAACACCATTTTTCATTGGGGCATAAGTATCACATGATTCCAATGAAATGAAACATATAGGTCTGGAATATGTGTCTGCTATGATTTGACCCATATCTAATTTAGCCAGCTATTTTAAGGAGGGAATCTTTTCATTGATGTCTTCCACATCAAGTCTTTTTTTAATCTTTAAAACCTTGTTTGCACCACCAAGCATCTTAATGTAGCATGCTTTATGTTTCTCTAATGTTTCAATAATTTCCTTCCTAACTTTAAATCAACCATGTTCTTCATAAACAAAAGATTTAGCAATGACTCTAAATCTACAATTAACATGTCCAATTGGGTCCCAAACCTCACCCAAGAACTTATGGAATTTCTTGGGTATTTGATTGATGTATTTCATGTTTGGTTCCTATCATTAAAAATAACTTAGTATTCCTTTCTTCAATTGGATCAATGAAATGAATACTCACCAAAGATGAGCTTCTGGTTGAGCCTTGCTGCATGTTCTCTTCCTCTGAAGAATATTCTGATTCAAAATTAAATGATCCTGATTTACTTTCAGTCTCTTCCCCTGAACTATGAAATTCAGATTCAAATTCTGCCAAATTTGACTAACAATTCATCATTAGTTAGTAACTAAGTTCATTAAACCAAAAAATTACCATATCCCAAAAGAAAAGACTTAAAATCTTTTGTCTTTTCTTGTTTGGAGCCCTTCTAGTCCTTTTTTCCCCCTTGAGTTGTTTTTCAACAAGATCAAACCAAGATGGTTCTTGCCATGTATCTGTCAATTTTGGCCTGCCCCTACTTGATCTTAAGACTTTGGTTTCAAGTCTTGGCTTTGATCAATCTTTTGTAATCTTCTGAATGATATACCTCAATAGTCCGCTTTGCTCATGATCTGGAGATTAAAAGATCATTGGATTCACTTTAAAACGTAACAGAGGAATGCTTAGCATTTCATTGACATTGCACTTGAAAAATTCAAAAGGATCAACCATTAGTGAATTAGGAATCATTAATCAAAAAGAATTAATCACATAGTGATTTGAACAATCCAACTTCAGTCAACTTACAGAACTAGAAATGCAAGGGCAATACTCCAACCTCCACTGACAATGAAAATCTTTGGGTGCCACGGATCCTCTGAATGCTGGACAGTCACCAATTTGGTGGGAACAGGGCAAACCCATAGTCTTGGAATTTGACTTGGTGCACACTTTGCCATCATGATCATGTTTTAACTTCTTCAATTGTTCCCTAACAAGATGAATTGCCTCTAAAGACAATTTGTAACCAATTGGTAACAGTTCAGGAGTAAGAACTGTCTCTAACTTAATTTGAGAGTTATAAAGTGATGCATGAACTGATTTAAAGAGTTTGCAAGGAATGTTTTGAGAGTTTCATGGGCCCCTTCAAAACAAGATGTTGTTTTGTTTCCAAAATCTGGGTTTATACAAGTTCACGCTGTTAAAAATGTCTCTTTTATAGGGAAAATTTTATTTTCCATATACTCGAGTACATCCTCATAGTCTTTCAAGAAACATTATACAAGTCAAAAGGACAGAACCCAAAAATAGGAAGAATAAGAAGCAGTGATTTGGACCTACTCTGAGTTCCGCATCATTGACCTCCACCTCCTCCTTGGTCTTTGAGGCCCCATACTTTTCCCACAAAGTCATAAAGCTTTTCCATCCTTCAACATAATTAACAAAGCGCACTTTACAGTTTGCTTGTATGTTTTTAGACAAGTCCCAAGTGCAAAATTGTCTTGATGACTCAGGGAAACTAGATTCAATAGCACAAATCAGAGCTTTTTCAAGGTCCATCACAAAGAATTTTGGAAGTCTCTCAGGATCATAAGCTAAATCCTTTAATGCATTTACAGACCAACTGTAGAACTCAAATGTTTCTTTTGTTATAAAAATAACAGCTTTTGTGAAAGTTATCCTATTTTCTGTCATTCCTACAACATTCAATAGTGGAGTTTTGTACTTATTTGTCTTATAAGTACAATACAACATAGTAATATAATGGAATTGTTTTGAAAGCTTTACTGCCTCTGGATGTGCTAAGTACAGGGCCTCCTAGTGACCCTCTCCACTTAACTTTGACCGGTGAATCCAACTTGTTTCTACAATCTGCTCATAGAGTACTTCCATAACACTTTTTCCCTTTAGTTCTGCAAGTGTGACCTTCCACTTAGTGTTATAGATTGTTTGGTCATCAAAATAATCCCCCCCATCAATCTTGCTCAATTTTCTCTTCAGTTGTAACCATTGAGCCCATTATTCATGCTTTCTACTAGATTTTCTAAGGCCACCCCTGAGATTCTCCTCAGTTAAGGATGCACAGCGGGATGTCCAGATGGTTGATGGTTATTTTAAGTTTCTTTGTAGCAGAGACGCCACAAGGTTTCTGCCTTTGTGCAACTTGCATGGATTAAAAACTTGCACTCAACCTTCCTTGTGTGAGTTTTTCTAGAATTTTTGGTAAGAAGATTTCCTGAATAGGAACAATGTCTATCACAAGCTAAATCCACATATTGGTCACGCTTTGAGTTGAAAAATGTTAAAGCATAACCATGCTTCATTCCGCATGTTTGAAAATATTTTTGTGCCTCTTCCCTCGTAGGTAAAGCTCTCAAGGGAGGGGGGTTAAGTGGATCTGCCATAGTTACATAGTTATATCAATGGAATGCACTCCACCAGTTTCAATCAAATTAAATAGGGCAAAGACAAGTAACATAAAATGTTACTAACCACCAGAGGTCATGTCCATTTGTGAATCATTTTGTTCCTCAATTGTAACCCTTGATGAGGATGCAATTGGGGCTTCCAATGTTTCATTACACAAACCCTTTTTTTTCTTTTTCCAAAGCTTTGTTGATGGCACTATCAATGTAGACCTTCCACCCATCCATGTCAGAAGAAGGAGGGTTTGCCACTGTTCCCATGCAAAAAAATGCAATGGTTTACTTCAGTATTCAATCCAACTTTCAATTGAACAAACAAAGTTTGCTCACTTTTGAGTTGAGAAAGAATTGTTTTCAGAATTTTATATGATTTATGATTTCAGTTTTCACTTTAATCTCACTTTGGTTTCACTTCAATGTCTCTTTGGGATTGCTAGGTGTGGAACAACAGTCCCAAAAAGTATGCATTAATCCAAAATTTGGGTTGAAAGAACCCAAGTGTGGTCCAGAGGGTGCCCAAAATTCTGGAACAACTTCTGGGGGGTTACACGGCTCAAATGAGCCATTTTTGGGGGTTACACAGCTCAAATGAGCCGTGTTTTTAGGGGTTACACGGCTCCTACACAACCCCCCAGGGGTTGTGCGTGTTTGAAATGGCCCTTTGTAGTGGTCTTTGGGCCCCCACAGCTCATTTGGACCATGTAGGGCCCTACACGACTACCACATGGTTGGAGCCATGAATTTAACATCACCCTTTGAAGAAAAATTGAAACCACTGCAGAAAATACTTGAAATCAAAAGAAGAATGGTTTATCTTCAGAGAAAACTAAAAGATGCTTGTCCCATCCAAATTGGAAGGAAAATATCAAGAAAACTTCACCAAAATCATTCTGATGTGCAATCCTACCAATTTTGACTACTTTCTTAGAACCTGGATTCCACTCAGAAAAAAAATTGTTTCTTTTCTGAGAACAAGCACCTCAATGTTGGGAGTGCTAGTAAATCCAGAATAGAAGGCTCTCACTCTTATTTTAATAGAATTATCAATACTTCTTCTGAATCCTTTAATAATTCAGTTAATCAAATGTATCACTCTATTTCCATCCAAGAACATGAAACAGCCATTCAAAGCTCCTAAAAATACTTCAATAACTTGATTGGTCTACAATATTGTGTTGAACACCTATGTGGAAAAATCACCCACTATTCTCTCAAGATTGTCCAGTCATTTCACATCTCAGCCCAAAAATTAACCACCTTTTCTGGTTTTGATTATTCTTCTTTCATTGGAGTTGCTTTTGTACACAAATTGACTCAGGATAACCTCAAGCAGAAAAAGTATTTGCTTCAGGATTTTCATCCCCAGTGGAATTTCAAACCCCCTACTTCAGTATTTTCTTTTTTCTTGTTTTCTTTTTCTTTTTCCTTTTCTTTTTTTTGAAGAAAAAAAAAAATTACAACATTGATTTCTGAAATGAATTGTTTTATTTTGGAATCATTAATATATATTGCTTAGAATGAATTATTCAGGAAATCTCAATGATCTGATGAATCAACTTTCCAATCAACCAATGTACATTGGTTTCAGAATGAACTGTTGGAACAGTTACTTCAATTTCACCTGGTAGAACAAGATTTCTACCTTGGATAAATCATGAAAATGTTGAAAGGGGAAGTATAATCTCACTCCCATTCAAGATCCCCAATCAAAGAAAGAAATGAAAATTTTTGGAAGACCCAAAGGAGCCTTCAATGCATGAAAAAAATTTTATCATGATTACTTTGAGAGGGATCAATCTGGGTTGGAATATGTTGAAGAAGCTGAAAGAAGAGGAAGACCAAGCAAGCAAAAAGTGGTTAAAGCAATTTTTGGTATATTTATTATCATTTTTATTTTCATGTCTTCCTTTTGGATGTATTTGAACAGAATTTTCTGATAAATTGGTTTTCTCTAAGTTCAGACTCTGAGGAAAAGGAATGGAAGTGAATCTCAAGAAAAGTAAAAGCAAAAAACATAATAAAAAGGATTCAGAGGAAAGAGTGATTGCTTTTTAATTTCATTTTCAATTTATTTTTTTATTTTAAATTAGGCTAAAATTTCATTCTGATCAGGTAAAATTCATAAAAAAAGATGAATTATCTGAAAAAGGACTACCAGAGATTAAAGAATTTGATTTAATCAAGACATTTAGTAATTTGTTTTAGGGGGGATCAGTCCAGTTTTTATAGTTTTTATTACTTTTCATATTTTTCTTTGTCATTCAGAGGTCAGGAAAAATAATGAATAAGAGGCTTGACTCCCATATTTTGATTCCTGGGACTTTCAAGAGGATAAAAAGAAGAAAAAAGAGGATTCAGATGCAGATACTTATAGGACTACAGGGAATAAAACCTTTGCACCCACAGCTACAGATTCTGAAACTGAAAAGGTGAATATTTTTCTAAAATAATCTTGCATTATGGTCAATTGATTAACCTGTCATTTTTTTCTTTTTGATAATATTTGAGGTTGAAAAATTGTTTTTTTCATCTTCTGAAAGGTTTTAAGTGGTAACTGTTGATAAAGTATTTTTTTTCATTTACTCTTAAATAACACTAAATGTCATTTCCATAGTATCCATGAAAATATTTCATGCTCCAAAAGACAGCCAGACCACGAATTTCATTTTTTCAAGATGTGATGGTTGATGGAAACTGTTGGTTTAGATCAGAAGCAGTTAGTATGGGATGTAAATTTGAATATTTAAGTTCACTAAATTGTGAAATCATCAAGAAAATGGAATAAAACTCTCTCTTCAAGGATGAAAATTTTATAAATTAAGTCTGGAATCAAAATTTGTACAAAGAAAGAAAAAATCTCAACCACCCTTCTAGAAATGCACCTCAAATTCATTGGATAGGACTCCCGTGCCATGGGTTCCTTCTAGCAGATACATACAAAGGGCAGTGATACTTTACCCAACTGCAAATTTTCAAACTTCTACCACGTTCTAAATTATTTTTGGTAATTTTAAGAAAATAGTTTTTTTCTGCTATAACTCTGAACTGTGGCAAGCCCCAAAATCAGATCAAAATTTTAAGGCTTTTTCTAGCAAGGAATCACAAAAATTGGAGGATTTGATTCATAGTAAATTAGAATTTGGTTTCAAAATCTTTTCTCCTCCTCAAAAATCTACACATCCAAGAAGGAAAGGAATACATCTTGTTATGAGTTGAATTTTTTTTTTGTTCCTGAATTTTTGATGATTTATTTTTTTATTGATTATTGACTCAATGATTCAGAGAAAAAAAGGGCAACTTTTTCATTTTTAATTATGAATTTTTGGGGAAAAAAAAACCTACAAAAAATCCTCAGATAATTTAATTGTTCCCTTTTCAATGCCCCCTAAACAAGTGTTAGCTCAAAAATTGGATAATGATTCAGGTAGATAAGGAATAAATAAGTTGAATATATTTTGTTTTATATGAATCCTATTGTTTGATGGGAAAGAAAAGTATCCAAAATATGCAAAGATCAATTTTTAGTTTCCTTTTATATTTGGAAACTTGATGTCTCTCCAGAATTACCAAAATAAATATAAACAATATGAAAAAAGTGAAAAGATTGGTGATGTAACATTTTCTTTCAAATTTTCAAACCAAATTTTGAAGGCATTTATATGAAACAAAAAATCTCAAACAAATATACCAGAGGTTTTAGATGTCCCCCTAGACACTAGTATCTGTTTTATTTTTTTTCTTGAAACTTGACAAAAAATACCAAAATTTAAGGAAACCTGCATGGATAGGGGACATCATGGGGAAAACAAAAAAGTCGAAATTTAAAGGATTAGGGGAATGAAATAATCAAGCTCTTTATATTTTTATATTTATATATTTTTATATTCTTATATTCTTATATTCTTATATTTTTATATTTTTATATTTTTATATTTTTATATTTTTATATTTTTATATATTATTATATTATTATATTTTTATATTTATTTAAATTTTTAAATTTTTAAATTTTTATATTTTTATATTTTTATATTTTTATATTTTTATATTTTTATATTTTTATATTTTTATATTTTTATATTTTTATATTTTTATATTTTTATATTTTTATATTTTTATATTTTTATATTTTTATATTTTTATATTTTTATATTTTTATATTTTTATATTTTTATATTTTTATATTTTTATATTTTTATATTTTTATATTTTTATATTTTTATATTTTTATATTTTTATATTTTTATATTTTTATATTTTTATATTTTTATATTTTTATATTTTTATATTTTTATATTTTTATATTTTTATATTTTTATATTTTTATATTTTTATATTTTTATATTTTTATGTTTTTATATTTTTATATTTTTATATTTTTATATTTTTATATTTTTATATTTTTATATTTTTATATTTTTATATTTTTATATTTTTATATTTTTATATTTTTATATTTTTATATTTTTATATTTTTATATTTTTATATTTTTATATTTTTATATTTTTATATTTTTATATTTTTATATTTTTATATTTTTATATTTTTATATTTTTATATTTTTATATTTTTATATTTTTATATTTTTATATTTTTATATTTTTATATTTTTATATTTTTATATTTTTATATTTTTATATTTTTATATTTTTATATTTTTATATTTTTATATTTTTATATTTTCATATTTTTATATTTTTATATTTTTATATTTTTATATTTTTATATTTTTAAATTTTTGAATTTTTAAATTTTTAAATTTTTTTATGTTTTGATATTTTTATTTTGTTATATCTTTATATTTATATATTTTTATAGGGCATTATTTTTTTCACGCCCCCAATCCTTAATTTTTTCAGTTTTGATGTCCCCACAATTTAATCCATCTGCACAGTTTTCCATAAATTTGCACAGTTTTGTGAAGTTTCAAAAAAAAAATTACCACATACAGGGGAATCTAAAAGAATAAAAAAATAAAAAAAACTGACTCAAATCTTCTCATTTTTTTAAATAATTTTTTTCTAATTATTTTAGAAACTCTGAAGAGACAGGAAGTTTCCAAAAAAAAAAACACACACACAATTCTAATATGGTTTTTAAAGATTTTGTCCTTCATTTTCTTGCCAGAAAATGGGATTAACATAAGATTTTCTTTTCAAATTTTTCTTTTCCTAATATTTAAAAATCATTTTAAAAATTTCAAGCTTGCATTCTTTCAGTGGGCATTTAAAAGGTCACAATGGAATTATGTTAGAATTTTTTGTAGGTTTTATCTTCCCAAAGAATTCATAATTAAAATCACAAAAGTCGAATTGTTTTCTCTAAATCATTGAGTAAATAATAAATAGAAAAGAAAATTATGAAAAATTCTCAAAAATAATAATATAAACCATTTTCATCTCTATTACTTCCCTTCTTGTATGTGCATAATTTTTAGGAGGAAAGAAATATTTTAAAACCAAGTTCTAAGTTATTATGAATTAAATACTCCCATTTTTGTGATTCATTTCTAGAAAAAGCCTTCAAAGAGGATCTAATTGGGGAGCTTGCCACAGTTCAGAATTATAGCAGAAAGAAGAAATTTTCTTAAAGAATTGCAAAATAATTGAACACATGGGAACTGTTTGAGAATGGGCAGTTGGAAGGGAATTGAGGGGCAAATGATTTGATGGCATCAAATTACATATAACTGCAATCTCCATTTTGTATGTATTTTCTAGCCAGGAATCATGGAAAGGGAGTTTCATCCATTCACCTGGGGCATCTGTGAAAGAGTGATGGGGATGATTTCTTGCTTTTTCAAAATTTTTCTTGCAGAAATGATCCATGAAATTTTCATCCTTGAAGAGAGAGTTTGATTCCATTTCATTCATCATTTGCTGGAATATTGAAATCCAATTTTTAGATTTACAGCCCAAATGAAAACCTACAGATCTAATCCCACAGCTCCCATTACCCATAATATCTTTAACATGTGAAATTTGTGGTATGGCTGTCTTGGGAAAATCAAATCTTTTCATGGATACTGAGGAAAGAAATATTTTTATTATCTAAGAGGAAATAAAAAAAAGGGAAATGTTAAATTCACGGGCCATTGAGCCGTGGAAACCGTTCAAAAGGGGCCGTGTGGCACGCCACACAGTCCAATCTGAGCTGTGTACAACCCCCAACGGATCAAAGAGTTGCGCAGCCAACCCAGCCTGGTCTGACGGTATGTTGGATCCCACACACCACCAGACCGCGGTGAGCCAAAAAAAAAAAAAACAAACTGGAATGAAAGGGCACTAACATAACCCATGAATCAAATAAACCTTCCAAAAAACGGGAAGCAACCAAAAAATCAAAGAAATCAAAAAATGTTATTTTTTGGTTAAAAAAAAACAAAAAAATAAAAAAATAAATAAAAAAAAGTGGGACTATCCAATGGACTAGCCCTAAAGTAAAAAGACCCCCCCCAAAAAAAAGTAACTGGAATAGCCTTAAACTAAAAACACCAAAAAAGGACAAATAACTTGGCAAGCCCTAAAGTAAAAACACCAAGTAAAAAGACAAGTAACATGACCAGCCCTAAAGTAAAAACACCAAAAAAAAAGACAAGTAACATGAAAAGCCCTAAAGTAAAAACACCAAAAAAATACAAGTAACTTGACAAGCCCTAAAGTAAATTCAACTTGACTAGCCCTAAAGTAAAAGGGCCCAAAAATTACAGAAGTCTTTTGACCAGCCCTAAAGTAAGAGTGCAAAAAAATACCAGTCTTTTGACCACGCAAAAAATACAAGAGGTTATTTGTCAGCTTGCTACTATTGCAGAGCAAGCTGCAAAAGTAACAAAAATAACATGAAAATAATAATAATACAATTAACCTAAGAAGGAGTAGGAAACCCATGAATATTATTACAGAAATGGGTTCTCCACCCAAAATTAGGTAGGGTCACTCACTGACCCCACCCTTGAAATCCAACTCCTTACATTTTTAAATAATTAAGGAAAGAAAAACCAAAATACTACGGCTCCATTATTGAGCTTTTTGGCCATTTAAATTTTTCACACACATTGTCACGTATAGGTTTCACACCTAAAATTCAGTCAGAATTGAGGTGTTGTGTATATTTTAGGAGTTATGGGTGGAAATGTGTTTTGTCACAATTCCCGCACGCAGCCGCGGCAGCCAATGCACCCGCGCGCGGCTGAGATATAGCCTTGTCACTCCGTCAAGGTTGTGTACGCAGCCCCGGGCCTCTGACAAGTACGCAGCCGCGGGACTACGTGTTGACAGAATGACAGGCGGCCTGAGAGGCTCAGGTACCGCGTAAACATGCTACAAACTACACAGGAACATTCTAAATATGTAATAAATGTTCACGTGGATAGTAGAAAGTCTAAAAATACATAATATTATATAAAAATACATAAATAATCCTTATACGTATTTTTTATTTAATATAATTCAAAGTACCAAGAATGTCGAAAATAAGACAATGAAAACTTCTAAAAATATATTAAAATACTTTAATATACCTTTATGAAAATTTCTAGACATCCATAACTTCGTGACATACTAAGAAAACTAATGATGTAAAAATATTACATGAATTCACATGACTTATATTTTTAAGTAATTATCTTAGTAAATCAACTGGAACTCGAAAATAAGGAGTAAAATCAATATTATGACTTTTACTCCAGTTATATAATACATATTGAGAACTTACCTGACATCAAGATGTCAGTAGAAATGTCTATTTATATAATTATTGAATTACTGGGAACATATACTAAGGATAATTAATTAAATAATACATAAATAGCACAGATTAGTTTTATTCACACATCCTAATGTCTATTATAAATTGGAATAATTCCCATACCCTGAGTAATGAGATGCTACCCGTGCTATAGCACCAAGGAAACATGACAGGCTACCCCTGGTTACCCTGCTAGCCTTAGTGTCCGTCCCTTTGAGCACCCACAACCCTCAGAAGAACAATATTGGGACTCCAAAAGCTATAAATAAAGAGCTCTTTTGAGGATGTTGATGGGCAGAGACCCAGTGATATTCATACCCAGAAACCGTGCCAAGGTAATCAAGTACTTATAAGAGATAAGTAAGTGATTTATAGCAATTTCTGATAAATAACATCCGTCCTCAACCTCTTTTTATCAATTAAAACTGCTGAACAACCTTATAACCCCAGTATACAGGTTTAACCCATCAGTAAATGTCTCCAAAAGATACCCAAAGGATTTAATAATATACAAGTAAGTTTTATTATCCTTTCTCTGTCGTGGTAGCTTGGCTACAAGGCCCTGCCACTCCACTGTGTATTTTATATACATATTATCTTTGGGCAAAATATTCTTTAAACTAAAGAGCCCAAATTAACCAGGACTACGTGTTTTCATACTGAAATTCCTGAAGAGAGGCGTTAAAGATCCCCAATATAATTGTAGCCCCCCTATAAAAATATTTAATAATCAATTTATTCATATTGATTTAAAACAATAAACAATAACCAAACCACTTAACCTTGCAATAAGCTTAATCCAAATATTTTACCGATTTTTGCTGCATTTATTAAATAATATATCTATTATTTACTCTATCACCTCTGGTAGCTAAAGGATAGCAAGGGTCTTGGCATCCAGGAGGCTGACATTATTTGACCAGCCCTAAAGTAAAACTGCCAAAAAAATACAAGTCTCTTGACCAGCCCTAGAGTAAAAACACAAAAAAAAAAGCTCAACTTGTGTTAAGCTGATCCCATCCCAAGCTTGTGATGGAATCAGACCAACACAAGTTGAACTGACTTACCATTAAAATCTCATTAAAAACACTCAATATAATGATTTTAACTCAAAACACTCAACATAATGATGTTCGAAATGTGACAAGCCTTTATATTAATAGAACTTGTCAGCTGCATTAGAATTGCAATTTATATGAAACCCAATGATGAAATGAAGTCAAAGTCTATAATCTCTATAATCTAGAATACATTTGCAGTTGATCTTTGAGATGATCAACCCAACCAGAGGCTTTTTTAGAAATCAAGGAACACAGTTTTGCTACAATGGGGGGGATTGGATTCATTTCTCCCTCAAGTACTAATAGAACCCAGTGGTTATTGCTGACAAAGGAAATGAACATTGGATCTGATTGATCATTAACACCATTTTTCATTGGAGTATAAGTATCACATGACTCCAATGAAATGAAATATTTAGGTCTGGAAAATGTGTCTGCTATGATTTGACCCATATCTAATTTAGCCAGCCATTTTGAGGAGGGAATCTTTTCATTGATGTCTTCAAAATCAATTATTTGTTTAATCTTTTCAACCTCCTTTGCACCACCAATCATATTAATATAGCATGCTTTATTTGTCTCTAATGTTTCAATCATTTCCTTCCTAACTTTAAACCAACCATGTTCTTCATAACCAAGAGATTTAGCAATGACTCTAAATACGCAATTCCCATCTCCAATTGGATCCCAAACCTCACCCAAGAACTTATGGAATTTCTTGGGTATTTGATTGATGTATTTCACGTTTGGTTCCTATCATCAAAACTAACTTAGTATTCATTTCTTTAATCAGATCACTCAAATGAATACTCACAAAGATGAGCTTCTGCTTGAGGTTTGCTGCATGTTCTCTTCCTCAGAAGAGGATTCTGATTCCACATTAAGTGATCCTGATTCACTTTCAGTCTCTTCCTCTGAATCATGAAATTCAGATTCAGATTCTTCCAACTTTGACTAAAAATTCATCATTAGTTAGTAACTAAGTTCATTAAACCAAAAAGATGAAAATATCCCAAAAGAAAAGACTTACAATCTTTTGTCTTTTCTTGTTTGGAGCCATTTTGGTCCTTTTTTCCCGCTTGAGTTTTTTTTCAAAAAGCTCAAATTAAGATGGTTCTTGCCGCATATCTGTCAATTTTGGCCTTCCCCTACTTGATTTTAAGACTCTAGGTTCAAGTCTTGGCTTTGATCAATATTTTGTAATCTTCTGAATGAAATACTTCAAAAGGCCGCTTTGCTCATTAGTTGGAGATTCCAAGATCATTGCATTCACTTTTTCATGTAACTGAGCAATGCTTAGCATTTCATCAAAATTTTACTTGAAAAATTCAAAAGGATCAACCATTAGTGAATTAAGAATAATTAATCAAAAAGCATTAATCACATAGTGATTTGAACAATCCAACTTGAACAATCCAACTTAAGCCAACTTACAGAACTATAACTGCAAGGTTCATAGTCCAATCTCCACTGAGGATGAACATCTTTGGGTACCATGGATTCCCTGAATGCCAGAAAGTCATCTTTTTGTGGGAAAAGGGCATACCCATAGTTTTGGATTATGACTTGGTTCACCCTTTGTCATCATGATCATGTTTGAATTTCTCAAATTGTCCCCTAATAAGATGAAATGCCTCTAAAGACAATTAGTAACAAAATGGTAGCAATTCAGGTGGAAGAACTGTCACTAACTCAATTCAACAGTTATAAAGTGACGCATGAACCAATTTAATTTAATTCAAAACTGTTACGTCAAGCTTTTTCCAAAAATCCAACAGGTTTCCCCAGGAGTTTGCAAGGAATTGTTTGGGAGTTGCATGGGCCCCTTCAACCCAAGATGTTGTTTTGTTTCCAAAATCTGGGTTTACACAAGTCCACACTATTACAAACTTTTCTTTGACAGGTATAATTTCATTTTCCATATACTCAAGTACATCCTCATAGTCTTTCAAGAAACACTATACAAGTCAAAAGGTCAGAACCCAAAACTAGGAAGAATAAGAAGCAGTGATTTGGACCCACTCTGAGTTCCGCATAATTGACCTCCACCTCCTCCTTGGTCTTTGAGGCCCCATACTTTGCCCACTGAGTCATTAAGCTTTTCCATCCTTCAATGTGATTAAAAAAGCAGGCTTTACAGTTTTCTTGTATGTTTTTAGAAAAGTCTCAAGTGCAAAATTGTCTTGATGACTCAGGGAAACTAGATTCAATAGCATAAACCAGAGCTTTTTCAAGGTCAATCACAAAGAATTTTGGAATTCTCTCAGAATCATAAGCAAACTCCTTTAATGCATTTAAAGACCAGCTGTAGAACTAAAACATTTCTCTTTTTATAAAAAGAAGAGCTTTTGTGAAATTTTTCATATTTTCTGTCATTCCTACAACATGCAATAGCAGGGTTTTGCACTTATTTGTCTTATAAGTACAATCCAACATAGCAATATGATAGAATTGTTTTGAAATCTTTACTGCCTCAGGATTTTCTAAGTACAGGGCCTCCAAGTGACCCTCTCCACTGAACTTTGACTGGTGAATCCAACTTGTTTCTTCAAGCTGTTCATAGAGTACCTCCATAACACTTTTCCCCTTTAGTTATGCAAGCATTACTTCCGCTTAGTGTTATAGATTGTTTGGTCATCAACATAATTGCTGCCATCAATCTTGCTCAATTTTCTCTCAAGTTGAAACGTATTGAGCCCATCTTTCATGCCTTTGTTAAGTAGCTCCAAGGCTTTCCCAGAGATTCTTCTCAGTTGAGGATGCACAGAGGGATTTTCAGATGGTTGATGGTTATGTTAGGTTTATTTTTAGGAGATTCACCACAAGGGGTCTGCCTTTGTGCAACTTGCATGGATTGAAAACTTGAAACCAACCTTCCTTGTGTGAGTTTTTCTATACCGTTTGGTAAGAAGTTGTCCTGAATAGGAGCCATGGCAATCACAGGCCAATTCCACATATTTATCTTTCTTTGAGTTAACAATTGTTAGAGCGTAACCATGCTTCATAGCCCATGTTTGAAAATAGTTTTGGGTATCTTCCCTAGTAGGAAAAGTTCTCAAAGGAGGTGGGTCAAGTGGATCTGTCATAGTTAGATAGTTATATCAGTGGTATGCACTCCATCAGTTTCAATCAAATTAAGTATGGCAAAGACCAGTAACATAAAATTTTACTCACAACCAGAGGTCCAATCCCACTGTGAAAATTTTTTTTCCTGAATTTTTACCCTTAATGAGGATGGAATTGGGGCTTCCAATGTTTCATTACCCAAATCCTTTTTTTCTTTTTCCAAAGTGTTTTTGATGGCACTATCAATGTAGAAATTCCACACAGCCATTTCAAAAGAAGGAGGGCTTGCCACTGTTCCCATGCAAAAAAATGAAATGGTTTACTTCAGTATTAAATCTAACTTTCAATTGAACAAAAAAAGTTTTCTCACTTTTGTGTTGAGAAAGAATTGTTTTCAGGTTTTTATATGATTTCAATTTTCACTTTACTTTCACTTTGGTTTCACTTTAAAGTCAATTTGGAATCTCTAGGTATGGAACAACAGTCCCAAAAGGTATGCGTTCATCCCAAATTTGGGTTGACAGAACCCAAGTGTGGTCCAGGGGGTTCCCAAAATTCTGGCACAATTTCTGGGGGGTTGCGCACCCCCAAAAATGGCATTTTTGAGCCATTTATGGGGGTACACAGCTTGAAATTGACATGTTTGGGGGTTAAAAGGCTCCTATACAACCCCCTGGGGGTTGCGCGTGTTGAAACAGCCCCTTGTAATTTTCTTTGAGCCCCCTTGGCTCATTTTAGCTGTGTAGGGCCCTACACGACTCACACACAACCAGAGTGGTGATTTCAACATCACCCCAAAAAAAAATCATACTTCCCCTATCAATATTTACCACTTCAAAATTATGAGAAGATGAAAAAGAAAATCTGCAACCTTGAAAGCCATCAAAAAAAGGACAGGTTAATAAATGAACCATCAAGAAGGATTATTTCAGAAAAACTTTCACCTATTAAGCTTCAGAAGCTGAAGCTGTGGAAGCAAAGATTGAATTCACTGGAGGCATTTAGGTATCTGAATCTGTATTTTTTTGTTTTATTCTCTTGACCCCATTCAAATTCTAGCACTCAAATAATGAGGAAAAAGCAAATTATGGGTGATTTTTCCTGACCACTGATTGACAAAGAAAAACATGAAAACCAATGAAAAATAGAAAAACTAGAATTTTTTTTTCTTCAAAAAAAATCAAATAGGAGGTTTGAAATGCCACTGGGGAAGAAAATCCTCAAGAAAAATTGTTTATACTTGAGGTTTTCCTGCTTCAATTTGTGTACACAAGGAATTCCCATGAAAGAAAAATAATCACAATCAGACCAGGTGGTTGATTTTTCTGCTGAAATGTGAAAGGAATAGAAAATCTTGAGAGAATAGTGGGTGATTTTTCCAGATAGGTGTTCAAAACAATATGAAAGATAAATCAATTCTTGAAGTCTTTTTGGGAGCTTCGAATTTCAGTTTCATGGATTCAAATTAAAATGGAATCATATATTTGATGAACTAAATTGTTGTTTAGATGCTATAAAGAAAAGGTTTTGGATTTCTTCAGTAAACAGGGTAAGTATTAAGGAAAACATGAAAAGCGGTCACAACTATAAAGAAAAGGCTCAAAACCTTCACAGGAGGAGAAGAGCACGGACAGGACAAGTAGCAGTAGAGGAACTGGAAGGAAGTGAACAGATGATATCAGAAAGGTGGAGGACTCAGGAAATGATAGCATGGAGAATAAAAAAAAGAAGTGACTAACCAGCTTCAAACAGCAGGATGCAGATGGTACAACTAACTCATGGAGCGCACAAAGAAAAGACATTCCAGAGATCTGAGATGGTGAACAGTAGATAAAGCAATAAAAGACGTAGAAATAGATTGGGCACACTGGACAGTCAGTCAAGCAGATTCAATATGCCAATAGGGTTGGATTTGTGTTGTTGTGGGGAGACAGAAGAAACAAGGGAAGAAATAAATGAAAAAGATAAATGAGGAACAGATAGATGGAGGAAAACAAAGATGAAGGCATCAATATAATTTCAACATAAATTAGAAAACAAACCAGAATGATTAGGAATAAATATTTTGAAATAAGAGTCAAGAACCTTGAAAGAATAATGGACTTAAAAGGACCGTTTTATTTTAGTAAGGAGAGATCAAGGAAAAGAATCAGAGGAAAAGAGAACATGGTTGAGTAGAAAACTTAAAAGGACCAGATAGCGTGTTGACTAGACAGAGCAATAATGGAGAAAAGAAAAGGGAGAAAGAAAGAATAGAGGAGTGTTGATCCGGTGTAATTTGGGTGAGCTTGAGCTTGAGCTGTAGCGGTAGCTGGTGATTGAACTTGTTGATGTCAAGGAGGACTTGTTGTTGATGAGAGTGATGGCACGTTGGGGTAAATGAGGATGGCGGTTTGATAGATCCTGGGGAGCAGACTTGCAGGCCTTAAGAATTGGAGCTTTGGCAGAAGTTGATTATGAGGGATGCGCATGGGAAGGATGAAGACAGCGGTTTGAGAACTTAGAAAGAAATAAAATGGAAAATAAAATAAACTGGGAGACAGAGAAAATAAACCAAGAGAAAAATGAAGACAAAATGAAGACAATAGGAATGAAGACAATGGTGTGAGAAAATACTTTGAGCAAGTACTTGAATACCAACAGCCTCCCTTGCTCAAATTATTTTGATATTTTTAGAGCGTCTAAGGCGTGGCAAAGCGCTACTTGGGTTACCAGTTTGGTGAGAAAATTGGCCAGATTCTTCTTGGAAGACACTTTCTGAAGCTTCACAGCGTTTCTGAGAATTTTGCTACGTACATAGTGGAACCGCAATTCCATGTGTTTTTTGTGAAACGTGGCGTAATTAGCTTGGTTAAGCGCTAATTTAATACAGCCTTTGTTGTCCTTGTGGATGATGGCTGGTCTGGCCACTTCTCCCAGCAAGAACTTGCTCATGAGCAATTTCACCCAGCTCAGATTATTGATGGAGTTGCCCAGCGCCTTGTATTTGGCTTCAGTGGTGGATAAGGATAGGGTTGGCTGTTTCCTGCATTTCCAGGTGATGACGCTTCTGAGCCAGCAAACAACCAATCCAGAGACTGACCTCCTAGTGGTGGGACAGGTTGACCAGTTGGCATTGACATATGCTTCAAGGTGAGGGGCAGAGGAGGAGGAGATGAAAGCTATTCCCTGGCTTGAGCTGTGCTAGAGGTATTGGAGGACGTGTAGGGCTGCTTGAAAGTGGTGAAGATTTGCTTTGACAAGGAATTGAGCCAGATAATTTACAGAAAAAGTAATGTTGGGTCTTGTGCATATACTGATATCATTTAGCTCACCAACAATCTTTCTGTAGTTAGTGCCCGACTGTAGAAACTTGTTGTGGTCTTCCTTGCTTGAGGCGTATAGCTTGCCATGATGTTTGAAGGGAGTCAAGAATGATTTGTGCAATGGAAGCGCATATTGTGCACACACTTGATTTATGTAAAAGCTGTGGGAGAGGTTGAATTGATTTGGTAGGTGACTAAAATTCATTCCAAGCAGTAGAGAGGCCAGTCCCAGGTCCTTTATTTTGAACTTGGAGCTGAGTTGGCCAACAAAAACTTCCGGTTGGTTGCTGAATATTGCAATATTGTTGACATGAACGTAGAGGTAGGTGGAGTCTTTCCAGAAAACACATTGATCCGCCTTGCTCTTGTGGAAACCAAGATCAAGTAGCCAGCTGCTTAACGTTTCATACCAGGCCACTGGTGCCTGCTTGAGACCTTACAAGGCCTTCTTCAGCTTGAGGTGCTTTCCACTAGCCACGGAGATGTAGGGGGGAGGAGTGAGGTAGACTTCTTCGCACAGCGGAGCATTTAGAAAAGCAGCTTTCACGTTGACTTGGTGGAATTTCAATTTTTGATGGGCAGAAAGGGCAATGAGCATACAGAGTGAGGTCTTGTCCCCAGTGGGTGAGAATGTGGAGGTGAAGTCAATGCCATACTGCTGGCTGAAGCCTTGAATCCATAGACCATCTTGTTTTGTTTGAAAGACCCATACGCACTTGAGTCCTAGCTTGCCATCAGGGAGGCAGTATTCTTCCCAGAATTGATAATTGAGTAGTTTGAGCTCTTTGTGCTTCATTGCTTCAAGCCATTCTTCTTGGTATTTGGAGTTGAGAGCCTGCTGGACTGACTTGGGGTCAGAATAGCTATTGTCAACAATGAGATAGATGGCGGGAAGACCTATTTTTGAGTTGAGACAACGTGGATAAGGGGTGATATTGTTGTGAGTTAGCCTGTGGTGAGACATTTGATGAGCAGGGAGAGGGGAATTGGCAGCAGATGGGTTGATAGAGTGAGGAGAGGTATGAGAGAATACAGGCGCAGGAGGAGAGATGGCAGGGGGGACATCGGAGGAGTTTGGGGAAGAAGGAAGAGGAACAAAAAGGGGGTCCAAAGAGTTGTTGGTGAGAGGAGGGAGAGAAGAAGAAGGAGTCAGCATGAGGTCGGAGCTGGTAGAACAGGGAAATGATTTAAAGCCGGATAGAGAAGGAAAGGAGAGCTTGTCAAATGACGCCTTTGCAGAGATGAAGATTTTGAGGGAGTCCAGGTCAAGCAGTCTGAATGAAAAAAAGTCATTGACGTACCCAAGCAGAATAGCTCTTTTGCTGGTGGGGAGGAGTTTGAAAGTCCGATCAGCTTTGGGAATGATAGCAAAGGCCGCGCAACCAAATGGCTGTAAGCAGTTGAGGTTGAACAATTGTCCATGCCAAACGTTGTAAGGAACAATGTTGCCACGGGATCTTGAAGGGAGAGCATTAAGAATGTGGGTAGCGGTGTTGACGGCCTCATCCAAGAATTTGAGCGGTAAGCTACTTTGATTTAGCAGGAAGCGTTCCTTTTCCAGAATAAGGCGATTCAATCTCTTGGCTAGTCCGTTTTGCTGAGGAGTGTAAGGGGGAGAGAAATGCTGAGACATTCCTTTTTCAAGACAGAAGGCGTGAAGATTGGAGGAGATGAACTCGCCCCTGTTGTCAGAGATCAGAAGCTTCACGGTGTGCCCAGTTTGATGTTTGGCTTGAGCCACAAAGTCTTTGATAGCGGAAAGCGCCTCACTTTTCTGTTTGAGGAGGTCCACGGAGCAATATCCGGAGAACTGATCCGTGAGGGAGAGGAAGTAGGAGAACCCCGAGTTTGAGAAGATGGAGAGAGGTCCAACAACTTCCAGATGGACAGCTTCAAGGAGGTTGGTGGCCCTTTTGAATTTATGATTGAAGGGAGTTGAGACTTTCTTGCAGGTCTTGCAGATTTGACAGGTAGTGGATCGAGTGTCAGAGTTTTCAGAGCATAGATTGAGGGTCTTGAGGGATTGAGCACTAGCCTGACCAAGACGCAGATTCCAGAGATTGTCCAGAGCCTTGAGGAGAATTGTGGAATGATTGCATTGCAGAAATTCGGTTCCACAGAGTTCTGTTAATTTGTTGTTTGTGGTGCCCACAAAGCTGATCTTATCCAGCTTCACTTCAAAGCCTGAGTGTCCAAATTTTGAGAAGATTGACTTAGACAAGTTTAGTTGGGTGAGGGAGATAAGACACCGTTTAATGGATGGAATGAGTAGAAAATTTCAAAGGAAAATGGTTGAGCCAAGATGATTGATGAGCTTAGCTGATCCAGAATGTGTAGCTGTAAGAGAGTTGTTTGGAGAGCCGGTTCCTACCTCAAGATGGATGGGAGTACATTCAAACAGAAACTGGGGGTCATTGAATATGTGGTGGCTTGCGCCAGAGTCCAGGACTGGAAGGTGGGAGTCTTTTCTGTTGGACAACACCTAAATTTGGGAGTTGAAGTGAAGCTTGGCGCCTTTGGAGCTGCTTTAATCTTTGGCAGGTGGGCTTCCATTGACTGAGTGGATATTGGATGAGGGCGTCTTGTTCCATTCAGGTCTGAGATGGGGATGAAAAAACCAACATTTACTCTCTGGATGCTTGGCTAAGGGGTTGTGGTGTCCTTTTGGCAGGGGTGCTTGGGCTTTTTCTTTGCTGTGGACTTTGCTGTGGACTTGTGTAGTGAGACTGATGGTGTTGTATCAAAAGTTGAGTTGGCGTCAGGCAGTTGAGAATATTCAAGGTGAAGAAACTCGCAAAGATTGTTCAAGATCCCAGTTGGATTCTGAAGGAGGGAGTGGTTGAGAATCAGAGAGCTGACAATGTGGTAAAATGAGCTGGGAAGTTTGGCAAGGATGTTGTAGCTGAGGATATTGGGGGGAACTTTGATTCTAACAACTTTGAGTTTGTTCATGAGTTTTCTACAGTCCTTGATGTAGGTCGTTAGATCACCTTTGAAGAGATAGCGGATGAAATTGAGCAAGATGCGGCCACAATTATTTGAGGATTGCAAGGCGTATTGTTCAAGAATTGCCTTCCAGATGGCGTGGGGATTACCATTGTTGTCATTGTTGAAAATGGATTTAAAGGCAGATTTGTCAAGATGTTGGATGATTATGTCTGCGGCTTTGTATATCTTCTTTTTTTGAGGCCCGGTCATGGGTGATGGAGGAGGTTAAAAGGTCAACTTGAGAAGTCCTTTCCTGCAAAGATAGCTCTTGATCCTGAGACTCCAAGATGGGAAGTTTGAGCCGTTTAGAAGGGGTATGTTGAGCTTTGACGGATTGGGTTGTTCTTCTGAGTTGGACATAGAGCCTGTCAGCTTGCTACTATGTACAGAGCAAAACTGTTGAATAGTAACACAAACTATGAAAAATAAGAATACCTCAATTAAAAAAATAAGGAGTGAGAAATCCATAAATATTATTACAGGAATGGATTTCTCACCCAAAATTAGGTAGGGTCACTCACTGACCCCACCCTTGAATTCCAAGTCCTTATATTTTTAAAATAATTAAAAAGAAAAGTACTAGAAATTACGACACCATTATGGCACTTTTTGGCCCTTCTAATATTTCACACTTATTGTCACGTATAGGGTTTACACCTAAAATTCACTCAGAATTGAGGTGTTGTGTATATTTTAGGAGTTACACGCAGAAATGTGTTATGTCACAATTCCCGCGCGCAGCCCCGCATCATTACATATCCCTACGTACTAGTAGCAGCAGGTTCCCGCGTACTAGAAACCCGCACGCAGCTGATTCTGCCACACACGCAGCAGATCCTACCCCGCGCGCATCTGTACTAACTGATCCCCGCGTCTGGATCAGTTGTGACTAATCTGACAACCAGGTACCGCTCAGAAGAGCTACAACCTAGTTAGGGTTGCCTAGCATATGTAACAAACAGACATATGCATTACTAATGATATAAAAAGATCAAAAATTAAATAAATTTAATGAAAATTAAGTTTAAAACATTTTTTAATAATAAATCAAAGATCAAGGATTATCACGTAAATCACTGATCCTGATCTTTGAAGACCACAAAACACTACAAGGAGTGTTCATAAAAATTATTAAAAATTACCTACATGTTCATAAGATGATAAGAAATCAGTAAACGTCCACATCTGCACGCTTTAAAGCAATATAAATAGTACAAATGAAGGATAAGTACAGAATGATCAAATTTATGCCATAACAGATTAACAGATCCTGTGGCTAAAATAGTACAGAAATCCAGCAGATCTAAGGACAGCTGATTGACAGCACCAAGTGGACGTGCTAATCTTGCCCTGACTGTCTTGCCAGCCTCAGCCCACGAGCAGAACCCTCTCTATGTGCTCTGAGAAGACCAAAATCACCCCAAAAAGATATTTATACAGACCTCTTTGGATCCATTATTCCATCATCAGTTACCAGGAATTATTTATTATCAATCAGACACTGTTTCATTGTTAATCAAGTGCTTATATGAAGATAAGCAAGTGATTTATGACTTAGTCTGCAGTAGTATTATTTACCTATATTAACCAATCAACCATTGAAGTTTAGTCAAGCAATCTACCCAATCTGCTCTGAAACACTTCCAATTATTCCAGGATTTTCGTGGTGAAGTGCTCAGAGTGAGTGTTACTCTTCCTGTCTAGGCTATTTGTGCTGTTAAGCCCGGCCATTAGTGGAATAAGTCCTTTCTAAGGAACCCAAATTTATTCCAAGGTTCTTAAACTGACTAAGGAGGCCCCTTGAAGAGAGGTTGCTAGTCTGTAAAGATCCCCAGTAGTATAATACTGTGGCCCCTCTTTTATATTATATTGAAAACCATTTACTACCAAACCAATTAAACCTTGCAACTGCTCTTATTAAATCATTTATTTGAGCTTCTAAGTGTTTATTATTGGAATAATAATTATTACTATGATTCCAGCATTTTTATCACTCTCTGTAGCTAACGGAATGCAGGTTCCTGGTATCAGAGAGCTGACAACTGGGGGTCTGGCCGGGAAATATCCTTAAATAATTAATTTTTAATTATTTATTCCTTGGACCAGTCTATTTATTTTTAAAAATAAGTTGACATACTCATAACATATATTTTTGATCATTTGTTTCTCTAGTGGATCTTAAGACCAATGGAGAATTGATCAATTATTATTTGAACCTTCTTAAAAAGAAAAAAGAAGAAAAAATCCGTAACTTTGTCCCTGTTATTATAACTCCTGAGCAACAACAGGAGAAATTGCTTTATTATAAACAGCAGGTTATAAAAGACAAAGAACTTGAGCTTGAAAGAATTATCAATTTCAATTCTTTATTAAGGCGACATAAGGAGTGGAAGATTTATCAAAGGAAGCTTTATATTTATAAACTAAATAACCCTGAAGATAAAGAAAAATCCAAAAATAATAAAAGTGATTATTTTTTTCTAAAAATCATTTTAACACATAAAAATAAAAAAATATTAAACTTATATTTTTTGTTTTTATCCATCTCAGTGGATTTTTTTTTGGTGATCTCATTGACCAGGACCTCCTAGAGGATGTCCCAGACAGTGTACCATTGGACTTACCCTCTGATTTATCCCAGTATCTGATTGGAACTCACTCAGACCCCATTGGGATACCCTCCAAGGATAGTTGTGACCCCAATCAAGTGTTGGTACCCTTGAATTTAACTCTAAATAAGTTAAAATATTTATAAAAAAATATAAAACACACAAAAAATATTATTTTTATAATTTTAAAAGTCTTTTTTTCAAAAGTTTTGACAAAAGACTTACACATTTTTTTTGGTGCTATGTATCAAAACAGGCGCAACACCCGTGCAACCGGTAGAGCCCTGTCATATGGATCTCTGCCTGGAGGAACCCGTGCGCGCAAGGACTCCAGTCGCAAGCGCAATGAGGGGACTCAAACCTGTGACCATAGCGTCATGCGGGACGACAATGGCAACAACCGCGGCCGCAAACTCGACCAACAGACTGTTGGAGAGCCATCCGTTGCCCACCGTGTTATCCCAGGAGGGTACAGGTCCTCCTATGCCACCCCAGCTGGACTCAACCAAGGAGGAAAGAGTCAAATTATTAGTGAAAGAGCACGTGAGCTATTGGGAAAAATTCAGGTTGGCTCAGACCCAGGAGGATCAACCAGGTATGAGAAAAGCCATTTCTCAGGCAAAGAAATCTCAGATTTCTCTTCAAAGGTTGATCCCAAAGAAAGAAGTAGAAGGCTACGTACAGAACTGGAATCCTTGGGATCAGTTAGCTTCCTTAAAGGGAAAGGACACCCAAAAAGAAGAGGTCCTCAGCCCATAAGAAGTTAAGGAACCCAAAGGATTGGGACAACATATTATCCTTAGCCCAGAAGTGGAAAAGGGTGTACCACAATTAGATGTAGAAGCTCTTAATAGCTTTTCTGTAAATGTGTCTCACCATTTTACTATTATTAGCCAATGCTTTGACAAAGTTTGTCAACAATTGGAAAAATTAAGTTCAAGTATTTTCAGAGTGATTGACACTCAGTCTCAGATTATGAGAATTGATGAGTTGGAAATACAACAAATCAAGGATAGTATAAGAACTAGTAAGCTGGACCTGATGAAACATATTGATGAAAACCAATCAATTCTTCAGGAAGATATTCTTGCAACCATAGACCAGCTTAAGGAAGAAGTTAAGAAAACTAGTCCTACCCCTTCAGCCCATCTGACAAACAAAATTGACTTATTAAGCAAAAAATTTGATTTAGAGTTAGGTATGATTAAGAATGATCTCAGAGATCTTAAGATCAACTCTATCAACTCTCCGGTCATTGACCTAGAAGGAACTAGACCTTCCAGGTTCAACAGTACTCCTAGTGTTCCTCCCAGAACCAGGATAACTAGAAATGAGTCTTTCAGACCCAGTCCTACTCCTGAAATGGAGAAGGCTTTGAAGCTACTTCCTCCCATCACTGAACGGCCTAAATTCTCTGGAGAAGGAGAATACAACCATGTCAGTTTCATTAAATTTATTGACTATACTCTTTCTTCTTATGAGCTCCCTGATGCAATAGCTGTGGTAAGATTTCCCAGATTATTTGAAAGAGTAGCTCTTGATTTGTTTATCAATAAAAGAGAAGAAGTTGGATCTTTATCCTGGAAATCTTGGAAAGAATTGATCAAACTACAGTTTGGTACCAGGATTTGGAAAAGAAAGATGATGAAAAATTTTGAAACTTCCCAGTTTGATCCATCCAAGGAAAAACCTTATAGGTGGTGCTTAGACCAGAAAAGGATGTTAGACTGTTTTTATCCTGATGCTGATAATGAAGAAGTCAATGAAAGACTCCTCAACTTATTTCCCGGACAAATCAACTACAGTGTAAGGTGCAGAATTCCTATGGATTCAGATCTTTCCACCTTAATAGGTGTATTAGAAGAGACTATTGATATGAAAAGTCTTGATAAAAGGGTCAATAAACCTCCCAGGGAAAAAAAAACTAGGAACAGGGAAGAATATACTGCCAAAAATAAAGAATCCCCTGTTACTAATCCATCTACCTTGGAAGTCAAGAAGACTCCAGAATCAAAGGAAAAAGTATGTTGGAACTGTAACCAAACAGGACACATAAAACCTGATTGTCCTCTACCTAGGAAAAGGATTAATCCTATTGAAGGAGAAGAGTATGACAATCCTGACCCTCACCTTGATGATACTGGCGGATCACTCTCTGATTGTGATCTAATAATCACTAACCCTATCATTGTTATTGAAGGTAGCATTGAGTCTTCTCTGGACATGAATTCCGTCAATGAGGATTCTAACTTACCTCAAAAATGGAATCCCAACATGAAGATTCACCACATCTCTGAGGCTAAGGCTCTGACTCTAAAACCTTCTGCCCGTAAAAGTTACACTTCAGGCAAAAAATGCTATGCTACTGGTTTAATCCAAGGTTCCCCTGTTAAGTTACTTCTAGAAAGTGGAGCCTTTTGCTCTTGTTTTGGTTCAACTTATCTGGAGAAACAAGACCAAAACTGGAAATTGAACTTACTACCAGTACCTCAGGCTAAGTTCAGCAGTTGTAATTCTGCTCTCAATGCTGTTGGAGTATGGTCTTCTGATATCATACTCCCTCACTCAAAGGGATCACTCAAACTGAACATTGAATTTGTAGTGCTCCAAAACGGAGTATGTGATTATTTTATCCTTGGGAATGATTCTCTTTGCTTATATTGTATAGGTGTATTCCAAAGCAAAGGTAGATACTTCAATATAGGTGGAGACTGGAATAAGAAGTTCCAAATATGTCATGTCAATGCTCAAACTTCTGATTCAACTTATGAAAAACACTTAGAGAAGTTCAATCAGGAATACTTCTCTCAAGATGCTTTGAATTCCCTTCTCAATGAAGAACAGAAACAGGATATCCTACAAGTATGCTTTGAAAATCAGAATGCTTTCTGTACCAAAGATCACCCCTTTGGTAACATCAAAGGACATGATATGATCCTAACTCTAACTATTAAGCCTCCTTACCCACCTAACCTCAGGAGACCTGCTTACCCTTGTAGTAAAAAATCCAGAGCTGCTCTGGAAGCCCATATTCAAGAGTTGGTTGACTTACAAGTCTTAAGGAAAGTAGGCCACAATGAACAAGTGGATATTACTACCCCAATAATTATAGCTTGGCACAATGATAAGTCAAGAATGGTTGGAGATTTTAGAATGCTTAACAACTACACCCAAGCTGATTATTATCCAATTCAAAGAATTGACCATGCTCTACATAACCTGTCCAAGGCTAAGTAAATCACTACCATGGACATGCTAAAAGATTTTCACTAAATACCTATCAGCCCTGATAGCCGGAAATTCATGAGAATCATCTGTCATCTGGGAATTTATGAGTATCTTAGGATGCATTTTGGTATTAAAAATGCTCCTTCTCATTTTCAAAGGATGATGGACATAGTGCTAGGATTAGTTATCAGACAGGGATGGATGATGGTATACATTGATGATGTTATCATTTAATCTGATCATTGGGATACTCACATGGAGAAATTAAGGCTAGTCCTCAAAGCCATCTATGCCGTAGGATTGAAAGTATCAATGAAAAAGTGTAACTTTGGCTACAGAGAACTCAAAGCCTTAGGACACATTGTATCTGAACTAACCTTAGCTGCTGAACAAAACAAGATAGCAGCAGTAATGAATAGGCCTATGCCTCAGAATAAAACTGAACTACTATCCTTCATCAGATTCTGCAGCTGCTATAGGAAGTATTTACCGAAGTTTGCTCTTATAACCAAATGTCTGTATGAGATCTGCAACAACACCACCGTGTTTGAAATGACTCATGACAGAGTCAAGAACTATGAGGAACTCAAAATGGCAATGACTTCAGCTCCAGTACTGATCCAGCCAGATTACTCTAAACCTTTTAAGCCCTACATAGATGCCAGCATGGAAGGGCTAGGAGCTGCTTTACACCAGGAAGTCATAGAAGATGATAAACAAGTGGAAAAACCTATACTCTTCATATCAAGACAAATTAAAGACACTGAGAAAAGGTAGGGTGCAAGCAAAATGGAATGCCTGGCCTTAGTATGGGCTCTAGAGAAGCTCCTTTATTAATTAGAAGGCACCAACTTAACTGTTATTACTGACTAAAAAGCTGTCAGTAAATTAATGAACATGAAGAACCCTAGTAGGCACATGTTGAGATGGCAGATAGCTATACAACAGTACAGAGGACAGATGAACATAGTTCATCAAGCTGGGACTAAACACCAGAATGCTGATAGTTTAAGCAGGAATGCGTTACCCAATGACCCAAGTAACCCTGCCTATGATCCAGAGGATAATGACATCTTCCCTATCCTCAATATTAACAGGTTAAACATTGAAGCTCCTATAATGGGAATCCACGTTTGCAAACTGAATGAATCATTGTTCAACTCTATCAAAGAGGCTTACAATTCTGGCATAAAGACTCTGATCACTATTATGGAAAGTACTTCTCAACCTCCTGAATTGATCAATAGAATACCTGAACCTCTTTTGAAACCATACAAAGATGGAAGGTTCACCATATGGGATGGTATGGTATACTATAGGCATCAACATTCAAGTGTCATAGTCTTAACTAAGGATGACCATATCAAACATGTTCTGGCTGAGTGCCATGATAACTGCTCATCTGGTCATTTTTCTGCTGATAGAACCTTGGATAAGGTTAAACAAACTGCTTGGTGGGTTAATTGGAGAGACTCCACTATACAGTACGTTACCAGTTGTGAAACTTGTCAGAAGTCCAACAGGACTACTGGGAAACGGTTTGGAATACTGCAAAAAATTGCTGAACCCAAGAAAAGATGGGAGATCATCAATATGGAATTTGTAACTGGACTACCACCAGGAGGAGCCTATTCCTACAACTCTGTCTTGGTCATTGTGGATAGGTTCTCCAAGAAAGAAAAGTTCCTACCTAATCACAAGGAAGACACTGCTATGGAAGTTTCCCTATTATTTTGGAACAGACTCATTGCTGATGTTGGGGTTCCCAAGATTATTATCAGTGAAAGAGATCCTAAATTCACCTCTGAGTTCTGGAGGAACCCACATGATATTCTTGGAACCACCTTTGCTTTCTCTACTGCTGATCACCCTCAGACGGATGGATTAGCTGAAAGGATGATTCAGACCCTGGAAGACATGCTCAGGAGATTCTGTGGATTTGGACTAGAATACAAGAATTCTGACGGTTATTGCCACAATTGGGTTAGCCTTTTACCTGCACTGGAGATGGCCTACAACGGTAGCAAGCACTCTACCACTAAGGAAGCACCCTACATACTGGAAAGAGGATGGATTCCTAGATTACCCAAGGATAACCTTAACCACCAGCTGACCAATATTCAACCTACATCACTTGATTTCAAAAACATGATAGATGTAGCAAACAAACATGCTGTTAAATGTGTCCAGGATGCTATAGAGTATAACCAGCAAAGGTGGGATCAAACCCATCAGGAACCTGATTTCAAAATTGGTGATCAAGTCTTGATCTCTACCACTAACTTTACCAACTTGGGTGGAAATAAAAAGCTTAGACCAGCTTTTGTTGGACCTTACACCATTAATAAACTTCATGGTAAAAATGCTGTGGAAGTAATCCTCAGTGATGAGCTTTCTAGGAAACATCCAGTCTTCCCAGTAAGCCTCATCAAACACTTTCACCCAAGGAATGGAGAACATACTCTTTCACCTGCAATACCTGTTACAGAAGAACCTGAAAAGGAAAAAGGTAAAGTTAGCAAGATCCTTAAGGATAAGAAAGATAGGATCAATGGAAAAGACGTCAGACTCTACCTGGTTAGATACAAGGGAGAATCAGCTGATAAAGATAAATGGTTGCCTGAAAATAATATCCCTGACAGACCTATACACCTGAGGAACTACAGAGCCAACAGGAGGCATTATCCAAATTTTTTTTTTCAGATATAGACATATCTTGGAGCGGGGGAATGTCAGATTGCTACTATGTACAGAGAAAAACTGTCAAATAGTAACACAAACTATGAAAAATAAGAATACCTCAATTAACAAAATAAGGAGTGAGAAATCCATAAATATTATTACAGGAATGGATTCATCACCCAAAATTAGGTAGGGTCACTCACTGACCCCACCCTTGAATTCCAAGTCCTTATATTTTTGAAATAATTAAAAAGAAAAGTACTAGAAATTACGACACCAGTATGGCACTTTTTGGCGATTCTAGTATTTCACACGTATTGTCACGTATAGGGTTTACACCTAAAATTCACTCAGAATTGAGGTGTTGTGTATATTTTAGGAGTTACACGCAGAAATGTGTTATGTCACAATTCCCGAGCGCAGCCCCGCATCATTACATATCCCTATGTACTAGTAGCAGCAGGTTTCCGCGTACTAGAAACCCGCGCGCAGCTGATTCTGCCACGCACGCAGCAGATCCTACCCCGCGCGCATCTGTACTGACTGATCCCCGCGTCTGGATCAGTTGTGACTAATCTGACAACCAGGTACCTCTCAGAAGAGCTACAACCAAGTTAGGGTTGCCTAGCATATGTAACAAACAGACATATGCATTACTAATGATATAAAAAGATCAAAACTTAAATAAATTTAATGAAAATTAAATTTAAAAAATTTTTTAATAATAAATCAAAGATCAAGGATTATCACGTAAATCACTGATCCTGATCTTTGAAGACCACAAAACACTACAAGGAGTGTTCACAAAAATTATTAAAAATTAACTAAATGATCAGCATATGATAAACAATCAGTAAAAATCCACATCTGCACGCTTTAAAGAAATATCAATAGTATAAATGAAGGATGATTACAGAATGATCAAATTTACGCCATAAGAGATTAACAGATCCTGTGGCTAAAATAGTACAGAAATCCAGCAGATCTAAGGACAGATGATTGACAGCAGAAAGTGGAAGTGCTAATCTTGTTCTGACTGTCTTGCCAGCCTCAGCCCACGAGCAGAACCCTCTCTACGTGCTCTGAGAAGACCAAAATCACCCCAAAAAGGTATTTATACAGACCTCTTTGGATCCATTATTCCATCATCAGTTACCAGGAATTATTTATTATCAATCCGACACTGTGTCATTGTTAATCAAGTGCTTATATGAAGATAATCAAGTGATTTATGACTTAGTCTGCAGTAGTATTATTTACCTATATTAACCAATCAACCATCAAAGTTTAGTCAAGCAATCTACCCCATCTGCTCTGAAACCCTTCCAATTATTCCAGGATTTTCGTGGTGAATTGCTCAGAGTGAGTGTTACTCTTCCTGTCTAGGCTATTTGTGCTGTTAAGCCCGGCCATTAGTGGAATAAGTCCTTTCTAAGGAACCCAAATTTATTCCAAGGTTCTTAAACTGACTAAGGAGGCCCCTTGAAGAGAGGTTGCTAGTCTGTAAAGATCCCCAGTAGTATAATACTGTGGCCCCTCTTTTATATTATATTGAAAACCATTTACTACCAAACCAATTAAACCTTGCAACTGCTCTTATTAAATCATTTATTTGAGCTTCTAAGTTTTTATTATTGAAATCATAATTATTATTATGATTCCAGAATTTTTATCACTCTTTGTAGCTAAAGTACTGCAAGGTTCCTGGTATCAGACAGCTGACAGAGTCTATCTGGTCCAGTAAGTGAGCTGGAACTGTAAATCTGAAAGAATAATGGACTTAAAAGGACCATTTGATTTTAGTAAGGAGATATCAAGGAAAAGAATCTGAGGAAAAGAGAACATGGTTGAGTAGACACCCTAAAAGGACCAGATATCATGTTGACTAGACAGAGCAATAATGGAGAAAAGAAAAGGGAGAAAGAAATAATAGAGGAGTGTTGATCTGGTGTAATTTGGGTGAGCTTGAGCTTGAGCTTTAGCCGTAGCTGATGATTGAACTTGTTGATGTTGAGGAGGACTTGTTGTTGATGAGAGTGATGGTGCGTTGGGGTGAATGAGGATGGTGG
This sequence comes from Puccinia polysora, assembly GCA_025617555.3. NCBI lineage: Eukaryota > Fungi > Basidiomycota > Pucciniomycetes > Pucciniales > Pucciniaceae > Puccinia > Puccinia polysora. Next base: position 21,876,273 of record CM062613.1, on the reverse strand, counting down.
TTTGATAGATCCTGGAAAGCAGACTTGCAGGCCTTAAGAATTGGAGTTTGGCAGCGGTTGATTATGGGGGATGCGTGTGGGAAGGATGAAGACAGCTGTTTGAGAACTTAGAAAGAAATAAAATGGAAAATAAAATAAACTGGGAGACAGAGAAAATAAACCAAGAGAAAAATGAAGACAGAATGAAGACAGGAGGAATGAAGACAATGGTGTGAGAAAATAGTTTGATCAAGTACTTGAATAACAACAAACTTCCCTTCCTGATGTTCTGGAATTCTCAAAATTCTGGTGTTTGTTTTCAGCATATGAGACAAATTTTATTTTGAGAGGAATCTGGATTTCAAGAACTTACTCAAAAGTGAGTAGATTCAAGACTAGATTGAATTTGGGGTAAAGTTTTCTTGATGTGATTTTTCAGCTTTGGATTTGAACAGCATATTCAAGTGTTTTCTGAATATCACCCATTCTTCTTCAGATTAAAGTGTTTTATACAGTGTGCTTGATGTTTTTAAAAATATTCAAGATACAGAGTAGATGATGAGAGTTTTCAAATACAGTTTCAATGGAATGAATGATATTTTTCTCCTTTTATGAAGTTGAGTGAGAGCCCATTGATAGTCTTCCTTTTTTTGTTTGGAGAGGAAACAGAAGACAACAGATAAGGTTCTGGAACCATTTTTTACCTCAACTATGGGAAGAAGAGGCATGAACAGTTTGTTGGTTTTATACTCACAGTCCAAAATTGATACTGAAGGAAATATTTTGATTGATTTTATGGAATCTGGGTGAGAAATGAATTAAGAATATCACCATTTTGATTATTGATTTCATATTCAAAAGAAAATTTTCTTCATTCCATCATTAAAGGTTTTATGTGTGATTTTGATTGCTATTGTTATTTAGTAATTTTTCATATTTTGTCATCAATGGTATTGAGGTTTTTGGGAATAGGAGAAGTAGAGGATTGAATTATGAAATTGAGGATTTTGAGGCCAGGAACCCCAGATTTTTTGAAGGAATGGACCACATCTTCTTGAGTCCCCTCAATATTTCTATTACTTGGATGGATGGATGAATCAGTTTATGTAAGATTTTTGTGATAAGGGAATTGAATTTTTATTTTCCAAAAACAAGTTGTCTTATAAAATCTTCCAGAGATTTGGAAAGGAAAGTTTGTTTTTCTAGTTGCTGAAATCATTTTTGATCCAAATGGGGTTTATATTTGGCAGATTATTGACATTGGTAAGTATAACTTTGCTCCTTAGATTTGGAGAGTTTGGTTGAAATGGCATATCCATGGGAGTTAGCCCACTCTGGAACAGAATCCACAAGTTCCACATATGAATGATATGATAATTCAGGGAGAGGAGCCAAAAGGGGTGGAATCATGGGGGTGATCCAAATAGGTTGAAGCAGCAGCAGAAGAAGAATCAAAGGCAGATAGTGGATCAGAAGAAAAAGCAGAAGAGGCAAAAATTAAAAGTGGGTTACTGTGTTGTTGAGAAATTTTTGAATTTTTTATCACAAATGAAGAGTTTTAGATAGGGTTTATATAGGAAAACCATTAGGAATTTGGGAGAAGTAAGAGTTCAGAGACTTTACATTGCAGATAAAAATTTATTTCTGATCAGTTTTGGTGTTAGATTGATTTGTTAATGATGAAATAAAAAAATTCAAAGTAAATGGTGTTGAGGAGTTTTTTTAATTTATTTTTGATTGAAGTTTTGGATTCAGGGGGGTTGATTAAGTGAGGATGGAGTGTTGAATTTGATTGGGCGAGTTGTGTTGAGTGGTGATGTGTGATTGTGTCAGCCACAAGACACATATACTTTTCCATATTTCTGGACAACCCAGGTGTCTTGTTAGTAAAGTGGTTAAGCACTGGGTTTATCTTCTGTTATCTGACACCAAGTTCAATTTTTCAGCCCACCATTCAGTAAAGAATTAAGAATTAGAGTTTTTTGAATGTTGTATAATAAATTTTTATGATACTTTGTAATAGGCCAATGTTAAATTTGCAACCCAAAACAACCAAAAATGGGGTGTGCAGAACGGTTTTCCGCCCATCAGAGTTATGAATGGCCATTGCAACCCATTTCAGTTGTAAATGGCAGTTTTTGAACCATTTTGGGTTGTGAACAGTGATTAAAAACTCAGATGGGTTGAAAACAGCTGTTCACAACCTGTTTGCCATGAGCAAAAAAAAAAAAGAAAAGAAATTAAAAATAAAATAAAATAAATAGAAAAATTGAACAAAAAAAATAAAAGAAAAGAAAACACAAACACAGAAAAAAAATCAAAAAAGAGAAATTTTAAATTTGCCACCCAACACAACCTGTTCAAAACCCAAAATGGGGCGTGTGGCGCTGTCTGCAACCCATCTGAGTTTTGAATGGCTGTTTGCAACCAATTATATGTTGTGAACAGCGATTTGAAAATCATATGGGTTTCAAACCCCCATTTGCAACCTATTCATGGTGAGAAAAAAAAATAAAGGAAAAAAAGAAAAGAAATTAAAAATAAAATAAATAAAAAATTGAACTATCAAGAAAAAAAAAAAAAAAAAAAAACACAAAGAAAAGAAAAAAACTGAAAAATTGAAAAAAAAATAAAATAAAATTCTAAATATTTTAATACTCTGGGGCCATGAATGCACAGGTCAAAACAATGAAAATATCTATGGGACAGCCGTAAAGTAAAAAAACCAAAAAATACAAGTTCAACTTGTGTCAAGCTGATCCCATCAAAAGAAAGAAAAATGCTCCTTGTGATGGGATCAGCTGGCCCAACACAAGTTTAAATTATTTAATTGGACTAGCGCAAAACTAAATCAAAACCCCCCAAAAAAAGGTCTATTCCAATGAGGTGGAATTGTATCAAGCCCACCTCAATGGACTAACCCTAAAGGAAAAACACCAAAAAAGACTTCTATAAAGTCAGTCTTGAAGGACAGGCCCTAAAGTGAAAAAACCAGAAAAAAGTTCAACTTTTGTTAAGCTGATCCCATCACAAGAAGTAAAAATACTCCTTATGATGGGATCAGCCCTAAGAAATTTGAACTGAATATCCAATAGAAATTAATTCAAAACACTCAACATAATGATCCTAGCTCAAAAAACTCAACATTATGATTTAAGCTCAAAACAATCAACACAATGATTTTCAAAATGTGATGAAAATTTTTATTAATAGAATTAAAAGATTAGCATCAAAAAAAAACCCAAATGATAAAATAAAAATGATTTTAATAACTTAGAATACAACTTAAGTTGAATCTGGAAATGATCAACCCAACCAGAAGGTTTTTCAAAATTAAAATAACCAGTTTTTGAAACAATGGGTGTGATTGGAATGATATATTATTTGTATTGCGCAGAAGAGGCTGAGAACTAGAACCAACAAGCTAGATTTAGGGGTCAGACAAGGAAACAACAAGAGGAGAAGGAGAAAAGAAATGAAAAACAGAACACCAAAAGCTTGGAAATGAAGTCAAGAGCATCTGAGGATAGACAGGCAGTTAGACAAGAAGACAAGACTAAAGAGAAGAGACAGAGGTTGTTTGGAGATGCTAATAGGAGGTCAAGCATGTATTGTTAGTTCAATCAGAGTCTTGAGATGAGAGTGGAGTCATCTTACCAGGAAGAGATGATCAGAGGAACTTTGAAGGCAAGGCCAGTTGAGCGGAGACAATGGTTGAGATTGGAGATAGAGCACAAGAAAGATTGATGAAGTAAAAAAGGAAGGAGAAAAGATGGAGAAAGGGGAAAAAGGAAAGATAGAAGGAGGATGAGACAACAGAATGAATAGAGAAGCCTTTTTTTTGTCCAGGAGAGGAGTAGGAGTCTAGGAGAGGAGAATCATGGTTGGAGGGTCCACGGGACCTAGAGGAAGTTTGGGGGCTTGAGCAGGGGAGCGTATTTGGACCCCCCGGGCGGGAGCTCACAACAGGGGGTAGTCTGGAAGGGTTTGAAGAATAGGAACGTGGTAGGATCTAAACACCCCCCCTGACTGGTAAGAGGGAGAGAGTTGACATTTCTGTTATCTTGGAAATTGGAGATGGCTTTGAGCAGTAGGTTTAAGGAGTCGATCAACAATGCCTTTGTCAGCGGGTTGGCAAACATGCTGTTCATTGAGATTAAGGAGAGTTTTAATTCAGAGTCATTGAACTCTTCTCTGAGGCCCTTTGTTTTGATGTCAATGTGGCGGGATTTGGAATGCAACCCGAATTTCTTAATCTTGTTTTCCAAACCTTTATTGTCAATGTATATGGTAGGTTTGAGCTTGGGAGAACAATGGGCTGATCAGGTGAGATATCCACTTCAATTTGAGAAAACAATCTAACAGAGCATTGAGCTCAGATTTTGTGGATGAGTACGTGATGTTCTTCTTCCTGAACAAGTTCCAGACCACCGCGCTTCCGTAGTAAAAGATAATAAATCTGCTTTAAAATTTTTGGAGTGTGGGGTTGTCTCCCCAAGTTGCATCGCTGTAGGCAGAGATGGCTTCAGCATTTGCATCAAAACTTAGGACAAGTTTGAGATTCTTGGTGGTCTTGAGATATTTCCACACCTTGCGAGCTTCCCGCCAGTGGGTCATGCCCGGTTTAGTGTTGAAACAAGCCAAGCTGGAGACCGCAAATGCTATGTCAGGCCGGGTATATTGGGCCAGGTGATTCAGTAGTCCGATGACAGATTGGTAGTTGACGTTCAGTTGTATAAATTCTGCGTGGTCTTTGTCTGTGGCAGGTTCAAGATTCAAATTTTGGGTAAAAGGAGAGTAAGTCGCCTTACATTCAGCTAAGCCCAGTTCTTCCAGTCCACGTTCAATGTGGTTAGGCTGGCTCAAAAAGATTGCGTCGTCTTCTACCTCCATGAGCATGCCGAGGATTGTATTGGGCGGATGACAGGAGAAATTCTTGAAGTGAGTTAGGAAGTTTGATTGAAAGTTGTCATTTTTCCCCACATGGATCAAATCGTCCACATGGAAGTAGAGAACTTCTTTGGAGTTGGAGTTAATGTAGAGACAGGGATCACTCAATGACTTGTGGAACCCTTGCGATTTGATCCACGCCGTGAGAGTTTCACACCAGTTTTTGGGGGACTGTTTGAGGCCATATAGCAATTTCTTCAACTTTAGGTAGGGGGATTTCCGGTGAGAGCCTTCTGGGGTCTTGATTATGACAGTTTCATCCAGTGGAGCATGTAAGAAAGCGCCTTTAACATTGAACTGAGTAAATTTCATATTTTCTTTCAGACCGTACAATAGTGCAATGCGCAAAGACCCAAGCTTGCCTGTTGGAGCCCACGTCTTGTTATAATTGATTCCGTGCACCTGATCAAACCCTTGTACACACAATCTTGCTTTATATTTGACCGGCTCACCATGACAATTCTGCTTGATTTTGAAAACCCAGGTCCTATTTAGAACTTTGTTGGGAGTATTGTAATATTCCTCCCAGACTTCTTGATCTTTGATTGAATCTAATTCTTCTTTGGATGCTTTCTGCCACTTGGGCCACTCTTTGGAATTGCGCGCAGCCTTGTACAAGGGTGGTTTGTAATAATGATGGAAGCCATATTTTTGTGGTTTCTGAGTTTCGCGTTGCGGACGTTGATTCACTTCCTGACCGACAGGCTCCAGAATTACGGATACTTGAGGTGGTGAGGGAGAGGATTTGTGAGATTCGGATTCAAGAGAATCAGATGGGTTTTGATCAGAGTCTGTTTCCAAATCTTCCATTCCAGCATCCCTCAACACAAACTGTTTGTCCACACCAGAGAAGTCTGATTGATTTGAGTTGTGAGAAATTTGAGAGAAAATATTCAGTCCTTCTAGTTCAAGAAGGGGAAAGCTGTTTGAATGGTTCTTGAGGAATCTGACGTGCTTTTTTTTGATGAGAGAACCAAATGAGTCAAGAATAAGATAAGAGTGAAAAGCGGGATTGAACCCAACTAGAACCCCTTCAGTTCCCGTCTCATCAAATTTCCTCCCTTTTTGAATGCAATTGGTAAGATAGACCGCAGGACAACCTACAGGTCTCAAGTAGTTAGTGGGGAGTTTCTTCTTAAACATTAGTTCCCAGGGGGACTGATCATTACCTTCCTTGGGTATCTGATTAAGCATGAAACAGCAACTTCTCATGAGCACGTGCCAGTAATTCTTTGGAAGTCAAGAAGATGAGAACGTGGCTCAAGCTGATTCTGTTATTGTTTGGTTTTCCCTCTTGGCGCGACCATTGTGTTGAGGGTGATATGGTTCTGATGTGAGCAGCTTGATATGTTTTGATTTAGAAAAACGTTTGAGAGTTGAGTTGACGAATTTGGTCCCTTTATCCAAATAGATTTCAGAGGGGTAGTAATTCAATATTTTGAATTCAACTTCAAGGATGTTGATGATTGTCTCCGGTGTTTCATCCTTGGAAGTCAAAGTAAAAGCCGCAAGGTATCCGGTGAAGTTGTCCACCAGGGTAAGTATGTATTGGTGTCCGGACTTTGATTGTGGGGTGATAGGGCCCATTAGATCAAGATGAACCCATTCGAGAGGTTTGTTAGATGGAGTTGATGTAGCGGAGAAAGGAGATTGGGTGATCTTTCTCTTGACGCATCCATTGCACTGGAAGCTATTGAGTTCTTCTTTAGTAAAGGAATTCTTAAGAATTGGCTTGAGGGTTGACACAGAGGCGTGTCCATAAATTCGATGGAGATCAATTAGAGACGGTTTTTCTTCTGTCACAAGGTTTGAATCATGATTGAGATGGAAGACCTTATTCTCTTGACCAATAGATTGAGGCTTCTCAATCACAAACAGATTGTCCTGGATGAGTCCTTTCAGGACAATCAGACAATTTTTGGAGACAGAGAATCAATTTTGATGTTGAGCAAGACTACATCCTCTTTTAGCAAGTTGGCTGGGACTGATTAGGTTGACCACAATGTCTGGGAAGTACGCACACTCTTCAAGGGTGATTATTGAGTTGTTCCATTTGAGTCGTACGGTGCCCGTCCCATGGATTTTGAGATTAGCTTCAAGTTTGCCTGTCTTGATTTCCTCTTTCTCTTCCTGCAGCTTGATTTTGGAGAAGTATTTGATGTTGCTGAAGATGTGAATGTTAGCTCCAGAATCCAGGAGAAGATTTGGATTATTGTCCGCGTTAATCCACAGAGTTAGGAGAGCATGGTAGTTAATAGTAGGTTGTTTTTTAATCTTGTTCTTCCATTCATTTTTCTGTTTGATCCACCAGCTAGGGGCAATTTGGGGATGAAGATGAAAACAAGATGATTGGGCATGAGGGGCATTTGGGTCGTGGTAGCCCTCTTGGCAACACATCTTCACTCGTCTTTCATCTTTCTCAGTTTTATTTTTAGTGGCCACCAGGGAAATGTTGGTAGAGGATTTGATTTCCTTTTGTTGGGCCTTGCGCTTGTTATTGAATTGGATGAGATGGTTGAATACAACCTTGATGGTTAGATTCTTCTATACATGCATGATCTGCTGCTTGAGATTCTCTAGACTGAAAGGGAATTTAAAAAGTAATAGATAAGCAGAAATGTCTCTGGGGAGTTCTATTCCAACGTCTGCCATTCAAGTGAGTGCTTGCCTTGTTTCCGTGACAAAGCCTTCTATAGAGTTTTCATTGAAGATAGAGTGGAGAAATTGGTTGAACACCCTGGCTCTGTTCGCGGTTTCGGAGGATGCAAATCAGCAAGTTATTTTGGCCCAGAGGAGTTTTGAGGAAGTTATTTTTGAGGAATTAAATACATTGGCATGAGTCGTGCTGTCTAACTTGGACAGTATAATAGCTCTGATTTCCCGGTCCTGTTTCATGGATAGTTGTCCAGAGTTTCTTGTAATGGCGTCTTTAATATCTTTGAGATCAAATAGCATGAGAACCTTGTCGCGCCACATGGAGTAGTTTTCTTCATTTAATGGAGGAATGGCGTCGACGGCGGCCTTCAATGCAACTTGATGAAAATAGTTGGCGGCTCCTGTTGGTTTGTTCATTGTGTCGGATTTGGCGGGGATCTTCCTTTGGCTTTTAACTGTATTTGTATTGCGCAGAAGAGGCTGAGAACTAGAACTAACAAGCTAGATTTAGGGGTCAGACAAGGAAACAACAAGAGGAGAAGGAGAAAAGAAATAAAAAACAGAACACCAACAGCTTGGACAGGAAGTCAAGAGCATCTGAGGATAGACAGGCGGTTAGACAAGAAGACAAGAATAAATAGAAGGGACAGAGGTTGTTTGGAGATGCTAATAGGAGGTCAAGCATGTATTGTTAGGTCAATCAGAGTCTTGAGATGAGAGTCGAGTCATCTTACGAGGAAGAGATGATCAGAGGAACTTTGAAGGCGAGGCCAGTTGAGCAGAGACAATGGTCAAGATCTGAGATGGAGAAAAAGAAAGATTGATGAAGTAAGAAAGGAAGGAGAAAAGATGGAGAAAGGGGAAAAAGGAAAGATAGAAGGTTGAGAGAAGGAAGGAGGATGAGACAACAGAATGAATAGAGAAGCCAGTTTTTTTTGTCCAGAAGAGGAGTAGGAGTCTAGGAGAGGAGAATCGTGGTTGGAGGGTCCACGGGACCTAGAGGAAGTTTGGGGGCTTGAGGAGGGGAGCGTATTTGGACCCCCCGGGCGGGAGCTCACAACAGGGGGTAGTCTGGAAGGGTTTTAAGAATAGGAACGTAGTCTGGAAGGGTTTGAAGAATGGGAACGTGGTAGGATCTCAACATATATCCCTCAAGTACAAGATAGGCCTAGTGATTATTGTTGAAAAATCAAATGGAGATGGCATCAGATTGGTCTTTTGAACCCATTTTCATAGGAGTATAAGTTTGAAATGAATAAAATTAAATGAAACAAATTGGTCCTACATAAGTATCAGCTTCTAATTGGACCATGTCTAGATTTGCAAGCCATTTTGAAGCTTTAATCCTTTCATTGATCTTATTAACATAAAGTATTTTTTCTATGTTTTCAAAATTTTTACTGCCACCAACAATCTTAGAATAGCATGTCTTATTTTTCCTAAATGATTCAATCATTTCCTTTTGTCATTTGAACCATCCATGGTCATTGTACCCAAGTAATTTAGAAAAGAATCTAAAGCCACAATTTCCATCACCAACCTGATCCCAAACCTTCCCCAGAAACCCCTTTAAGTTCTCAGGTATTTGATTGAGGTATTTTACTTTTGGTTGCTAAGATAAAAACCAACTTAGTATTCATTGTTGGTTTTTATCACATCAATGAAATGAATACTCAAAAATGATAGGCTTCTTGTTGACTTCTATCCTTCATCTTCTACCTCTTCTGAGAAATTAGATTCCAAATGAAGGGAGCCTTATTCAATTTTATACTCTTCCTCTGTACTATGAAATTCAGATTCTGAGCCTTAGGACTTCTAATATAATCATCATTTAACATTATTTCATTAAAAAATAAAAGTGAGCACTTAAAAATAAAAGACTTACTATCTTTAGTCTTTTTGGTTCCCTTCAAATCCATATTTCCCTCTTGAATTACCTTCAAATGTGTTAAAATTTTGAAATTTCACAACAAATTGCATTTGCTTTGGGTTTAATGTGGCTGGAACTTAAGAAATTTGGATCAGGCCTTGGCTTGGAAATCAAAGTGGCTGTATACTTGACCATTGACTTTAAAATATCCAATATACATTCTTGAGGTTGTCCCATTAGTATGGAATTAAACTTGTTAAAAAAAATTAGATTTGTCAAGCACTGGCTCTGTGCCAATCTTTCAAAAAGAAATAAAATAATTAATCTGTAATTAAAATGATTGGTACCCTTTGGAAAAACCAAAAAAACAACCTATTTCACTGCAAGGGTCATAGTCTAACCACCTTTGAGGACAAAAATCCTCAGGAAAGGAAGATCCTGTTGATGCTAGAATTTCACCTCATCTGTGGGAACAGGTCAAGCCCATCATCTTGGATTACAACCTGGTGCACATTTTACCATCATGGTCAAAATTTCAACTCTTGAATTGTTCCCTAATACGTTTTCTTGCCTCAATCAACCATTGATATCCCAAGGGTAACAGTTCTGTTCAAATAAATGATATTAAATTTATTTGAGAGTTTTTAATTTACACAAGAAATTATTTGATTTTCCCATAAATTGTTCCTTCCAGGTGTTTACACACCTCCAAAATTTTCCCTGAAGAACTTGCAAGTAATTGTTTGAAAGTAGCATGGTCCCCTTCTACCCAAGACATTATTTTATTTCAAAAGTATGAGTTGACACAATTCCATGTCATTAAAAACATCTATTTGAAAGGAAAATGTTCTTTTCCAAATACCCAAGCACGTCCCCAGGGTCTTTCAAGAAATACTGTATACAAGTTTCAACATAAGCATTTCCAGCAGAGATGAAGAGAAGAAGCAAGAAATTGGTCTACCCTGAGTTCCACATAATTGACTTCTGCCTTGCCCTTGGTTTTTGAGGCCCCATAATTTTCCCACAGAGAAAAAAAATTTCCATCCTTCATTGTAATCACTGAAGCAAAATTGACCATTTCTTTGAATATTTTTAGATAAGTGCCAGGAGCACAACTATCTGGATGGCTCAGGGAAACTGTGTTCAATGGCACAAATCGGAAATTTTTCATGGTCTGTCACAAAGACTTTGGGAAGCCTCTTTGCATCACAAGCTAACTCCTTTAGTGTAATCAATCCGCAAATGTAGAACTCATACATTTATTTTGTTATAAAAAAAAGCCTTTGTAAAAGGTTTCCTGTTGGCTGTCATTCCTACAACCTGGAAAAGAGGAATGTTGTATGTCAGCTTCCTAACGTCAGGAACCTTGCTTTCCTTCAACTACAGAAAGTGATATTGGTGTTGGAATAATATTAATTCCATGAAAACACATAAATTGCTTTGGTCAAGCCAGGGTGACATAATTAGAGGCATAAATTCTGTTGATGAGATGAGCAGCAAGGGAACACTCTCAAACAGTCTTTTGGTTGAGTTGGCAGGTGGTTTTTCCTTTGTTGTTGGCTTGGACAATGCATGGGTTGATTTTTCACGCCCCTTCATTGGGATTGCAACTGGCACCCTCACAAGCCTGCGCTCCTCTGGGAAAATATCCATAGGATGGTGATCTACTGCTGGCCCAGGTGTTGCGCCTTTTTTGGCAAATTGCTTAAAAAATATATATAAGTTTTTCAACAATTTTAAAAAAAAAATTCAGAAAATTATAATAATAATTTTTTCATGGTGTTTTATTATATACATATATATATTTTTGCGGATATTTCAACTCAATTAGGTTTAATTTAAGAGGTTCCAATGCTAAATTGGGGTTAAATGCATTCTTGGTTTGTATTCCAGGGGGCTCTTGGTGGGTACCAATAAGATCTTGACTTAATTCCAAAGATCCTGCATCAGGGTGTCCCTCCAATAGATCATTTCCAAAAAATTCTGCAAGGGAGTATGCTTTTTCTTCAAGAAAAAATTAAAGTAAATAAAATAATAAGTTTTTATTATTTATTTGAATTCTACATATTTTTATAAATTTTTAAAAAAGGTTTATGAAGGATCACTTTCTTGAATCTCTTCATGGAAAAAAGTTAGTTTATGTATTTATTCCACCCTTTGTTTTGATTTCATAAAGAATTAAAATTTATAAGTCTTTCAATTTCAAGTTATTTTTCTTTAATTTCCTCCTGTTTACCATACAGAAGTATTTGATTCTGTTGTTCAGGAGTTAAAGAATTCCAATAATTAGCTACAATACTCCTGGTATTGTCTTCTTTACTTTGCTTAAGAAGTTTCAAATAATAAATAATCAATTCTCTGTTGGTCTTAATATCCACTGGAAAAGAATTGGAAAAAAATATCAAGTATTTTTACTTATTTTTACATGGTATAACTGGTTCAGAAAAAATAAATAATGAAATATTAATTATTCAAGGATAATTACAAGCAAGAACCCAAGTTTTTAGCTTCTTTATTCCAGGAAACTTGAAATCCTTTATCTACAGAAATTGATATTGGTGTGGTAATAATAGTAATTCCAAGAAAACACATAAAAGGCTCAATTAATAAAGATATGGTGAGAGAAAGTGAAATGATTGTGGTGGTTTGGTAAATAAGGCTTTCAATATAGTTTTTAAGAGGGGCTTCATCTTATAAAAAGCTGTGGATTATTACAGAAAACAACCTCGCTTCATCGGGCTACTTTGAGCAGTATAAGACCCTGGGCAATTGGATCCTTCAGAAATACCTCAAAGGGGTAACTCCCAAGGGAAAAATGGTGCTTCTGGGCTTAACAGCACTCAGAGCTAGGAAGGGAGGAACAGAATTAAATTTAAGTATTTTGCTCACAAGGATACTGCAGAAATTCATGGTTGAAAGGGTCTCAGGGCAATGGTTGGGGTTTTTGCTGATCTTCTTCAATGGAATTAATAGTGGCATTAGAATTAATGAATATAATATCAGACTGGGTCCATATTTCACTTGTTTATCTCCTATAAAAATTTCATATTGGATGGCAATGGTTCTGGGTTGATTTTAAAACTTACTACTGTTGAAAATAACCAAAAGTTACTGTATATATACCTTTTGGGGTGAAGGGGCCTTCTCAGGGAAAGTATGGAGGGTTGTGCTTGAGTTCCAAGGATAGAAAACTTGCCAAGGCTGGTTTGGCACACATTCTTAGTGCCTTCACTCATCTTCAACTTTTTGTGTCATCTTTATGTGTGAAATAACTGTCAGAACCAGTTAAATATTAATTTGTTATTTCTGGAGTTTTTACATATTTCCTAATTTTGTACTATATTCCTTTGCGTAAAGTGGTTGGAAGTGGCTATTTGTAGATTCTCCGTCATATTATAATTATATTTGTAATTTTTAAGAATTTTCAAGGGAAACTTTTGATATTTTTGGTGGTTCATAACAATTTGATAATTTTATTTTTGTGACAACATTTATTTTTGCTTTCCCAAATATTTCTGTTTTATAATTTTATTTAAATACGCTTTATTCAAATTTTGGAGGTTTCAAATCATCCTCTGTGCTTTTTTTGCATTATTAAATATGCAAGATCCATGCATAGGGGTTATAGCAAGTTCCTGCTGTACCTGGCTGTCAGAAGGTGTTCAGGCAGTTTATGACGCACGCTTGCTTGACAGCTGCGGGCAGTGATCAGCAATGTGCGTCCAGAAGTATATTGCATGTGGGCTTCCTGACAGATGCCTGAATTTTGAGTGTCAGGAGGGTGAAACTGTTGTCCTATGGATGTGGGGTTGCGCGCATGAATTGTGACAAAAAACAAAACTGGGTGTAACTCCTAAAATATACACAAGACTCCAATTCTGAGTCAATTTTAGATGTAAAACCTATACGTGACAATACACGTGAAATATTAAAATGGCAAAAAAATTATTTTTAGTGGCGCTGTTGTTTTGGGACATTTTCTTGTAAATTTCTTTAAAAATATAAGGAGTTGGAATTCAAGGTTGGGGTCAGGAAGTGACCCTACCTTATTTTGGGTGAGGAGTCCAAATCTATAATGGTATTTTAAGATTTATTGCTCTTTGATTTTTTTTATTCTACTTTGACAGGTTGCTCTGTACAAGTAGCAAGCTAAAATTGTACCTATTTGTTTCACAAGTACAATCCAAAAAAGCAATATGATGGAATTTTTTACAAAGTTATATAGAATCAGGATGAGCCAAGAACAGGGCCTCAAAGTGACTCTATCACCCAAATTATCACCTGGAAAACCACTGGGTTTCTTGGAGCATTTAAAATAGAATATCTGTAAAGTTTTTCCCGTTGAGTTCTGCTTGGTTTTCCTTGAGCTTAGTGTTATAGATGGTTCTATTGTCAATACATTCTCCAAAATAAAGATTCCCCAATTTCCGTCTCAGTTGAATTATATTGAGCCCATCTTTCATGCCTTCCTTTAGTTGATCTAAGCTACACAGAGATTCTCCCCAGTTGAGGATGAACTGAGGGGTTTGCAGATGGTTGATCATTGTGTGGGTCATTTCTGATGGAGAGGCGCTGTGGTGACCAAATCTGGACATGTTGGGCTAGTTCAGAAAACTTCGGAATTTTTTATGATTTTTTAACTATCTTTCACCATCAATTAAAATAAAAAAAAAATTGCGGAATGATTCCCTATTTAGTTTCCAGTTCCCAGCCTTCCCTCCTCCTAGTTTTCTAGGAGGATCTCTTGGGTGTTTAGACCCCTGTGCCTAATGATCAAGTCCCTCTTGCTCCACTCCTCATCCTCCAGTTCCTTTTGACAAGCGCGGGCAAGACTGGCTTGGCTTGGCTCAACCCTTGCCGGCAAGGGCATTGTTGTTGACATTGAGGGCAATGGCAATCCTCACTCACCTCCCCCCACTTGCCCAAAATCACTATCCCACCCCCATCTCCTCACCAGTTCATCCATATTGACCTGTTGCGTTCTTGTCACCTGATGGGCCTGCAAATGGTTGCTTGTATTTATTGCAAGCCGTCATCCACCCACCAATCTGGACCACGCTTGTCAGAGCCCAACCTAAAATCCTCTCCTTCCCATCTCTCACCTCAATCCCCATCATCCATTCATCAGTCATCCAATGACCAAAATCTCCAACAATTGTCCCCAGCTCCTCGCAACTGTGTTGGAGCTCATCCAACAGACCGCAAGCTGTCAATTGCGGCTGTTGGAGTTATTGCAAGCACCTGATCCATCTTTTCCCATGACCGCCAACCAATCTTGCTCAATTGGTTGGATGTCTCACTCCTCTCCCAGCCATCCTATCTCTTGTATGTATCTACATACATACAAAATCATCTCTTGAAAGGGCTTGAGCCAAAGAACTATCTCCACTTGCTTGGCGCCTTGACCCCCATTGATTGACTTGATTGCCATCTCAAGCCACCCTATTATCACCCCTTGATCCACCTCTCCAACTGGTCCTCTTGATCCTCTGCGTGCAACCAATCACGCGGACAATCCCCATCACCTGCTTGCTCACCGTCACCGCTTGTGCCCCCAAGGGCAATTTCCTTCCCTCATCCGTCCAAGGTCTCTGCTCTTGAGCAATCATCCGCAGGCCAGTGGTTTCCCGGGCCCGTCAGCCTTTCCCGGCAGCTCCTCACCTGCAACTCTCCTTCCCATGCCCAGAACTGGCATGGGCTGGTGTCTTTCCATTCCCGCTCATCTATGGGTTGTCATTATATGAATTTTTTCTAGGTTGTTGTTTATTTCTTTTTTCTCATCAGCTCTTTTGTTTTTCTCATGATCATCAAAAAAAAAATTCTCCAATTTTTTTTTTCCTCTCTATATGTGTTATCACTTGTACATAGTCAACAGGGACTCATGGCCCATAAAATGAGGGGCTCTCCCCTACCTTTCCCAATCATCCATGGGAGTGTGTGCGTATGTCCCCCTGGGTATCATAGTAATTCATCATCATTATCCTGGGTATATCCTTGATTGCCCCCTGATCCATTAATCCTTAAGTCTTTGCCCCTCTGTGGCCTGATCCTTATCACCAACCATAGCCTTTCTGGTTGAAGAGAATTCTGTCTGTTGGAATTCTTGAGTGTTTTACACCACTCTTTCATCCCTTTCTCTGACCATACTAGACTTGATCCTTCCTTGATCATATTTCTGGAGCTAATCATGTTTGATTCAAGGGTTTTTATTAAGCTTAAAACTTGGAGTGTTATACCTCCTTCTATTTTTCAAAGTTGCATTCTGCCAGCCTACTCTTGAGTCCCTTGAGAAGTGTTGAGGTTATCCCTGTTCAAATCAGTTTCCGTCTGCTTTTAGAGCTTCTCAATGTTGAAATTTTGGTCTACTATTAGTGTTGCCTGAATCTTGAGTGCAACCTGTGTTGTGGTCCTCCAAATTTTCTGGCCTCTGATGGCCCAGTATTGAATATTTCCTATTCATTTATATCTATTTGTTCAACCACTTGTCAGCCACTTTGTACTTGGTCTATTTAAGTCAGCTGAACTTAAAGTGAATGAAACCTGATCAATTCTTCCTCACATTGAAACAGAGCACTTGCCCCCTTTGTCTCCTTGGATCTGCCCTCCTCTTGGTGACAAAAGACTTCATCTCATCCTCTCTTGACTCTTTCAACCGGAGCCTTTGATCCTAAATCTTCACATGGTTAAAAGCCAAAACTCCCTTCTGATTATGTCCTCAACTGTTACTCATCAAAAACTTCTTCTGACCATTGATAACTATCTTACTTGGTTGATTGCCATGGAAGGCAAACTTGACTCAATAGATTCCCTTGATATCATTATTAAAGAAGTTGTGCAACCCTCCAAAACTGATGAAAAAAATAATTCCAAACTGTTTGATAAATTAAATCAAAAGGCCTAAAAACTCATTCTTGATAGCCTCAATGAATAAAATCTATCCCACGTAGCTGGCTATTTTCCTTCCTTGCACAAACGCAACAGTATTGCGCTCTGGGACCTTTTCAAATCTTGATACATGCCCAACGACTTTATTAACCACACTCTGGCCTTCACTCAATTTAATGAAATTAAATTTGAGAATAACATTAAAAACCTTTTTACCAAAATTTGTGCCTCCTCCCAGAAAATGAAACTGGTTGGTCTAAAAATAGAAGAGGAATTAACAATCATACTCACCTTATCAAAGTTACCCTCCAACTTCAACTATCTAAAGAAATCTGATGAATGCAAAAACAAGACCGTTGACTACATCCTGAATAGACTCAAGAAGGATGAAGCTCAAGCTAAAAACAATCCCCTTGATCAACTCCCTGACTTGGTTCACCATGCACTTTACAATAGGTTGGTATTATGCCATCACTGCAACAAGTCTAGTCACCCTGCCAAGAACTGTTGGGTCAAATACCCAGAAAAAGAACCCAAGGCTATCTCGCATTATAATCTAAATAAGAAGGAAAAAGTTCACTTCTATAGCTTCTGATTCTCTTTATTGATCTCACCATCCAACCTGTCTTCTTTTGCTTCATCTTAACTGTTCTGCTTCTCCATCCTTGCGGCATTGCAATCAACCAATAAATCCATTTGAGTCACCCATTCAATCACTAGCTTTTTTTGATCTTGCGCTTGTTCAATCAATCAGCCTTATTCATCAGTTCCAGCTGCTTCGTTGTGGCCATCCTGCTACTGTTGTTCTTTTTGGAGTAACAATTTGAAAAATTTCAGGATGCTTTCAAAGATCAGAAATTAAAGAAGACAAATTCAAAAGCAGAAATAGAGTGAACTCACCTTCATTTATGTCCCACAGCAGAAAGCAACCGTTATCGGTCGCCACAGGCTTTCAACCTTATAAGTGACCCAGGAACAAAAGAACCATAAAGCACAAGTATTGTGTAAAGTTTTACTACAAAGATAGAATGATAAATTTATTCTACCGCCTTAGACCGGTCTATAAATAGACCTGTACTTGTTGTACTTAGTCTCACCTTTTTAGTATTGTATCATAAACTTATCACATTCGTGTATATAGCGTCATCATTACTTCTGTTTATTTCATCATCATAATCCAAATTGATTACTTTATTACTTTATCACATTATCAGTACCACTCACAACCGAACTAAGAACTCCAAATCAAAATCGCTCACCTTGAAATGGATCAATCCAACGGAAGAAAAGTTGTTCTTAACAAGAACAACTACGTGACTTGGGTCACACTCATGGAAGCCAAACTCTGCCAACTTGTTTGCTAGAACTACGTTATTGGAATAGATAACTTGGTGAGCAAGGAGAAGAAGGAGAATTTTTATTGTCTTCTCATGCGTTGTCTTGATGAAAGCATTGCTCCTTTTGTTGGAAACAAGATAATAATTAATGAAAGGGGTGATGGATGGGCCCTCTGGAATATCTTGAAGGACAGGTTTGTCAGAACATGAATTCAATCCCAAGGAATAGCATTAGATCAATTATTGGAATTAAAATTCAAAAGTCATGATGAGTGGATCAGAGACTTAAGAGCCACAACTAGGAAGATGGAGCTTACCGGTACCTCAGTCAACAATGCAATTGTATCTAGGATTGCAATCCAGACATTGCCAAGTAAGTAAAAGTTTTTAATTTGAGTACTTACTTGGGGAAATCACTGCCCAACAATTGAAGAAATAATTGCAAGTGTTGAAAATGATAAAGCAATGTTTGGGAATGGCTTGTTACAAATTAAAGAAGAAGTCGCAATGAAAGCGGAAGGAAAGTTCAAATTCAATTGACACAACTGTGGGAAACCTGGTCACATGAAAAAGGATTTTCTACTAAAGAAGAGGCATAATTTCAAACAAAAAAGAGAAGATAAACCACATAGTGCCATTTCAGCTAAATCTGTTGCATTTTTATAAACATTTCAGGATGCAATTGCACTCAATAGTAACCAAACAAGTAAATTGATCTTGATTGACTCAGGTGCTTCGGAACATATGTTCTCTGAAAGAGAGGTGTTCAAGAATTTTGAAGAGGCAACCGGATCTGTCATAATTTGCAATGTGGGAAAAGGAATTGAAATCAAAGGAAAAGGAGACGTTGAACTTAATCTCAATGGAGGTAAGGTGAAATTTAAAGGTGCCTTATACGTACCAGAAATTACATACAACCTCCTATCATTAGTCAAGATTTGGAAAAGTGGTGGACAACTTGTCAATCACTGCAACAAGAATTTCAGCGTAAAAAAGGGAAATGATGTTGTTTTTGGTGAAAATATTGTTAAAAACTTACTTTTTGTAGAAGAAAAAAGATGCCCAATTGCCCAAGTAACTGAACATGAGCAATTAGGGCATGGTGGGAGATTGGAGGGTTGTAAGGTGTGTATGGAAGGAAAAATGGCCAGACCAACCTTCAAGAATCAGATTGAGTGGACCAATAATATTTTGGAGGAAATCTTGGTAGACTTGATGGGAACAATAACCCCAGACTCGTTAGGAGGATCTAAGTATATTCTTGTTATGGTTGACAGTGCAACACAATTTGTTTGGAATTCCTTTTTATCCTCAAAGGATCAACCACTTGAACATATTCAAAGAATCATACAGATTTCCAAAAACAAAGCTGAAAGAAATGTCAAAAGAAAAATCAGCGACGGGGGTGGAGAATTTGTGAATAAAAACTTTGAAGAATGGTGTAGCTCACAAGGAATAGAGACTATTGTTACCACTCCATATACCCCCCAACACAATGGTATTGCCGAAAGAATTAATTGGACGTTGATAGAGAAGGCTAGAGTTCTGAGACTTGACTTGGGGTTACCAAAGGAATGCTGGGAAGAATGGGTATCAGCAGCCACCTACCTACAGAATTGGACCAATGCGATCAGAGGAAAAATGTCTTATGAGCTATTTTTTGGGCGTTCACCCAACTTGAATCACGTCAAGCAAATTGGATCTCTTGTTTTCTTGAATAACCTACCAAAGAAAAGAAAAATGGACCCTTGTAGTCAAGAGGGTGTCATGGTAGGTTATGAGGAAAACTTTGGAGTGTATCAAATATGCTTACCTGAAGAAAAGATGATGATTCAATCTTGAGATGTTTGTTTTAATGAAGAAAAAACCCCATTAATTGACAGCTTGGATACAATTTTAAACGCCAGTGGACACTACTTAGACCCAATCCAACCCGTATTTGAAAATAAAAACCCCATTGACTGTCCAGAACATAATACTGAGGAATCAACCACTCCACTAAACTCTCCACCACCTTCCAGCCAGCCTATAGTAGTCAACGAAGACGAACAAGATTGTTTAATTGAACCAAATCATCCAGTTGAAACTAATACGGGGTTGAAGAACAAGAAGACAACCAAAGCCAAACCTGGATGGGATTGGATCCCTAGAGAAGTAGCACCAAAGAATATTAGCAGCAACATTGATGAAAATTCAATTTTAGAGGGATGACTCCAACATTGGGAACAGGTAGCAGAAGAATTAGAAGAAAACTTCATCTACTCACCCAAAAATGTTATACCTATTGCCCTCAGCAGTGTAGTTAAAGAAAACAAGAATGGCCCAAATGATCTTAAAGCTGCTAAACAAAATCTGGAATGGAACCAGTAGAAGAAGGCAGTATTTGAGGAATATGACTCAATAATTGACAGAGGAGTATTTGAAATAACCAAGCAATCAGAGTTACCCCAAAAAAAACTTGATAAATACTAGGTGGGTCCTCACCAAAAAGTTTGATGAAAATGGTTATCTTAAACGGTTTAAGGGACAATGTGTAGCTAGAGGATTCTGCCAGAAACCAGGAATAGACTATTTAGAGAGGTTCTCTCCAACTGGAAGACTGTCTACACTAAGATAACTACTCAACTATGCAGTAAAAACTGAACAGAAAGTACAACAAGCTGACTTTGTAACAGCTTACTTGAAATCCAAACTCAGTGAGGAGGAGGTGGTATACATTGAACTACCCAAAGGCTTTATAGATTGGATCCAAGAGACCAAACCTGAACTTTACAACCAAGAAGGGCTGTAGAAAAATCATTGAAAGACCCAATGAATTCATCATTAAATTAAGAAAGTCGCTCTATGGTCTAAAGCAAGCAGCACAAAGCTGGTACAATACTCTAAAAACTGGGCTCACCCAAAAATCATTTTCAGTTAGTAATGCGGACCCATGTCTATTCATCAAATCAGACACTATACTATTTGTATGGGTAGATGATATTGTATTAGTTGGAGATGGGGCAGAAATAATCATCAAAGAAATGAACAGTGAATTCAAGATAAAGGATTTAGGACTAGCCAGCCATGTTTTAGGGATCAAGATTACTCAGAACCGTGATTCAATCAACTTAAGTCAAGAAAACTATGTCAATGAACTACTAGAAGATTATAATATGTAGGATTGCAAAATATCCATGAAACCTACCCAGAGTAACCTCAAACTTAAAAACTCAACTGACCAAGAACATGAAGAGTTTACCAACACCGGTCTTGATTATAGATCAGCAATAGGATCTCTGAATTACCTATCTCAGTGCACTTGACCAGACTTAGCATTCATAGTTGGAACCTTATCCCAATTCTTAGAAAATCCAAACATGTCCCATTGGGAAGCCTTCAAACAAGTTTTAAGATATCTGAAAGGAACCAAAAATATGGGTGTAACATACCAAAAGTTTGAAGACTACCTTAAAATAGGCTACTCAGACTCCAGTTATGCAGCAGAAATTGGACAAAAGTCTTGTTCTGGGTATGTTTTTATCTCAGGTAATGCCACTATCAGCTGGCATAGCAAGCGTCTTGGAGCAGTAAGTGTTTCATTGACAGAAGCAAAGTTACAAGCCCTCTTAGAAACTTTCCAAGAAGCCAAATGGCTCAAATTATTACACTCCGAAGTCAACAGAAGTGATCGCAAAACACTTCTAATCTACAGCGACAACAAGGGGGCAATCAAGCGGTCCAAGAATCCTGTATACCACTCTTGAACAAAGCACATTGACGTGCACTACAACTTTGTAAAGGATGTCATCAAGAATAAAGAAGTAGAACTCCAATACCTAAAGACGGCAGACATGATAGCTGACTGTATGACTAAACCACTCAACTGCGTCAAAAATACAAAATTTTGACAAGAAATGGGAATCATTTAAATCATACCAGCCCAAGCAAACCTAGCTGTAACAAATCACAAATTTAGGGGGCGTGTTGGAGTAACAATTTGCAAAATTTCAGGATTCTTTTGAAGATCAGAAAGTAAAGAATAAAAATGCAAAAGCAGCAATAGAGTGAAATCACCTTCAGAAATTTCCCACAGCCAAAAGCAACCGTTATTGGTTGCCACAGGCTTTCAACCTTATAAGCAACCCAGGAGCAAAATAACCATAAAGCACGAGTATTGTGTAAAGTTGTACTACAAAGATAGAATGAGAAATGTATTCTACCGCCTTAGACCAGTCTATAAATAGACCGGTACTTGTTGTACTTAGTCTCACCTTTTTAGTATTGTATCATCATCTTATCACACTTTTGTATATAGCGTCATCATTACTTCCGTTTATTTCATCATTGTAATGCAAATCAATTACTTTATTACTTTATCAGTTCTTACAGGTCTTGATTCCAATCCGGTCCACTCGCTTCCAGCTGAATCAATCTTGCTGATAGTTTTATTGATCTGATTTCTTGCGCGCGAACTTTTCATCACCTTACTCGACTCGCTAGCTTTGCAACTGTCAATCTCACATTCTCGGTTGGTTGCTACCGTCCAAAGTTGACTGGTTATGCGCTACCTCAAGTTGCTCAGTTAGGATGCTACTAAAGTCACCCGGTTAATCGCTACCTCAAGTCAATGAAGTTTGGATGCTACTCAAGTTTCCCGGTGTATTGCTACCTCAAGTGGATGACATTTGGACGCTACTTAAGTCATTTGGTTAATTGCTACCTCAAGTCAATTTGTTTCTGTTGTTTTCATATAAGGCTAGGGTTCAAAAATTATGATTGGGATAGTTTTTGCTACTTGTTGATGTAATAGGATCTATTGTAGGTTCAATTGTAGTTCAAAAATCACAAGATTTCCTTCCTCTCTAATAGAATCTTCCCTTGTTGTAGTGTTCAAACATTTCTTCATACCAGGTGGTATTTTTGTATTTAATAGACATTCAAGAGTCAAAAAGTCTTCAACTTATTACTTTGTTTTATTTCCCTCAAGCTCCAGGAAAGGGGATGTGATGGAATTGTGGTCTACTATTAGTGTTGCCTGAATCTTGAGTGCAACCTGTGTTGTGGTCCTCCAAATTTTCTGGCCTCTGATGGCCCAGTATTGAATATTTCCTATTCATTTATATCTCTTTGTTCAAAGACTTGTCAGCACCTTTTTACTTATTCTATTTAAGTCAGCGGAACTTGTAGTGAATGAATCCTGATCCATTCTTCCTCACATTGAACCAGAGCACTTTCCCCCTTTGTCTCCTTGGATCCGCCCTCCTCTTGACAACACAAGACTTTATCTCATCCTCTCTTGACTCTTTCAACCAGAGCCTTTGATCCTAGATATTCACACTCAAAAAATTGTGCTTTGTCTTCTGCGGCCACCCTCAGTTATCCGGCACCCTTCAAGCGCTTGATTGCAGAGAGTTGGATGGGTTCATTGAGAACCTGGAGGTTGGTTGGGGTTTGATTTGATCATCCCCAATCTTCTGCTGACAACCAGATTTATTAGCTTGAGGGCGTTGTTTGCATGCAACAGCTTTGTTCTTTTGAACTTTAAACAGACTTTAACTTCTTTTGTTCAAATATCTCCCGCATAATCTTGCCTCAGATAGTGCTGCTCCATTGCTACCAACTATTATCAAACTTTATCCTTTACTACTGGATTCCTCACTTAAAAAGTTCTGGCCCTTGATCTTGGTTCCACTTAAATATTTTTGTAAAACTCAGGAGGGCAGCCTACTAAACATCACCTTTCCCCTCCACAGAAATGCCATGGTCTAGCACCGTTTGAAGTCTTACAGCGCCATGTGGGACCTGAAAATTTTCAACCTGCATGGATCATGAATTGAAACAAAACCTTCCTTGTGTGAGTTTACCTTTGCCATTTGGTGAGGCATGGCCCTTCATATAAACCAAATCTATTGCACGCTAGGTTAAAATGTTTATCATTTTTGACTTGAATTTTGTGAATGTGTAGCTATGAATGGCTGCTCATTAATGAAAAATTAATCTGAGCTTCTTTCAGTTAGATTTTTACATCCACCATGGCAAATTGGTTCCAATAAAATCAAATCAGTCAAATGAAATGTGAAATGTGTCCCACCAACTTTTTTCAATTCCAGTTGTGAAGAAAAATCTGGTTTCTCAATTTTCAAACCTAGATGAGGACGAAATTGGAGCTTCAACTGTTTTATAGTCCCTACGCAAATCTCTAGATTGAAAAGCTTTGTTATCCACACTTTAAATGGAGTCCTTCAACACAGCCATTTTGAAACCAGGGGGGCTTGGGCTTGAAACTGTTCCAATAACCATAAATAATTCAATGGCACTTGAGTATTCAATTCAATTTTGAATTCAAAAAATCCAACTTGTGCTCAATTTTGTCTTGAGAAAAATAAAATTATCCAATGAGAAAAATTATTTTTTTTGCCAATAGGCAGAATGCAGTTTCCAATTAGTATTTTCTTTTCAAATAGGCAGAATGAATTTTCCAAGTTTGAAGAATGTTTAATTCAGTTCATTTTGTGGCCAAATAGTCCCACAATGTATGCAACATCCCCAGATTTCGGTTGACGTCAATCAAATGTGGTCCAGGGGTGCCTAGGTACCCCAATTACCTCCTGAAATGGCCAATTTGGGGCTACCTTGCCCCAAATGGACCCAGAACACATGTGAAACCCCTTTCACAGCATGTGCATCCCCTGGGGGGTTGCAAATCCCCATTTTCAAGCCCAAAGGGGGTGCAATTGGGGATTTGCAACCCCCTGGGGGATGCAAAAGTTGTAAACAACTTCTGTTGAAAGTTGTTGCATTGTGAATTTTTCTTGTCACCCATATGATTTTCAAACCACAATTCATGTCCATTAGCAACACCGGGGTTGTGAATTTAACAATAAAGTTGATTATAATTTTTAAGTATGATTACATGAGTATTGATTATGGAATTAAAACCTTGATAATATATATTATCAAGAAGGAGATCCAATATGACTTTAAATCAAGTGATGAGGACTCAGATGCATACAAAATATTGATGGAGAAGTTCAAAAAATGTTCCATTCTTTTGGGAATAAGTCATAGTAATTATATTAAACCATACTCTCTACTCTGTATAGATAAATTGAATAATTTTAGTATTATCCCTCTTTGGAATGCATTAATACTTTAATATACTCTACTGGTCCTTGATTGCTTCCGCTCAGATGTCCCAGATCTTATTTTTAAGATGAAAAATTGTAATATCCTTGCAAAGAGTATACATAATCTATAGGTATAATGCATTCCAAGGTACTTGGGATTAAGAGGCAATTACATGCCAAGGCTATTAAGGTATATGTAAAGGGAGGTATGGAATAATTTTGAGGTGTTCTAGGACTTCTAAAAAGTCCATAAAATTGATGGTTAAGTCCCAGGTCAATTAATTAACCTTTTTAGCATTTAAATTGAAACCTTTTAGCATTCAAATTGAAGATTTACATTGAAATCCCCCCAATGAGTACTAGTACCCGATTTCTCATTTCTTTTGATATAATAGGGTCTTGAGACCTTGAGGAAAAATCCAGGGAGAGCCTAGAACTCTCCCCTCTGAGGGCTCCTGTTACCTTAAAGAGGATGGTCTTTAACCTATAGCCCCTTCCTAAGTTAGATATATATTATTGCTTATTTGTAAAAGAATACAGCAAGAGTTTACAAGCCAATTAAAGTTAATATCAACAGGAGATTGACTGGGGCTATTAAAATGAGTATCATATTAAATTAACAATCTTATTGGAAACTCCAATTTTGAGTGGGAAGTCTGAATAGGAGTAGTAAACCTTGTGTGTTACTACTATGAAGGGTGTGAGCTAATTCATAAGGAAAGCTCCTTCAGGCTCATTTATTTAAAACCAGGCCCATTGCCTTTTATTAAGCTTTAAGGTGTGGCTATTTACTCATAATTAAATGGTTATAGTCAACTTTGTCTGCACTTTGATACTGTTTTGTTTATTTGAGTCAAGGACTGATTTAATTTTTAGTATTTTCTTATTTTTGAAGGTTAAAACACTGCCAAAATATAGAATTAGATTTTAAATCACTGGCAGATTGGTTGATTGGGGTTGATCTGTGATAATTGGTGATGATGGGTGATGATTGTTGTGCTGTGGAGTGTATTCTGGATGTTTACAGGTGACATTGTGGTTGAGGAGTGAATTGGAACGCCCCAAGAGGCAAGGAGGAGGGATGAAATCCTTCAAAATTATATGGAATATAAGATTATTCATTTAGAAGAGCCCAAAAGTGCGGGCCTACCCCACAAAGGGGTACAAAAATGGTAAATTCAGGTTAGTTATTTGAGACCTAAAACAAGGTGCAAAAAATATGGAAAAAATATATTTGTGTGTGATTTGAAGTGAATTAAAAATTGATCAACTGATATTTTCCATAAACAGAGTCCAAATAGTATCAGAGATAGCTCCAAACCACACCCCAAAACAGACATTTCCTGTTATTGTTGCAGATGCATCAACTATTTGTAGGTAAACAATTGATACTAAAAATCCCAAAATACTTTTTTTTCCCTCTTCAATGACCAATAAAAATCTGAAAACCCAATTTGAAATATTCTTTTGAATGATAAGGAAAACAAAAATTGAAAATAATGTCCTATTTTTTATCTTAATCACATTTTCTGTTGGGAAAATGAAGTAATAAGAATCTTGGAAAATCATATTTGAATTGCCTGTTATATTTTGAAAATTTTTTCTTTCATTTTTTACCAATAATTATGAGGAAATATTCAAAAAATTTAAAAGATTGGACAGGAAATGGTTTTTTTCAATTGTTTGATTCTAATTCTGAAGGCCTTTGAATTTGCAAAAAATTCTCCAACATTTACTGAATAGGTTTGAGATAAATTTCTACATGGAAATTTTTGTGTTTTGGAAATTCTCAAAAGAAAACAAGTTGAAGCAAAACTGGGCAGATGGGCAATGTTTGGGGGTCATCAAAACCATGTAAAAATAAGGATTGGGGGTTTGAAAAAAATAAGGCCCATTTATATATATTTGAGCTAGTATACTAGTATATTCCCCCAAATATGGGGAGGCATGGCATTTGAATGGTGCAGTATGGGCTTTTCCTGGTGCAGTATTGACTTTTCCAAGTGTAAATGCAACAGGTGGATATAAAAAATCTTTTATAACTGAATAAAAACCCAAGGACATTGATTCTGGATGAGGCATGGGAATTTTTTCAATCTTTTTATATTTGTAGATGCCCCCAAATTTTGGGAGGCTTGGAATTTTTCTGGTGAAGTATGGGATTTGCCTTGTGCAGTATTTAATTTTCTTGGTGCAGTATATAATTTTCTTGGTGTAAATGCAAGAGGTGCATAACAGCTTTAATGAATGAATAAAAACCTCAGGTCATCAAGGCAGGGCAAGTTTTAGTAATTTTTTCAATCTATTTATAGAAGTAAATATTCTTATATTTCTATATTTTTGTATTTTTGTATTTTTATATTTTTATAAATTTTGTATTTTTATATTTTTATATTTTTATATTTTTGTATTTTTGTATTTTTATATTTTTATATTTTTATATCTTTATATTTTTATATTTTTATATTTTTATATTTTTATATTTTTATATTTTTATATTTTTATATTTTTATATTTTTATATTTTTATATTTTTATATTTTTATATTTTTATATTTTTATATTTTTATATTTTTATATTTTTATATTTTTATATTTTTATATTTTTATATTTTTATATTTTTATATTTTTATATTTTTATATTTTTATATTTTTATATTTTTATATTTTTATATTTTTATATTTTTATATTTTTATATTTTTATATTTTTATATTTTTATATTTTTATATTTTTATATTTTTATATTTTTATATTTTTATATTTTTATATTTTTATATTTTTATATTTTTATATTTTTATATTTTTATATTTTTATATTTTTATATTTTTATATTTTTATATTTTTAAATTTTGAAATTTTGAAATTTTTGTATTATTATATTATTATATTATTATATTATTATAATATTATAATATTATATTATTATATTATTATATTATTATATTATTATATTATTATATTATTATATTATTATATTATTATATTATTATATTATTATATTATTATATTATTATATTATTATATTATTATATTATTATATTATCATAATATTATAATATTATATTATTATATTATTATGTTATTATATTATTATATTATTATATTATTATATTATTATATTATTATATTATTATATTATTATGTTATTATATTATTATATTATTATATTATTATATTATTATATTATTATATTATTATATTATTATATTATTATATTATTATATTATTATATTATTATATTATTATATTATTATATTATTATATTATTATATTATTATATTATTATATTATTATATTATTATATTATTATATTATTATATTATTATTTTTTTATTTTTTTATATTTTATATGGAAAATGTTGAATTCACAACCCCGGGGTTGCAAACAGGTCTGACTTCTTGTTCACAACCCATTTGCGTTTTGAACAGCTAATAACCACTCCAGAAGGAGCATGCAAAGTGGCTCAAGACTCAGTCATCCCCTGAGGGGTTACAAATCTCAAATAAAAACTCAAAAATGGTTTCAAATTCCCAATTGCAAATCAAAAAGGGTTGCAATTGGGGGTTTGAAACCTCCCAGGGGATGTGCAAGTTGTGAGTGGGGGTTTCCCCCGTTTTGCTGGCCCATTGGGGGCTATTTTGCCCCAAATGGGCCATTTTAGGGGGGAATTGGCGTATCAAGGCACCCCTGGACCATATTTGAGTGCTTCAAAACCAAATTTGGGGATTTGAAAGCCTATGTGGGACCATAATTGGACCATAAAAAGAACTTGGGAAAAAACGACTTGTCATAAACTGTAGAAAAAAGTTGCTTTTCAGATAAACAAACCATACACACCACTTTCTTTTTGGATAATTTTATTTTTATCAACCCAAAATTCAGTACAATTTAGATTTTTTAAAACAAGTTTGATTGAATAATAAAGTCACTTGGAATTTTTTGGGATTATGGGAAAAGTGGCAAGCCCATAACCCCATGGTTTAGAAATAACTCCATTAATGGAATTAATTAGAATTGTTGTTAATAAAGCTTTGGTGGAATCTAGGGATCCTGGTAGGGAGTTGGAAAAGAAAAAATTTGAAGCCTCAATCACATCTTCATCTAGGGTTAAAATTGAGTAACAAGATGTTTCTTCACAACTGAAATTGAATAAAGGTGGTGGGTCACATTCCTCATGCCATTTGACTGAGAAGGATTCAGATTGAAAAATAATGATGTAACCATGTTCATATAAGAGCTCCCAGAACCCCTTGACCCTCCTACTATGAGAGCCTTTCCTAGTAGGAAGGAAGCAGAGATTGATTTTCAAAACTGGGCAGCCATGCATGGCTATGCATTAAAAACATCTAAGTCAAAAAAGGAAAAATATTTCAACCTAGCATGCAACAGATTCAGTGTATATGAGGGACCATGCCTCACCAAACAGCAAAGGAAAACTCACACAAGGAAGGTTAGCTTCAATTCATGATCTGTGCAAGTCACAAAGTAGAAGATCCCATGTGGCACCTCTCCATTAGAAATGGCCAACATAATCATCAACCATCCAAAAACCCCTTGGTGCATCCTCAACTGAGGAGAATCTCTGGTGAAGCCTTGGATCAACTTAAGGGAGGAATGAAAGATTTGATCAATAAAATTAAATTTGAAAGGAAATGGAGTAAGATTGATAGTGGGGAATACATTGATGATAGAACAATCTGTAACACTAGGCACAAATTAAAGCTAGCAGAACTGAATGGGAAAGGTGTTATGGATTTTCTATTTGAAATGCTCCAAGAAACTCTGTGGGTTTTCAGGTCAAAGTTCATTGGAGAGGGTCACTTAGAGGACTTGTTCTTGGCCCATCCCGAGTCCATTAAAATTTTTCAAAAAATCCATAATGTTAAAGCGCAACCATGATGGAAACATGTACTCAAAGTCATATTCAAAAAAGGGGGCTTGCTGTGTCCCACATCTTAGAAGGAATACTAGCATCAAAAGGATTCTTTGTGCCTGAGTATGTTCTCCTCAGTGGAGTTAAGACTATGAACCTTCTAGTGAAGTCAGTTGGGTTTTTGGGATTTTTGAAGGGTACCAATTATAGGATAGACGGGTTAATTATTGTTTATCTTTTTTAAATATTGACACAGATCCAGTGCTTGATGAATCCCAATTGTTCAAAAAGTTGAATTCCTCGCTAATGGGACAACTGAAACAAGTTATATTCAAGATTTTAAAGTCCAAGGTTGATTATACAGCTACTTTGATTGCCAAGCCAAGGCTTGATCCAAAGGTCTTACAGTCCAGCCAAATTCAACCCAAATTAAAAACAAATTTTTTTGAAATTCCAAAATTTCAACACATTGAAAGGGAATTTAATAGGGAAAATTATTAGAAGGGAACCAAAAAAAACAAAGGTGGTAAGTCTTTTAGTTTGAAGTGTTCATTTTTATGGTTTAATGAACTAATGGGAAATGATGATTATATTAGAAGTCCTTAGGCTCAAAATCTGAATTTCATGTTGATTTTCTGACTCTCTCAAATTGTTGATGTTCTGAGTCTCTCAAATTTCATGTTTCCTTATTACCATGTTTTCATTTTCTCATATCTTCCTTTTCTTTTTCCTAGTTATAAAGTTCACAATGTTTTTTTTTCTTTGCAAAAACGCACTTGAGCATGATACTTACATCAAATCCTGCACGCAATGTCCACATGGGCTGTCATCAGTATCACTCTTGCGGCCTCCAAGAATCTACTGGTCAATGGACCACTCAAGCTCAGTATCACAAGCACAAACCCCATCAACAAATATATCTCCATCCAATCAATAACTAAAGATCAATCACTCCATCCAATCTACTGCTTGAGACCAATCTTCTCGTCAGTTCAATCATCAAACCTATCTCCTTCATACACATCCAAGCATCAAGAAAAGCAACCATTCTGATAATGGTGAGAAATTTTCCTGGAAACTCATCAATCAGTGCAGGAACTTACTATTCTGTTCTCAGTTCTCTATTCTTTGATCTGTTTATTTTGAACTGGCTTTGCAACTTCACCTGGCTGCTTCTCATCAAGTTGTTCTTTCTTGATTATCCTATATAAGACTTTCTTGTGTCAGCCAACTTTTCCTCTGTTGGTCATTTTTATCTGTCATCTCATGTTTGTTTGTTCAAAATCATTCCTACTAATAAATATCACCTTATGTGATAAAGTGTGGTCTTGGTTTCCAATCCAATTTCTCACCTTTCATGGTTCAGAGAAGAGTCTGAAAGTGAATAAGGCTCCCTTTATTTGGAATCTTCTTCCTCAGAAGAGAAAGAAGATGAAGGATTCAAAATAGAATTTCCTCCTTGGTGAGGATTCATTTCATTTATGTGCTCAAAACCAAAAATGAATACTAAGTTGGTTTTGATCTTAGGAAAAACAATTAAAATACCTTGATCAAATACCTAAGAACTTGCATAGATTTTTGGGAAAGGTTTGAGATCTGGTTGGTGATGGCAATTGCCAATTTTGAGTCATTGCTTTCTCACTTGGGTAAGATGACCATGGATGGTTCAAAGTACAAAAGGAAATGATTGAAAAATTGAGGAAAAATATGACATGCTATTCTAAGATTCTAGTAGGAAGTAAAGAAGTTGAAAAGATAGAACAAAGCCTTGATGTTAATGACATCAATGAAAAGATTCCATCTTCAAAATGGCTTGCAAAGCTATAAATGGGCCAATTAATAGCTGAAACTTATGGAAGACCAATATGTTTTGTTTCATTGGCTTCAAGTTGTACTTATACTCATATTAAAATGGGTGGAAAAGATCAATCTGATGCCACCTCCATTTTATTTGTCAACAATAACCACTGGTTCCACCTTTCACTTGAGGGAGAGATGATTCCGATTCAACCCATTGTTTCCCAACCTGCTTCTCTGACTTCCTAAAAGGATTCTTCTTGGTTTAATCATCTAAAAGATAAACTTAAGTTTTATTCTAAGTTATAAACATCCTTTTTATTTCATAAATTGGGTTTGTGTTCTGATGCTGATCTTTTCATTCTATCAATATAAAGGGTTATAAAATTTTGACTATCATTAAGTTGAGTGTGTTGAGTGAAAATCATTATTTTGAGTTTTTTGAATGCAATTTTATTGGTAAGTCAGTTCAAATTTCTTTGGGCTGATCCAATCATTAGGAGTATTTTACTTCTTGTGATGGGATCAGCTTTAAAAAATCTGAACTTGTTTTTTTCTGGTTTTTTCACTTTAGGGCCTGTCCTTTAAGACTGACTTGATAGAATTCTTTTTTTGTGTTTTTACTTAAGGGATAGTCCATTGAGGTGGGCTTGATACAAGTACACCTCATTTGATCAGCTTGACACAAGTTGAACTTGTATTATGTGGCATTTTTACTTTTGGGCTGGTCCATAGACTCATTTGTTTTTTATTGAATTTTCTGTATTTTTACTTTAGGGATGGTCCATAGAATTTTCATTTTTTATTTATATTTGCTGCGCATTCATCGCCCCAGAGTGGTGAAATTTTTATAATTTTTTTTTAATATTTTATTTTTTGTTCAACTTTTCCCATCCGTTTTATTTTTTTGGTGTTTTTTGTCTGTTTTTTTGTTCAATTTTTTATTTATTTTTATTTATTTTAATTCATTCTATTTTTAATTCAATTTTTTTTGATCACAGAAAATGGGTTTTGAATAGCGGCTCACAGCCCAAATTTGGGTTGTGGGTGGCTGTTTGCGGCTGGAATGGGTTGTGAGCAGCCATACACAACTGGAATGGGTTTTGAGTGGCTTTCCACAACTGAAATGGGCTGTGAGCCACTGTTAACAACTAAAATAAGTTGCAAACCTTGCCACACAGCCAAATTTGTGTCATGAACAAGTTGTGTATGGTTGCAAATTTGAAATTTCCCCAAACTCAAGGATCTCATTGGTATTTTGGATCATTTTATTTGCCTTTTAAATTCATTTTTTTGGTGATTCAATATCTCAAAAAGTTAAAAAAATCAAAGAACTTTTAAATCTATCATTTTGTTTTCTTTCCTTTATTTCTTTGCCTTAAAAAATTCATCTAACAAAGAAAAAAAATTCTCATTGAACTTTTGGATCCTTTTATTTGTCTTTTTCATTCATTTTCTTTGGTGATTGAAGCTCTCAGAAATTTTAAAAAAAACAAAGAGCTTTCCAAAAATTTGTTTTTTGTATTTATTGCATGTATTATTTCCCCTCAACAAATTCATTCAAAAAATAAATCAAAAACCATAAAACCAAATTTTTCATTGTAATTCTGGATATTTATTAGGGCGTATCAGAGTTAAAATTTTGAAAAGAGTAACTAGCTTACTTCTGGAAAAATATCAATTTTAAAAAAATATCATATTATCACAATAAAAATAAATCAATGGTTTGAACTGAAAAAAAATAAAATTTTGAGAAAAAAAAAATGGATAGGCCTGAAACCAGCAATTTGATTTTTTGAAAATTTTAGATCTGATTCACCCTATTTTCCTTTTTAATTCATTATTCTAGGTGATTCAAGCTCTGAAATGGTGAAGAAAAGAATCAAAGATATCTTTTATATTTCTTTTTGGATATTTTGCCTGTATTTGTTTCCCTTGAAAAATTCATTCAAAAACAAAAAGAAAAAAAATTCCCATTGGAACTTCAGGTCCTTTTATTTCCTTAGTTAATTTTTTTGTGTTCATTCAAGCTTTCAGAGAGGTAAAAAACAATCAAAGAGATTTTCAATATTTTTGTTGGATTTTTTGCATTCATGCTTTTACCTCAAAAAATTCACTGGAAAAAAAATTTCATTAGACTTTTGGATCCTTTCATTTTTGTTTTTGATTAATTTTCTCTGGTGATTGAGGCTCTTGGAAATTATGAAAAAAAATCAAAGAGATTTTTAATTTTTTTGGTGGGATATTTTGCCTGCATTTTTTGTCTTAAAAAATTCATTTAAAAAATAGAAAAACAATCCTCATTGGAATGTTGAAGCCTCTAATTTGCCTTTTTAATTATTTTTTTTTGGTGATTGAGGCTCCAGGAAATCTATGAAAAAAATGAAAGAGATTTTTTTTTTGGTGGGACATTTTGCCTGCATTTATTTGTCTTAAAAAATTTATTTAAAAGATAAAAAAAAACAATCCTCATTGGAATTTTGGAGCCTTTAATTTTCCTTTTTAATTAATTATTTTTGGTGATTCAAGCTCCAAGAAATTCAAAAAAAAAAATCAATTAGTGTTTAAAGTTTTTTTTTTTTGGTTTTTTTGGATGTATCCTTTTACCTAAAAAATTCATCCACAAAATTAAGAAATTCATTCACAAAATCAAAAAATTCAAAAAATTTAAATTTCTCATTTGAATTTTGGATCCTTTAATTTGCCTTTTTCATTAATTTTTTTTGGTAATTTCATCTCTTAGAAAATTGTGGTGACCAATTAGGGACACTACATAAAAAGGGCAAATTGTTTTTAAAAAAATATTTTGTTTTTATGGAAATCTTCTAGTTTTCCCTCTCTCCAACTTCTCTCTTTCCTAGCGGTCTAAGAAGGGCCCCTGGGGTGCTCAAGTTCCCAGGCAATGTTTTCAACTCTTGCTCTTTACACTTGGCATCTGATTCTTTTTGGGTCAAGCATGTACACTTCCAACCCCTGCGGTCTCATCTTCTTCAAGTCTCAATTTTTCAATCCCAACCTCTTGACTCCTCATAGTTATCAACCAATCAATCCTCATCCATAAACCTCCCAGGATAATTGATTGCCTCCCAAGCTCCCCAAAAATTGCCATCAGCATCTTCATCTGGTTGACCAAAACCTCACTCAAACCAAAGCAAGACCCCTTTGATGATCCTCTTCAAATCTTCCTTCATCTCTTGATCTCCTTGACCATCTGTGATTCCATCCAATCACCACACACAATGTGACCATTGGACTTATCCCAACATAATCCATGACAACAATAACGGCCCTCAAAAATGGCCATCCTGAGATCCATCCTAATCCAATAACAAAACTTGATGCTCATTTTATCTTCCAATTCAAGTCTCTCACATTTTGATTCATCCATCTACTTAGATATCTCAACCTATACCAGAAAAATGATCACCCTCAACCCTTGATCCCTGCTTATGATCTTGAATCAACGCTTTTTCAGTTCAATAAAACCATCCAATCTCTCAAAATAACTCTTATCTCCCTCCTCATTGATCTTATCATCAGGACCTTCATCTCAACCCCTGGCATCAAATGTTAAATTTTCTGTCCTACTACCAATCTTGATCCAAACTCCCCCACTCTCAACAAAACTCATCCCCATTGCAACCGCCTCAATTGGTCCATCTTATCCATCTTGAGACCAACTCATCATCACCCTTGATCCAATTAAACCATCAGAAAATGAGAAATAATTTTCTAATCTTGTTTCTTTCTGTTTTTTTGTTTCTTCTTTTTTTTTTTATGAATTTTTTTTTTTATTTATTATTTTTTTTATTTCTCACTCCCTGCCACCTTTGGATGGGGGTGGATTTTGTTGTCATTGCAGGAAAGGAGCCACAGACAAGCTCAAAAACAGGCAGGGGTGAGACATTCTCACGCCAGCCAGGGAAGATTGTCAGGGGAAACTGAACCTCCTCTAATCAGGCACCTTAAAAAAAAGAAAAAAAAATCCACTTTCATAATTAAACATCTTTTCAATATTCTTTAGGGCCACTGTCTCATAAAGGGGGGGCTCTTCCCCGCCTTTTCCATGATTGGATCATCAATTGATCTATCTTTCAAGCAATTTATCATCCCAGAGATGTAAAGGACTATCCCTGATTCCTGATCCTCTTCCCTGATTATTTAAAAATCAAAACCTCTGATCTGCCCATCTGGGGCCTTATCCTTTATCACCAACCAATAGCCTTTCTGGTTGAAGAAGAATCTATTTGGTTAAATTCTTGAGTGTTTTATACCTATCTTTATCCCTTTCCCAACCATACTGGCCTGAATCATACATTTGATTTTCTTTCTGTAATAAGTAACATTTGACTAAGAGGTTTATTAAGTTTAAACCTGGAGTGTTAAACCTCCCAGTATTTCTTTGAATTTGCAATCTCCTCACTACCCTTGAGTTTCTTGAAAAGTGTGGGTTATTCTTGCTCAAATTTGTTATTGCTTTGCTTCTAGAGCTTCAAAAAACAAATTTCTTTGTTTTTTGTGGCCACCAAAAGTTATCTGATACCCTTCAAGTTCTTGATTTAGGATGGTTTTTTAGGTTCATCGAGAACCTGGAGGTTGGTTGGGTTTGAGTTGATCATTACAAAGCTTCTGCTGATTACCAGAGTTATTAGCTTCTGGGGGTTTTCACTTACAACTGCCATGCTATATTGAACTCTGACCAAACTATAACTTCTTTTTTTCAATTCTTTGCTCAGCACCAGCTTGCCTCAGATAGTGTTGTCTCCTATAGCCATCATTTAGTATTGAATTCATCTCTTCCGAGTTGATTCTTCATTCACATGGCTCTGGACCTTGATTACAG
Source organism: Puccinia polysora (assembly GCA_025617555.3). Classification (NCBI taxonomy): domain Eukaryota; kingdom Fungi; phylum Basidiomycota; class Pucciniomycetes; order Pucciniales; family Pucciniaceae; genus Puccinia; species Puccinia polysora. The sequence goes on along the minus strand of CM062613.1, from coordinate 21,839,971 downwards.
TTACATTCAAATATTTTTTTTGTAACAATCAGCAGGGCAGTCTAAAAAATCATCTTTCCACTCCCCAGAACTGCCTGCATCCAGCGCTGTTTGGAGTGTTAAATTTGGTCCCCCCGGCCGGGATCAAACCAGCAAACTTGGGATTCACAGTCCCAAACTTGTGGGATCAACTTTGAAACCCAATCCTTTCCTTTCATGTTTTATTTTTTTATTATCTAGATGGGATCTGTGGCTGCAACTTGGCACAGAAGTAAGTCCTCCCAATTGTGCACCATCTGGGCATGATTCTTTTCTTTTTGTTTTTTTTTTGTTTTTTTTTTTTTTTGTTTTTTTTTTTGTAAAACACTACTCTTGACACACTTGTGAGCCACTTTGGAATAATTCTCTTTGGATCCTCTAGGAAACTCTTTCAGTCAAAATGGAATTTACAAGTGCTCCCTCCTCCTCTGTTTGGTATAGGATGGTGAAGATCAAACCTCAGAACAATAACTTAGGATTCAATGGGAAAAATGTGGAACGGTTCCTGGACTCTTGAAAAAATGGCTGCTGAAGTGGATGGGGCAGGTGAATAAAATATGGCCTGAAATTTACAATTTTTTAACTCCTCTGATGAAGTGAGGGAAGTAATCAAGTTGATTGATTGATTCAAATCTCATAAATGGGCGCTTCTAAGGGATGCAATGCAGGCATAATGGGTAAAAATAATTGTAGCTTGATTTAATTTGCAGGACCTGGATGCTCTTGTCTCTCAGTGGATCTCAAATGGTGGTATCTCTTCAGCCTCTGACTATCAGTATTTTAGGAAGTCATGGGAACCAATCCAATCTTATATCATCTGAAACAATCACATCAATACCATGGACAAATGTTGAGTTTTCTTTTTCCAAGATTTTTTTCCAGGAGTTCAGGAAAGGATTAGGGAAACATTGGTAAAGTCTGGATCAATGATCACCACCAGGGATAATTGATTCAAGCTCCCTGTTTTACTTTTCCTCAGGAGTGCTGTGGATAAAGTTATGGAATTTCAAACTGCTCTAAAATTTGAAAAACCCAGAACTACTGAACCAGTCCATGCTCCTTTTTTCCAAGAATCAAATGAAATTATGAAGAAGATGGGAGAAAGTCACTGGCCCAAACCAAATCCTTGGTCCAGCAAGGGAACTGCTTCTATAGATGAGATCACCAAACTACTCCAAGCTTTTGAGAACAAAATGGATCAAAATATTTCTTCTTTTTCCACTCCAAAAACTTCTAACTCCATTCCTAAATCCACTCTGGTCTGCTACTACTGTCATAGGGAAGGTCATGGAACCAGTTGATGTGCTGAACTCTAGAAATATGAAGAGGGAAATTTGGTGGAACAGAAGGGGAAAATTTTTTTTCTTCCTAATGTTTCTCTGATACCTTTTGATTTGTCTTGACCTATTTGTCATGTGGTTGTGTCTTTTAGCCATCAACCCCTAAGAATGCATCTTTGGCCTGTTGGTATTTTTGATCTTCTTGTGGTACCATTCAACCTTGGTATCCTCCATCTTTTTGTGAGCTTATCAATGCAATCTGGATACAAAAAAACTTGAGGAGCTCAAACCTCATAAAGCTCCTTCCTTGCCATCCTCAATTCTTTGAAAACAGGTTAAACATTAATCTTATTCTGAGCCTCCATCCTCTGATGTAGAAGACATGGAGGTGCAAAAGGAACCACTCATGGAAAGGTTTCAAGAACACTCTAATCCTCCTCCTCCATTGGTTAAATGACCTAAAACCTCTGATCCTGTCTTATTCCCTGCTTTTCCTGAGCTTTTGCCCTCCACCCAGCCCAAAGTTTGGTTAGAGAAAGGAATTTCAAAGGACAACCCCAATGCTGTGGAAGGGGTATTGAAGAGAATTTCAGGTCTAAAAATTCCTTATCTATCTGTAGCTGAACTGCTGTTGATTTCTCCATCTTTTGCTGAAGGAATGAATAAATGGGTCTCTCATCAATTTGTAGAGATTTTTCATGACAAATTAGAGGTTTCCTCTGCAAATTTGATGGAGGACTCCGGTTGAACAGATTCTTCCTCAGATTTCAACCTTTACTTGTGTCCTCTTGGTTTTCTTCCTTGTTATCTTGGTGATTAAGTTAAAAAGGTTTCTCTCCTTGTGGATTCTGGTTCTCAGCTCAACTTGATTTTGGATTCTATGGCCTGAAAATTTAATCTTAGTCCTAGTTTTAGCTTCAGTTCTGGGGTTCATGGTGTAGGGAATCAATTTTGTGAATTGTATGGTATTGCTGAAGATTTTCCAGTTCAAATTGGTTGAAATATTGTTGGAACTTCTCAATTTTGGATAAATTGTTTGGAAGGCCCTATGATTGTGGGTTGACCTTTCTTAATGAATTTTGAAGCTAACCTGATGTTTTCTGATCAATTTGGGGAGAGAATTCTCCTCCCTGATGTAGATGGTAGAAAGATTGAAGTTCCTCTCTTCTCTTTGGATTCTGGTTGTTGGGAAGGAGATTTCCCAGGTAATCCTCCTAAATTGGTTCTAATGGGGAAGCAGAAAGATAATTCTAAGTCCTCTCATTTTTTATTGGAGTATTTGATCCTACTGATAGTTGTAGTTCCCACCAGCCTCAGACTTCAAATCAACAATCAACTCTCATACCTGAGGGGTATTTTTATTTTTCATCATTGTTTTCTTCTCATCTAGAAATTATGAAGAATCAAAAACATGAGAAAGTAGAAAATTGCAAAAGAATTTCTTCTCTCTCTTTCTCTCTTGTTTCTTCTTTTACTTGTTTTCTTAAGTCTGATCAATCTTTTCTTAGCTCCAGTTAAAATATCTGAAATTATTATAAACTAGACCCTGATCTTGATTCTATTCTTGATGGCTTTGATGTGAAGGAATATGGACATCAGTGGAGGCACTTGGGGGTCAAAGCAATTCCTCCCAATTACGCACCACTAGGGCATTCTACTACTGTTGTTTTCAAAACCCTACCTTTTTCCACATGTTTGAGAAAAGTGCTATCTCCCAGTTCTAAATTTATGGAAAAGACACCCCTTGAGGACCTTGTGAAAATTGGATGTGGAAAATGTTGGAAATTTGATTCAGTTTTTGTAGTCAGGTCTTGCTAGTCAATGCTTGGAGGAAGCAATGGTTTCTTTCTTTCGCTACCAATTACAAGCCATTTTCAAAAAAAGGTACAACCAGTCAACCAGCCAATGCCTCTCAAAATCAATTCTACTCTCATGCAACCTGCCTTATCTTGTGATCCTTACTGTGGTTTATCTCATTTTTTTTCTGGACCCTTTGTTACCTGTGGTTGTTTCACTGAAAAACGTCAGAAGGTTGTCAAATTTGGTCCAGATGGATGGCTTCTTTGCAATGTGTTGAATTTGATCAAAAATGTCTTATCTCTAAGTGAAAAATCCATTGCCTTCTGTGAAGAAGAGAGAAGTTTCTTGAACAAATCCTATGGTCTCCCTAAAATCATCCCTGTAGTTGAACATGATCCTTGGCAAAAGAAAAACATTCCAATTCCTGCTGCTAAAGTCAATTAATTCATTTTGGTTGCTGAATGAGTTTTTACTGGTCTATATGAACATTAAAATTCCAGTTATTCTATCCCTTTATTCTGGGTCCTTAAAATTAATGGTAAACAAAGAATATTTCAAAATCTTCAACCTTTCAAAAAGGTTGCTATTAAAGACTCTGGTGTTACTCCTGCAACTGAAGAATTTGTTGAATATTTCTATGGGGGAGCTTGCTATGGTCTAGGGGACATTATGGGGGGTCATGACAAACAATCCTTTTATCCTATCTCTTGCCCTCTCACTTTGTTTGATACTCCTCTTGGTTAATTCCAACTGACCATATTGCCTCAAGGCGCCACCAATTCAGTTGCAGTCTATCAGGCCCAGATCATGTGGATCCTCCAGAATGAAATCCCTGATCATGCTGGCATCTTTATTGACAATGGTTGAATTAAAGGTCCATTTTCTGACTATGAAAACAGGCTCTTACCTTGGAATTCAGGAATTGGTGGATTCATCTTGGAATATGCTACTAGTTTGGAAAGGATTCTGTTTTGAATCAAGGAGTCTGGCCTTACTGTCTTGGGATCAAATTGAATGCTTGTGTCCCTGCTCTGGAAATTTTTGGTCATGTGGTCTGCAAGCAAGGAAGAAGGATGGAACAATACAAATTCAACAAGATAATCTCTTTGCCCACTCCAATCAATCCCACTTAAGTTAGAGGCTTTCTAGGTTTTAAATTATGTTTGGACCTTTATTCCTTCTTTATCAGAAATCTGCGTTCCTTTGCATTGTCCAACCAGGAAAGAAGCTGAATGGATTTGCAATCAAGCTTGCAAAAATTTGTTCTGGTTTCTCAAAAAAATTGATGGTAAATACTTAGTTTTGAAAAAGATCTTTTATGGAGCTGGAGATGGAAAGATCAAGCTGGCTGTCAATTCAATTTATAAATCTGTTGGGGCTATTCTTACTCAGGAAGATGAAAATGGTTTGGAACATCCTGATTTCTATGAATATTTTTTATTTTGAGATGTTGAATCCAGATAATCTCAACCTAAACTGGAACTCTCTGGTGTGGCTCAAATTTTGAAGAAGCTCCAAACAGTCCTCTGGGGTCAAAATTTTGAATTAAAAGTTAAAGCTAAATCCATTTTTGGAATGATAAATGCCCCTAGCCTTCCAAAAGCTCCAATGACTTTTTGGGTGGCTTTTATTCAGCTTTTCTATTTTGATATTGTTCACAGGCTTGGAAAATCTTTCACCATTCCTGATGGTTTATCTCAACATTCTCATGGAGATGATTAATCTGATTTTTTAGTGGATTTTGATGAAGAAGAACCTTTAATCCTTCCTGTCTTCTACTTCTCTTCTCAGAATTATTCTGCCTTTCAACAAGGTTTCTGGCTTAAATTAGAGCATTATCTTTCAACTCTTCAAAGACCTCCTGATCTTTCTGCCACAGAATTTGTATCTATTAAAATAAATTTATCTAATTTCTTTGTACAAGGTTTCAGGATTATGAAAAGAGGAAACCCTTGTGCTCTGTTTGTTGTTACTATTACTTCAAAAAAAGATTCAATCCTTGAAAGTCTCCATGAGGGTCTTGGTTTTGTGGGGAAACCAAAACTTATCAATGATTATCCAAACAATGCTGGTGGCCATCTCTGAAGAAATTTGTCTCCCAATGGTGCAAGAGTTGTGAAGTTTTTCAAAAGCATGATCTTAGGCGCCCAGCTGAAATTTTTTATCCTACTTGGGAGTCCACTGTCTTTGGAAGGATTGCTATGGATGTGGTTCATATGAAGGCAGGTGTTGCTAAGTACCTCATTGTTTCTAGAGATGATTTTTCTGAATGCCTTGAAGCCAAATTCCCTAAGAATCATAGCTCTGAATCAGTGGCAGATTTCCTTGATGAGAATTGAAAAATGCATTACAGGTTGGCTGGATCATATTCTACTGATGAAGGATCTGAATTTTGTGGAAAAATTGCTAAAATGATTCAATGGCTTCCTGGAAAACAGAGGGTTACTACTACTTATTATACTGAAGGCCCAGGAATGGTGGAACAGGGCCATGCTCCTTTGAAGCCTGCTCTTGTCAAACTTGCTGGTGAAAGTAGAAAGAATTGTTGCAAATTTCATCCTATGGTTCTCTTCTCTGATTAAATCTCAACCAAATGGACCACTGGCTACTAACCTTATGAAATCATCTTTGGTCAAAGATCTGTTCCTCCTGTTGATCTTGAAATGGAATCTTTCTTGGGTATCTCCTGGGAGCAAGTGTCTTCAACCACTGATTTATTAGTTGCCAGGTCCAAGAAACTGGAGAAAATTGAAGTTAGTGATGAAGCCTATCAAAAGATGATAGAATAAAGAGAAAAATTGGTACAGTATTGGGAAGATAAGCACTCAAAACAAATCTTGGATCCCTTGAATTCTGGTGATCTAGTTTTGGCTTATAATTGATCCTTGGAGACTCGGTGTGGAAATTGTTTTTTGAATTTCTGGAATGGTCCTTATTGGGTAGTTTTTCAAGTCCGAGGTGTATCCTATGTTTAGGGAGAACTGGATGGTACTCAGTAGGCCAGAATGTTCTCTGCTGATAAAGTTAAGAGGTTTTGTTGTTGTTGGGAAATTTGGTGTCAAGGTAAGTCCTCCCAATTGTGTACCACCAGGGCCATCTGCTGGATTTTTGTTGTAAAACTCTACTCCATGCCACATACACAAGCACCTGGGACACCCTCTTTTTTTTATTGCTGCCCCTTCTAGGGCTCTTTATGATGGATGAAGATATTTTTTTTTAACTATTCAATCACTCTCAAGATCAAGAAACAGCCATTCTTTTGTTTGAATTCCCTTGTTTACTCCTTTTCTTAATATTTTAAAATCAAGATGCAGGCTAGGGACAGTCTGTAATTTTGGGAGAAGTGTGGCTAAAAATTTGGGAAACTGCATAAAGAGGGAAATTTATTTTGAAAAAAAAAATAATCTTTTTTATGTATGGAGATTTTTTAGTTTTCCCTCTCTCCAACTTTCCCCTGTCCTAGGGGTCTAGTAAGGGCCCCTGGGGTGTTCAAGTCCACAGGCCTTGCATTCAAATCTTCCTCTTTAAGCTCATAATTAAATCTCTTTTGGGTCAAGCACACGCACTTCCAACCCCCATGGTCTCATCTCCTTCAAGTCTCAATTTTTCAATCCCAACCTCTTGACTGGTCACTGTTTTAAAACCATCAATCCTCATGCATCAAACTCCCAGTATAATTGATTTCCTCCCAAGCTCCAAAAAGATTGCCATCAGCATCATCATTTGGTCAACAAAAACCTCACTCTGACCAAACCACAACCCCTTTGATGATCCTCTCAAACTCATCCTTCATCTCTTGATCTCCTTGAACATCTTTGATTCCATCCAATCACCTCTCACAATGCACCCATCAGACTTACCCCAACATCATCATTGACAAAAACAATTTCTCTCAAAAATGACTCTCCTGAGATCAATCCTGATCTGATCAGCAACCTTAACGCTCATTTGATCCTTCAATTCAAGTAAATCACCATTTTATTCATCCATCTACTTAGCCATCTAAACCTACCCCAGAACCCTGATCACCCTCAAACCTTGATCTCTGCTCATGATCTTGAATGAACTCTGTCTCAGTTCAATCAAAATATCCAATTTCTTGAACTAAATCAGATCTCCCTCCTCATTGGATAAATTAATCTCATCCCCTGAGATCAAAAGTTAAATTTTCTATCCTAATACCAATCTCTCTCCAACCTCCCCCACTCTCAACAAAACTCATTCCAATTGAAAACAACTCAATTGGTAAATCTTATCAATATTTGCAACTGCCTCATAATCATTCTTGATCCAATTGAACCATTGGATGAGGGGAACCAGGGTTCTACTCTTTTTTCTTTCTATTTCTTTTGTTTCTTCTTTTTTTTATATTTATTTATTTATTTATTTTTTTTATCACCCCCTGCCACCTTTGGATGGGGGTGGATTTCATTCTCATTGAAGCCAAGGACCCGCGGAAAAGCTCAAGGGACAGGCCGGGGTGAGACATTCTCACCCCAGCGGTTGATGATTGTCAGTGGAAACAGGATCTCCGATAAGCACACACCTTAAAAAAAATCAGCTTTCATACTTCAACATCTTATAAATAGTCTGTAGGTCCTCTTCCCCATAAAAGGGGGGCTCTACCCTGCCTTCTTCAAGGTTGGATTATCAATTGATCTATCTGAAAAGCAATTTATCATCCCAGAGATGTAAATGACTATCCCTGATTCCTGATCCTCTTCCCTGATTCTTTAAAAATCAAAACCTCTGATCTGCCCATCTGGGGCCTTATCCTTTATCACCAACCAATAGCCTTGCCTGTTGAAGAAGAATCCATTTGATTGAATTATTGAGTGTGTTATACCTCTCTTTGATACCTTTTCCCATCCATACTGGTCTTGATCATCCATTTGATTGTCTTTCTGGAATCAGTCACATTTGACTAAGAGGTTTATTTAGTTTGAAAATGGAGTGTTGAACTTCCCAGTCTTTCCTTGAAGTTTCATTTTCCACCCCACTCTTGATTTCCTTGAGAAGTTTGGGTTATTATTGATCAAATTTCTTATTGCTTTCCTTCTAGAGCTTCATAAAACAAATTTCTTTGTTTTTTATGGCCACCCACAGTTATCTGGTACCCTTCAAGTGCTTGATTGCGGATATTTTGGCAGGTTAACTGAGAACCTGGATGTTTGTTGGGTTTGATTTGATCATCCCAAATTTTCTGCTGACAACCAGAGTTATTTGTTTGTTGGTATTTTCACTTACAACTGCCTTGTTCTATTGAACTCTAAAAAAACTATAAATTATTTTTTTCAATTTTTTTCTCAGAACCATCTTGCCTTAAATATCTTTGTCTCCTGTGGCTATTTTTTACTACTGAGTTCATCTCTTCCCCATTTATTCTTCATTCAAAAGTTTCTGGACCTTTATTTGGGTTAAATTCAAGTATTTTTTTTGTGAAACTCAGGAGGGCAGCTTAAAAAAGCATCTTTCCCTTCCCTAGAGCTTCCTGCAGCCAGCACTGTTTGGAGTATTACAATGTTTATTGGACTTTTGAGGAGCTTTCCATTGATCTTTGGAATTTTTTGGATGTATCTTAGCCTCCAACAATTCAATGCAACATACAAACACTTCAAATCAACACATCCATTGCAATTCTTTTTTTAGATTCTAAATACAACTTTCCACCAAGTTTTGATGAAAGAAATTTAGAATGGAATTCAAAGATCCAACTAAAAAAATTTCCAACTGCTTGTCACATATTTTAACCATCAAATTTTATATTATCATTAAAATAATTCAAAAGAAAACTCATGGTCTATCTTTGATTAACCTTTGTTAATTTTATTTCCCTGAAGGAATGAATAATAGGGAGTATCAGAGTTAGCAAAACTGCCATTTTTTCAATTTTAGGTTTCAACCCAAATCTGCAATTTAAAAAATTCCATTACAAAACCAAAAAAACCACTTATTTAATAACAAGGGTTTCAGAGTTACCTTCAAACAAGTGGGGTTTTTCACGTGTGGTATATAAATTTCAGCCAGTTGACCAGATTTTTGTTGATCCTCTTGAAACTATAAATACCAACCACTTTCCTTCTTTGATTGCCACCCTAACTAAAGAATTTGAAAATTGGAGCTCTCAAATTTTATTGAAGCTTGAAAAAAAGTTCAAATCCAACAGTAATCTATCATCCATCACTACTTGTTACTACTCACTCATCCCACTCATAAGCTTAATAGAACTCATCCACTCAATCCAACCCACCATCACCACTTCCATCACTCTGAGAAGACTACTTCAACCTAAAACAATCCATCAATATGTCCAACTCCTATTTCTCAGACTGCCTTGGTTCAATCCCAAACCTAAATCCTACCTTCAACCCTAAAAATCCTGGACCATGCAAAGGTACCTTTGAAATTATTGATGGCTCAACCACCTTCTTGCTTTACAAGCAGATCATGATCCAAGCCAGTAAATTCTTCAAATCAATCCTCACAACTGAATGGGAAGAGAAAAAGGTCATCAACTGTCCCTCTGATTGTCTTCCAAAACACTCATCATCATCATCCTCTGGGCCTCTTCCTTCAAATACTCCCCATCTCAATCTTACTCCCAAGAAATTTTCAAACCATACCCTCAATAAATATCCTTGCATAAATTGTTCTCAATACCACCAAGAGATCTCAAACTTCAACAAAAATATTGATTTATCAAGCTCCCATGATCATCAGCTTATCAAACCAATCAACTCTCATGATCCAATGAACCCATCAAGTAATTTTCATTCCTCTCACCCCTCACTCCTACCTTGGCCTGCTATTCCATACCAATCCAGCCCCACCCAAGAAAAAACCAAACAAGATTGCTCCACAAGCTCTGGAAATCAATCAAATATCCTCCTTCCCATGCAACCACCATCTAATGATCCTTTTGAATACTGTTCCTCAAAAACTCCCTCTGATCTTTTCCTGCCATTCAACACCCAAAACCCAAAATCCTAAGACTCAATCATGCCCTTTGGTCAACAATTAATCCTTGGTTCTTCTACAAGCAATCCAATAACCATCAAATCTAAAACTGATAATTCCCTCATAGAGGCTTGTATTAATTTAAAAAAATAAATTTCAGCTTCATTTCAGGATCTACTGATGTTTTTTTATCCACATCTCAATGTTTGAATCTGTTATTTTTTTTATGATAAATTTCATTTACAGTAGGATCATTTTTGACTTTATGATTACTGATTATTGTTTTGTTTCATCAAATTCATTTAAATCAAAAATAAAACACGCTCAAAACTATAATCATGAGCTACTTTTACATCATGGGTTTTCATCAGAGGACAAGATGGGAAAGAATTTTCAATGGGAGTTTCTGTTTGTTTTCTGTGACCCATATCCTGTTCATTCAACTATTCAGTTTTGATTTGTTAGTTTAGCTTGTGAATTTCTTGTTCCACCCAAAATTTTTCTCTCCTTTGTATCTATACATGCTTGTGAATATGTGTAAATAAATAATACATACACCAACCAATACACCTTTTTATAAACATCAATTGGCATATGAACATCATGTTTGCATAAATTGATTAATTTTGAATGGATATTTTTTTCTCTCATTTCCCCCTTCTTTCCCACTTCTCACCCCCCTTTCTCTATCTCTCCATCTTTGATGTATTATTGTGTTTTGTTTTTTTGCTAGTTAGTATGCTTCCTTCATCAATGGGCTACCTGAAGACTCTCTCCTCTGGGTAAGGGGGCGCTAATGGGATTGAGGAAAGGAGGAGTGTGTTGGGACCCTTCCACCCTTGACTCTCTTCTCCCCCCTTCTTTGCCTCTCATAACAAGCGTTATCATCAATTGAGAGTGAGGATGAATGGATAGCCTTGTGAGACCATGGAGTTTGAATCAGCTTCACTCAAACCTAGGTGGTGCACCATCTTCCTCAAGCTTCTCCCATTCCTCTTGCTCTCCCTCACACTACTTTATCTTCTGCTTGACTTATCCTGCCACTGTTAATCATCATAAAGTGAAAAGAGATCAGATATGAGACCCAAGTTTTTGAAGGTGTTACTAATTTTGCTTGGGGTTGCAAAATTTCATGCATCTTGGGTGGTTCAAGCAACAGCTGCTTGATCAAGGTTTTAGAGTTCAAGTAAACCAAATCCATCTGATGATAGAGCACGCAGGCAAAAACAAAGAGGTCCAGGGGTGAATTGATGATGATAAGAAGAGAAGAAGCCCAATTTGTTTGTGAATCTTAGGAATAATTTGAGGATAGGTAGGGAGAAAGCCTACCAAACGCGGTTTTAAGCCTTGAAGTACTTGGTAATTCTGACTGTAAATGGGTGACAGGGAGAGTTGGAGGGATGAAAAATAAACATCCCTGTCCCCGCGGTATTGATGAACTCGATTTGGACGTGCAAAAGTGGAGGATCAGGTAGTAGATGGAAATTTTCTATATCAAACAGGAGGATGACTTTTGGACCACCTTGAAAAAATTTTCCATTCAATTTTTTCAAATAGCTAGATGGTGGAGAAGAATCAGAAGATGACTATATAAAGACCACAATATCAAATGCCCACCCTGAGTCCCCCAGAGAGTAAGAGTATTAATTTTCCAAAATTGCACAGGTAATGACTGCTTTAGTGTTAGAATGATGGGAAAATCTACAATTATCCAATATTTTGTTGGAGGGATAAGATACTGACATGAGAGTCTGACAAATGATCAAGGTATTTCCTTTTCACAAACCATCTGACAAGAAGTTCAGGGTGAGTGTTAGCTTGGTTAATGAGCACATAAAGTTGGGATCAGAGGGTGAAAAAATAGAGATGACACAGTTCTGGTTGTATAGGATGTAGGTTATCTGGGTTTCTTGTCTGAGATTGAAGAGAACAAGGGGGAAGTGTTGATTTTCAAGTAAGCTAGACCAATCTCATCCATGGACAGGATATGCCTGGTTGAGTATTGAATGGTGATCAAGGGGTTTTTTGCATTGATGGATAATTTTAAAAAATTGGGGGTTCAATGCTTGAAACAGGCCATTTACATCAAAATTGCCATTTTGAAATACACCAGTTAGGGTGCATGTCTATTACAGAAACCCTCCATTGAAAATGGGATTTTTGGTCAAAAAAATTGCAGGTTTCTAATGGTGGGTTTTATAACTCTAATATTCCCAAATTATTTGAGATATTTGAAGCTGCAGACTTGAATAGATTCTGAGAAAATTTTTCAAAGTAATTTTTGGTAATTTTTGGCGCAATATTATTGTCTCAAAAATGAACCAAAAAAGCATCACAATGAATTCAAACCAAATTTTCAATGCTCAAGATAACTGCATGAAATCTGGAGTGAAACATTCCAAGAAGCAAGAAAAAAGCTGAACCACCTTTCTGGCCCAGCTCCCATAAATTTATGGATGCAATGTCCATTCCATGTTTTCCTTCTGACTGAAACATATTAGTTTTCAGTGGTTCTGCTTTCTACTTCAATGCCTTGCACTTATCTTTCTCTGTATTCCCCTTCAACTCCAAATCCCAATTCTTTACCTATTTTCTTTATTATTTCTAATATTTTAAACATATATTCAACTTAAATTTCAAGTCTGGTCATTGGCAATTATATCCAATTTGGAAAATATTTGTGACCAAGTGTTTCAAGTATTGGAAAGAAATCATTCAGAAAAACTAAGATCTTGTTAATGAGTGGTTTTTCCTTCCAGAAAAATCCAACAGGAACATGAGAGAAATTATATTTTAATATAATGTAAGACTTTTGTGCATATTTTTTCTTTTTATGTATTGAAATGTGACAACAAGGATAATGAAAATGGTGGACCATCCATTTTCTTTTGAGTTCATTTCATTTTCATATATATTTGGATGTGTTGCAAATTTCAAACACAGTCACAATATTTTTCAGTTTAATCTGTTGTTTCCATTATAAATTTATGTCAAAATAATTAGGGAACACTTTCATGCCAGATGTAAAAAAGAAATTGCAATGGATGTGTTAATTTGAAGTGTTTGTATGTTGGATTCAATTTTTGGGGGCCCAGGATACATCCAAAAAATCCCATAAACATATTGAAAATCTCTTGAATGTTGTCACAAACTTTCTAAGAGATAGAATAACCAAAAAAAAATCAATTAAAAATGCAAATAAAATGATCCAAAAGTCCAATGAGAAATTTGTTTAATTTTCGGATTTTCGGTTTTTTTGAATAGATTTTTTAAGGTAAAAGAATACATCCAAAAACATCCGGGAAAGATATTGAAAAGCTCTTTGATTTCTTTTTTATTTTTATGAGAGCTTGAATCACCTAAAAAACAGAATTCAACAGGCAAGTAAAAGGATCCAAAATTCCAATGAGAAATTTGTTTTTGTTTATTTTTTTGGTTGTTTTTGTGTATTATATTACCATAAAAAATTCATTCAAAAAACCAAAAAAGAAAATTTTGAAAATCACTCTTATTTTTTCTTTGAACTCATAAGAGCTTGAATCACCAAAGAAAATGAATTTAAAAGGTAAATCAAAAGATAAAAAAGTCCAATGAAAAATTCTTTTTTATGTTTTATTTTTTATTTTTTCATGAAATTTTTGAACAGTTTCTAAAACTCCTGAAATTACCAATTATTTAGTTTTAGGGTTCAAGATACCAAGCAACCAGAATTCAGGGTCAAAATTCAAAAAAAATGAATTTTTGAAACCACCATGAAAGCAACCTTTTGTCCATGCGGGATTTATGTTGTCCAGATTTAGAATACCCATGATCAAAAGGATTGCACCCATGATAAAATTAATGCCCTATTTAATATTTAATTATTTAATTATTTTTAGGGGATCATTTTTTTTACACCCCCAATCCTTAAATTCATGTGGTGTTGATGTTGTTGCAACCTCTGGCATATATGCAGTTTTTCTCAAATTCACAGTTTTGGAATGTTTCCAAAACAAAAATGATGGCAGGGAGGGGGATTACCAAAACCTCTCAAATATAATTTTCAGAATGTTAGACTATTTCATCACCTTTGAATCTTGGTTCAAAAATTTGAAAAAAAGAAAAAACTTAAATCACAAATCTTCCCCCATTTTCTATGGTTTTTCCATAATTATTTTAGAAAGGCAAAAGAGAGCAAAAGCTTTGACATATATCAGAGAATCCCAAAAGCGTTTTATCCAGATTTTTAGGAATTATTTTTCCTACCATTTAAAGAATCAGATTGAAATAAAAAAAACAAAAAACAGATGTTTTTTCAACTATTCTTTTCCATAACTTCCTGAATCATTTTCCATTTTTTGAGATTGAAGTATTTTATTGGGGATTCAAAACGGCACAAAAAAATCATATTGGGATCTTTTGTGGGTTTTCCTGCCCCCCCAAAAAAATTATTATTCAACAAACAAACTTGGCTTTTTTTTCTCTAAATAATTTATCTAATAATTAAAAGGAAAATAACCTGTTCAAAATTCAGGGAAACAAACCAAAAAAATCAGTTAATATCAATCACTCTCTACTACTCTCTTCCTTGGATGTGCATGGTTCTTAGGAGAAAACAAAAAACAAGTTGCAAGTCATTGTGAATCAAATATCCCATTTTTGTGATTTATTTCCAGTTCCAAGGGGATCTAATTTAGAAGGTTTCCATGTTTCAGAATTATAGCAGAAAACAAAAATTTGCTCAAAATATTCCAGAATAATTAGACATATGGGAAAATCTTGAGATTTTCAAGAAAAGGGGAAGCAAGGGGCAAACAAATTGATGGAATCAACTTAGGTAAAAGTACCACTGACATTGTGTATTCATCTGCCAGAAGAAAACCATGGCACAGCCATTCCCTCCAGTAAATTTGAGGGAAAGGTCCAGAAGGGTGGTTTCATTTTTTTCTTTCTTTTTAAATATATTTATCCAAAATTTGATGAATGAAATTTTGGTTAAGATAAATTCACAACCCTAAACAACACATAAACATCTCAAAATGGGTCATGTGACATGGTTCATGACCCATTCAAGTTTCTTATGGCTTCCCAAAACCCACAGATTTTTGAAGATCTGTTCACAACTCAGATGGGTTTCTAGAAATGACACACAACCCTTTGGAGTTGTGGAATGCTGCTCAAACCTTTTTCTGAATCCAGGGTTTTGAGCACCAAAAAATAAAATTTGAATTGAATTAAAATATACCAAAAGATATCAAAACAAATAAACAGGAAAAAAATAAGAAAGCAAAAGAATATGAAAAAAATAGAAAAAAGGAAAAACAAAGTAAAACAATGGGGAAAAAACGAAAAAACAGGGAAAAAACACGCACAAAAAAAACAAGAAAGAAAAGTAAAGAGAAAGAAAGAGAAAGAAAGAGAAAGAAAGAGAAAGAAAGAGAAAAAGGAGAGAAAGAAAGTAGAAAAAAAGAAAAAAAATCAAAGAAAAATCAAAGAAAAAAGAGGGGAGCGTTATTCACAACCCTGGGTTGCGTTTTTTGTGTCAAAAACCCTCTGTTTACAACTCAAATGGGTTGTGAAAAATTCAAGCCCTTTCACAAGCAAGGGTTTTGATTTATATGTTCCAATGAATTTCCATCCTTGAATAGAGAGTATGTATCAATTTACTGCATTATTGAACTCCAATCTTCATATTTACAGCCCAAATTAGCTCCTACTGATCTAAATCCACTGTTACCACCAGCCATCACATCATGAACATGTGAAATGTTTGGTATGGCCATCTTTGGGAAAGTAAAATTCTTTTATGGAGACTATGCAAAGAAAATTAATATCATTTAAGAGGAAAATGAAAAAGAAATATTTAATTGAGCAATAGTTACCACTTGAATCCAGAAGGTGAAAAATATAAAGTTTTAAACTCAAGTGTCATCAGTAAAAAGGTACAGGTTGATAAATGAAACATGAAGCAAGATTATTTCAGAAAAATATTTACTTTTGCAGTTTCAGAAGCTGTAGCTGTGGGACAAAAGATTGGATTCCCTGGAGGAGTAGAAGCATATGCATCTTCATGCTGTTATTTTTTTTCCTCTTTATCCTATCAAAAGTCACAGGATTGAATTGATGGGGAAAAAAACTGCTTATTGATAATGATTTCTGAACTCTGGTTGAAAAAAATATGACACTTGATGAAAACTAGAAAAAATAAACTTATCCCCCCAAAGAAAAATTCCTAAAGGTCTTGATGAAATCATATTCTTCAGGCTTAGTTAGTTCTTCTAAACTTAATTCATCCTTTATTATAATTTATTCCTGATCAGATAAAACATTATCCTAATTAAAAACAAAAAAAATTAAATAAAAATAAAAATTTTAAAAAAACACATCATCCTATGAATCCTGTTTCTTTTTTCCCTTTGCCTTTTCTTGGGCTTCCTTTTGTTTCTTTTATCTCAGAGCCTGAAATTGGAGCAAAAAAATGTTGTGGTGGTTATTTATAGACACAGATTGAAGAAGAATCAGCATCAACATCTGACTGGGAAGCTCAGTGGTGGGTGGATGAAGGAGCTGCAGCACAATAATAAACTCAAGCTGAGCTAGGCATATTGCCTACTTTTGCTGAAGGAGAAAAGAGCGCAGCAGTTGTTGGATGGATTATCCACAGCAAAAAAGTGAGATGAACTGGAGTTTTTTCTTTTGTGGAAAACTTAGTGGTGGTAAGATAATCAGCTACATTATTCAGCCATGGATTTGGAATTTTATTTGTATAAAATGTTGAAGGAAGTAATTGGAAATATGTTGTATGTGTCTGTGAATTGACTACTGTGTATGCAGCAGGGTTTGTGGAATTTTATCTAATTTTTGGGAAAGCAGAACATAAAATTCAACAATGCAGCATACAGGTCAAAGCAGGTCTGCAAGAGTGATTGCCAGGGATATTTTTTTATGCAGTATGCGGGAGCAAAGAGGATCCGCTAACAAATACTTGCAGGGATCTAGCATTGAACTTTAAAATAGTGGATGGGCTAGTGGGCTGTTGGATATTACAGGTATAACAATGACTAATGCATGCAGACAAATCAAAAGTAAGGGTGATCATTGTTGAATGCATGGAGAAGGCAGTCCAGAGGAAGAATTTTGTTTCTTTTCATTTTTCAGTTTTTTTGGAGCTGATTCTTGGGTTGTATATATAAAGGGGATGGTATTTCTAGCCCTTGAGATAGGAAAGGGAGGGGGTGATATAGAAAAAAAAATCATGAGGAATCATTTTATCTCAAAATTGGTGTATCAGAGTACATTTTTATGATATCCTCAGTGCGTAGTTTGTATCTTAAACTGTGTTCAATTTACTTCATTGAAAAGTAGTTGAAGAGTAGTCAGAAGGGTGTGGAATTTGAATACAAACAAGGAGAGAAGTCCAAAATAGTATTCTAAGTGTTACAGGTCATGGTTATTATTTGTGTGGAGTCAATCATTTCTAGGATAAATTGGATTTAACCAGTATTATTACAAAGAAAAGCAAATCCATCCCCAAACAGAATGGGATTTTTGCGCATATCAGCAGCAGCACACTTTCTGGAACCACAACTTCAAACAGAAGTCTTCTAAAATACATCAAAAACAGATAGGAAAAAAAAAGGAAATAAAAAGAAAAGCAAAAGTAAAAAATAAAAGAAAAAGGAAAGGAAAAGGAAAAGGGAAAAGGAAGATAGAAGGGAAAAGAAAAAGAAAGAGAAAAAGAAAAAGAAAAAGAAAAAGAAAAAGAAAAAGAAAAAGAAAAAGAAAAAGAAAAAGAAAAAGAAAAAGAAAAAGAAAAAGAAAAAGAAAAAGAAAAAGAAAAAGAAAAAGAAAAATAAAAATAAAAATATAAATATAAATATAAATATAAATATAAATATAAATAAAAATAAAAATAAAAATAAAAATAAAAATAAAAATAAAAATAAAAATAAAAATAAAAATAAAAATAAAAATAAAAATAAAAATAAAAATAAAAATAAAAATAAAAATAAAAATAAAAATAAAAATAAAAATAAAAATAAAAATAAAAATAAAAATAAAAATAAAAATAAAAATAAAAATAAAAATAAAAATAAAAATAAAAATAAAAATAAAAATAAAAATAAAAATAAAAATAAAAATAAAAATAAAAATAAAAATAAAAATAAAAATAAAAATAAAAATAAAAATAAAAATAAAAATAAAAATAAAAATAAAAATAAAAATAAAAATAAAAATAAAAATAAAAATAAAAATAAAAATAAAAATAAAAATAAAAATAAAAATAAAAATAAAAATAAAAATAAAAATAAAAATAAAAATAAAAATAAAAATAAAAATAAAAATAAAAATAAAAATAAAAATAAAAATAAAAATAAAAATAAAAATAAAAATAAAAATAAAAATAAAAATAAAAATAAAAATAAAAATAAAAATAAAAATAAAAATAAAAATAAAAATAAAAATAAAAATAAAAATAAAAATAAAAATAAAAATAAAAATAAAAATAAAAATAAAAATAAAAATAAAAATAAAAATAAAAATAAAAATAAAAATAAAAATAAAAATAAAAATAAAAATAAAAATAAAAATAAAAATAAAAATAAAAATAAAAATAAAAATAAAAATAAAAATAAAAATAAAAATAAAAATAAAAATAAAAATAAAAATAAAAATAAAAATAAAAATAAAAATAAAAATAAAAATAAAAATAAAAATAAAAATAAAAATAAAAATAAAAATAAAAATAAAAATAAAAATAAAAATAAAAATAAAAATAAAAATAAAAATAAAAATAAAAATAAAAATAAAAATAAAAATAAAAATAAAAATAAAAATAAAAATAAAAATAAAAATAAAAATAAAAATAAAAGAAAAAGAAAAAGAAAAAGCAAAAACTAACATTTCTTTACGCACTTAGTGGTTCCTTTTCTGCCTCCCCTCTCATATCCTTCAAATTATTGAAACCTAGGTGTATCACTCTGAGAGGAATAATGAGAAAATATTTTGCATTCATTGAGGGCTCCCTTGGGTTTTCCAAAATTTTTCCTGACTTTCTTCAATGAGGTTTTTTTAATGGGAGTCTATATACTTCCCTTTCCATAGTTTCATCATTTTTCCAAGGTAAAAATGCTGTCATCCTTTGTGAAATTGAATGAATTATTCAAAGAGTTCATTCTGAAACTAATTTACATTGAATTATTTGGAATGTCATTCATCAGATGGTTGAGATTGTTCAAACCATTCATTAAAAGTGATAAATTATTACTTCTAAAATGAAACCTAAAATTTCAGAAATTGATCATGGAATTATTTCTGTTTTCCAAAAAAAAGAAAAAAGAAAAATGCAGAAATAGGATGTGTGACATGCCACTGGGGATTATAATCCTAAAAAAAAATATTTTTCTTCTTGAGTTTTTCCTCCTTCAATTTTTGATGCAGGCAATTCCTACGAAAAAATTATCAAAATTGGAACATGTGGTTGCTTCTTCTTCTGAAATATGAAAGGGATGGAAAAGATTGAGAGCATAATGGCTGATTTTTCTGAATAGGCTTTAAAACCAATATGGAAGTAAAATTATGTTCTTGAATTCTTTTTGGGAGCTTTGAATAGATTTTTCATGGATTGGATGTGAACAAAATGATAGATCTGATGAAATAAATCAGAAAAGGAACCAGAAAAAGGATTGGTTAATATTATAAAATCATAGGGGAGGACTTCTATTCTGGATTTGATATTAGTTCCAAAATGGAAGTGCATTTTTGCAGCATATGAAAAAAATTTGTTATTTGAGATGAATCCAGTTTTCAAGGAGGTAGTCAGGAGTGGTAGGATTCCAGCATAGGGTGAATTTTGTGAGTTGTTTTTTTTATATATTTTCCTTCAATTTTGGATTGGGAAAATCTTTTTTGGTGTTTCCTGAAGCTAATTCATGGCCCTTCAGATTTGAATTTTTTACTAAAGTGATTTTGAATGATTGTGACAATATGCCAGAGACACAGTAGATTATGAAAGTTGTGAAAAAATAATTATATGGAATTGATGAGTGCTTTCTCCTTGTCTGTGACAGTCACTTTGGGTTCTTCATGTTCTAAAATTTTATTAATTTGAGTAAAAGACCATTGATAGTCATCCTTTCCTTCTTGGGAGAGGAAAAAGTAAACAACCTAGACAGTTATAGCACAAATTTTGACTACAAAAATGTAAATAAGAGGCATTTAAAATGTTTTGGTCTTATAGGAAAACCCCAAGCATCAATAATGATGGACATAGTTTGAGTAGTTTTATATAATCTGCGTGAGGATTGAATTAATTGATAATATGAACATTTTGATTATTGATTTCAGTTTTAAAAAAATTACTTTAGGAGAATCATCAGATGAGTATTGTAAAAGTGGGTTAATGTGTTTTTGAGACATTTTTTGATGTTGATTTTGAGATTGGTTTTTTTAGAAATACTGTGGAGTTTTCAATGAAGTATATAAAGCGGAAGGATCAAGAATTTGGGTAAACTAAGACTTTTGAGAATTTTTATTGGAGGCAAAAATATTTTTTTTCTCATTTTTTGATTTTGAATTGTTTTTATAATGATTAGAAAAAAAAAGTCAAGAAAAGTTGAGAAACATTGTTGAGGAGTAATTTTTTTGTTCTGATTTTTGACCGTAGTTTTTGATTCAGGGGTGCTAAATAAGTGTGGGTGTATTTTTTTTTTTGGTTAAGTTTTTTTGTTGAGTGATGTGTGATTGGTTTATTGGGGTCAAATTTTGATGATTGGTGATGATTGGTTATGATTGGTGTAGTTTGGAGTGGATTATGGATGTTTAAAGATGTTTTTATTCTTCAGGTTAAAATTGTACCACCACAAGAGATGGTGAGGATGCAGTAAATAATTCAAAATCATATTGAATATCAGATTATTCATATAGAAAAGGCTAAAAAAGTTGAACTAACCCAACAATGGGTCTAAACATGGTTAATTAAGGTTAGACATTTTAGGGCTAAAAAAAGGTTCAAAAAATAAAGAAAAAAATATGTAATTTGAAGTCATTTTGAAAATAAAAACTTTGATTTCCCATATAAATGATTCAAACAGTGTCAGAAACAGTTCCAAAACACACCCCAAAACAGACATTTTCTGTTATTGCTGATGTTGCATTAATTATTTGTAGGTAAATAATTGATCCTAAAAATCTCCAAATATATTTTTGTGCCCTTTTTAGTGCCCAATAAAAGACCACAAGATCAACACATGGAAAATGTTTGAGGAAGGTATGGGTAAAAAAAATAAAATAAAATCCTATATTTTTTTAAAAATTTTAATCCAATTGTTTGGTGAGAAAAATAGGTACTAAAAATCTGAAAGAATTGTTTTTATATTCTCTGATATATTCAGAAGATTTCTATATATCCAGAATTTCAAACTTAATTAGGAAAGTTATCATTAAAAAAAGGGAAAAGATTTGTGGTATAACCTTTTTTTGTTCCAATTTTTGAAGCAGGTTTTGATAGCATTAAAAAAATTTGAAAAATTCTTAAAAAACTTTTTGTGAGGTTTTGAAAGTCCTTCTACCTTCCTTTTTTCAATTTCAAAAAACCATGTGAATTTAAGGAAAACCATTTTTTTTCAGGATATTGTAGCAATTTCAAAACCACATTAGTTTAAGTATTTGGGGAATGAAAATAATAATTACCTAAAGGAAAAAAATAAAAAAAAATATTTGATAAAAAGAAAAAACCTTATAATAAAATAAATCTTAAAAAGAATAAATGATAAAAAAGAAAAATAATACCAAAAAAAAATAATACCAAACAAAAATAATACCAAAGAAAAATGATACCAAAGAAAAATAATACCAAAGAAAAATAATAAAAACAAAAATTAAGAAAAAAAATCAATGAAAAGTTAGATAAATAATTGGAAATGCCAAAAATTTTTAACAGAAATGGATTCCTCATCCAAAATTAGGTAGGGTTAACCTCTCAAACTACCCTCTAAATTTAACTCCCCAACCCTGTAATTAAATACAGTAAAATAACCATGACACCAATGAGTGACTTTCTAGCCATAATAATATTTCAAATGATACATCATGTATATGTTAACTTAAAAAAATTAATTGAGAAACCAATTGTTTTTTATGGTTGAGGATTTATGAACAAATGTGCCTTTTTTAAAAATTCCAACTTGCAGCCATGCACACCATTATAAGACCATGGACATGCATGCAGCCCTGTATCTTAATATTTTCATGCACAGCCTTGTCAAAGCCAGGCCACATCCAGTACCCAGGCTGGAAGCTGTTCCCCCAGCTTTGAGAGTCAAAATGACCACAAAAACCTATGAATGGAAAATTGTGCATATTTGGCGATTCAAATGAATTTAACGTGTCACAAAACCCAGAGATAAAGCAAAATATCACAGAAAAGACGCACAAAAACTCTCAATAACATCAATTTAAAATTTCGACCAAAATGGTCAAAATGGCCAAAATGTCCAAAATCCACTTTCACAGACTTCTCAAGCCTCAACAAGTGACACCTTTATGGTCGAAATAACCTAGAAATGGCAATAGAGTTATATCTAATTCATTATAATCTCACAGAAAATTCAAAAAATACAAATAAATCCACCAACACAATGTATACATGAATTGAAGGCTCATTTCCCCCAAAATTATCATGAAAAAAATGCCACAAATGTAATATTTATTGCAATTCAACAAGGCCATCCATCCTAAACCACTAAAAAAAGCTTTTGGAATATGCATTACTGAACTTCTTGCCCCATAAAAAAGTTTATTCCCCTCCTTTTGCCCTGATAAACCTCATGGAGGCCCCTGCAATGTTGTATATCCAATTATTTCTTTGATTTATTATTTATGTTATTTCATTTTTTATTTTTGGTGATTTGTTTAGCTTCCTCTGAAAAAGTAGCAGGATGACATTCCACCACTTCAACATATGGCCATGCCTGAAAACAAGTGTATTGTCTTTTGCTAGCTCTGTATTCTCTCAGGTGTATGGGACCCTCTGGAATGTGTTGAAGCCATTCCTCTTTTTCACATGATTCTATTTTGTATGTGACTAGGTAAAATCTGAAATCTTTCCCTTGGAATATGTGTTTTCTATCATTCATTATTTTGATTTTGTTGGTTTTTCCTTATTAAGGTCAGCTTCTACCAGTATCTTATGGGCAGGGATGTTATTTTCATTCCTGGGGCAGAATTTTTTTTCACTTACAGGGAAGACTGGATGCTTCCTGGAAATTTCTTCACTTGGGATGAATTCTATAGCATTTTCAATGTGAGTTTTCTTGGCAGTGAATGGCCCTAAAAAGGCAGGTATAAGTTTGTTGTCACCAGCCAGGTTATTTAGTTTGGTGGTTAACACTAGCACCTTGTCTCAATAGTTTAATTCAGGTCCTTCATAGTTCCTGTCCCATATCTGTTGGTTTTATTTAACAGACTATTTTACACATTTATCAGCATGTTTTTTTTAGATATTTCTATCAATTTTTTTAAGTTCCATGGAAGTTGCATTTATCATAGCTAAGTTTTCATCAATCTTGTCTTTGGTTAACTTGGGTATCCAACCTCTCTCTAGGATATAAGAGGCTTCTTTGGAAGTGAACTTTTTTCTTTTGTTGTAAGCCATTTTCAAGGCAGGTAATAGAATTAACCATTAATGGAATTATCCATATACATCTTTGTATTTCAGCCCAAAATGGAAGAATCTCCTTCACATTTCTTCTAATTTTTGGATAATTTTCTCAGAAAATCCATCTTTTTGGGGGTAATAGGCCATGGAGAAATTGAGGGCTTTTCCTAAAACTTCATAAAGGCTTCTCCAGAAATCAGAAGTGAAATTTGGTTCTCTACCACTTTGGATTATTTTAGGTATACCCATATCAGGAATTGTTGAGCATTTAGGAAGCGGGTCCCACCGTTGTCCCTTACGCGGATCCATGCTTGATAAGGGTTGGGACCGCCCCCAAACAGGGCAAAAATGATCATTTGGGCATTATTTTGATTTTGAAAAAAAAAATATGTGAGAAAGATTCGGAACAATGTCAAATGGGTGAGGGTTGTCATTGGAAGTGATGAAGTTGAAAGGGGGGGCGGTATGGTAGGGTATGGAGGGGGAGGGCCGGGGGGAGAAAATCTTCAGTGGGGCTTGACAGGATTGTTGAGCTTGACAAGGATACATAAATTTATGGATCCTTGTCAAGGATTTTTTCCAGTGGACAACTATTGAGCGCTATCAAGCCCACAATGGTGGCCCAACTGGGTAAATCCTCAATAAGTCCGCTTATTGAGTGGACTTATCAAGACGGTGATAGATGCTCTAAGTGAGTGATGATTGATACTGGTGCAGTTCCGCGATTTCACAAGGACACAATAGCTTGCAATGATCATGGCGATATGTACACCACGGGTCCACTTTGGATGGATGAGAACCGCGGAGCCAACGACAATGGTCAGATCGACGGCCCGCGCGTCAACCGCCTGGCATTTTGACGACAGGGTTGGCCAATGGTTGACTGACGAACAAATGATGCTCGACCAACCCATGCGTCACTTTGTCAGTCAGATGGTTGGTGACTGGCGGTCACGGTTGTGGCAACGTCATTTTGACGCTGTGGTTGACTAACCAGTGAGAACAACTGTTGGTGACTTGCCGTCAGGGTTGTTGTGACGTCACCTTGACCCTGTAGTTGTTCAACCAGCGGGATGCATCCGCTTGAGTCACCATGAAAAAAATGGTGGCACCTGCCGGCAGGTGTAGAACCTGAATCTTGTTTTGGTTATTTTTTGACTCTGAGAAAACTCTGTTCCTAACTTGATTTGGAAACTGAAAAAAGTTGTTTGTATTGGTTATTGGATATTCCAAGTAATTCTAGTGCATACATGGAATATAGAAGATTTCAAATTGTAGGTAATTTAAATTTATTTAATGAATAAATTTGTGTATACCGTCAATAAAATCATATTTATTTTCATTGTTTATGAGATTTAATCAAATTTGAGTGGTTGCCTTCAAATTTTCCAGATAATTAAGGGTTTCATCACTTTAATTTTCAAAAAGGAAAATAGCCTCCTTTGATAATAACATCTTTTATGCATTCTTTTGGATACACATTTTTTTTTGGCAATTTCAGTACATTTGTAAAATTTTGGTGGAATCATTCAATTCACGATTTCTTTTTTTGTTTGTTTTGATTCTTGTTTTTTCCTGTTAATAATAATATTGTGAATTGATTGATTTTTATTTGATTGATTTAATTTTACATGTTTGACTTTAATTTCAATCCAGCTACATTTTTTTATGTTATGATTTTTTTACTATTTTTGATTTTTTTATTTTGAATTTTTCCAGGTTTTTTATTTAAGCTTATTTCTTTTGTTTCTTTTTTCTTTTTTTACTTTTTAAGTTGTTTAGTGCATTATTTTTAAAAAAAGCCTTAGACTTTAACAAACATGTGTGTATTTTAAATTCCTGTGATGATCTGTACACACCAGAATTTTCTTGAAGACACAGGTATTTCACAAAGTTTTTATTTTTAAATTTACAACACCATATTCTTGTTAATTGTATTCCAAAAGCTTTCCAACAAATTTGAAGTATTTGAAGAACTTAAAACATTTATTCAAAAATCAACAAAAAAACAAAAAACAAAAAAAACTCAATGCATTCTTTTAATCATTCTTTGCATTTTCAATGAATTCTTTTTTTGGATTGAATTCTGAGAAAGCTGAGTAATAAATTGAAGCTCTTTTATTTTTGTTTTTTGGTATTTTTTGGATGTATTCTTGAAATCAAAAAATTGGATCCAACATGAAAAAAATTCAAAATAACTCATACTTTTCAATTTTTTTTTTAATATCAGGAATTAAATTTTCTTTTTTTTTCAGGTATTTACAATATCATTAAAAGATTGAAAGAAAATTGATTTTTCAACTTTTTCAAAGGTTTTACCCCATAAAATAATGGTCACCACAAAATAACTGCAAATAAAAGGGGTAGTCTGCATTTTTAAATATTGTTTTTGTTACATTCAACTGACAAAATGAAAATATTGAAGTAAAAATAATACTGTTTTCAGCATATTCCTGAAAGTGCTCGATCTAATAAAAAGATAAGTGTTTAAACTGTTTTTATAAATTTTTTTATCTTTTTTTTCTTGGAAATAACAAAAAAAATAAAGAAAATAACCTGAAAGGAGGCCCAGTACCTAAATAATCTTTTGAAACTGGGCAGGGGTTCTTTAAAAATATTTCAGGTTCTATTATGCTTGTTTTTTTTCTCAATTTATGTTGAATTTATGTTGCTTTGATTATTTTTGCAGTTCTTAAAATTCCCTCTAATCATATTTTATTTTTCTTTTAATTGTGAAATTTTGAGAACAATGAAATTTCTTTTGTATTTTGAAGGCTTATTCTGGTGACAAGTTAAAACTTTCTCAGAATGTTGATGTTTCTACTCAAACACTAGCTCATCCTCACTACAAACCATGTTTGTGAAACACCATCAACAATTCAATCATTCAATGCTCAGTGCACTGGTGTGCACTCCCATATAGTAGGGCAGGACCAAGAATTTCAGCTGGCAGGACCCAAATGTGGTCCAAGATTTTTTTTTCAGATTCTATCAATTTTTGCTTTCATTTCAATTTGGGTTATTTTAGTTTTTTTTTTCTCTGGCATGGTGGACCACTTAGCTTAATTTTTCCACCATGCCAATCAGGACTGGGATTTTCTTGTGCTTTTTTTTGATTTTTTCAATGGGTAATGATAAATTCACAGCTGCAGTTGTGTAGGAGTCGTGTAGGGCCCAACACAACCTGTGGGAGTCATGTATGGCCCCAAACGACATGTGGGAGTTGTATAGGGCCCCACACGACCTGTGGGAGTTGTGTAGGGCCCCACAAGACCTGTGGGAGTTGTGTAGGGCCCCACACGACATGTGGGAGTCATGTAGGGCCCCACACGACCTTTGGGAGTTGTGTAGGGCCCCACACAACCTGTGGGAGTTGTGTAGGGCCCCACACAACCTGTGGGAGTTGTGTAGGGCCCCACAAAACCTGTGGGAGTTGTGTAGGGCCCCTCAACGCGTGGGGGCCCATAAACTACTCCAAACAGTTGTTCTAAACACGCGCAACCCCTTGGGGGCATACACTGCCCATAATGGGCATTTTTGATTTTTGTACCCCTGTACACAACCATATTATTGCTAAATTATTTATTATTTATTATTTGTTTTTGTGTTTTTTATTTTTTATTTTTTATTTATTATTTATTATTTTTTATTTTTGATTTATTATTTATTATTTATTATTTATTACTTATTATTTATTATTTATTATTTATTATTTATTATTCATTATTTATTATGTATTATGTATTATGTATTATTTATTATTTATTATTTATTATTTATTATTTATTATTTATTATTTATTATTTATTATTTATTATTTATTATATATTATTTATTATATATTATTTATTATTTATTATTTATTATTTATTATTTATTATTTATTATTTATTATTTATTATTTATTATTTATTATTTATTATTTATTATTTATTATTTATTATTTATTATTTATTATTTATTATTTATTATTTATTATTTATTATTTATTATTTATTATTTATTATTTATTATTTTTTATTTATTATTTATTATTTATTATTTATTATTTATTATTTATTATTTATTATTTATTATTTATTATTTATTATTTGTTATTTATTATTTATTATTTAGTATTTATTATTTAGTATTTAGTATTTATTATTTATTATTTATTATTTATTATTTATTATTTATTATTTATTATTTATTATTTATTATTTATTATTTATTATTTATTATTTATTATTTATTATTTATGATTTATGATTTATTATTTATTATTTATTATTTATAATTTATAATTTATTATTTATTATTTATTATTTATTATTTATTATTTATTATTTATTATTTATTATTTATTATTTATTATTTATTATTTATTATTTATTATTTATTATTTATTATTTATTATTTATTATTTATTATTTATTATTTATTATTTATTATTTATTATTTATTATTTATTATTTATTATTTATTATTTATTATTTACTATTTATTATTTATTATTTATTATTTATTATTTATAATTTATTATTTATTATTTATTATTTATTATTTATTATTTATTATTTATTATTTATTATTTATTATTTATTATTTATTATTTATTATTTATTGTTTATTGTTTATTATTTATTATTTATTATTTATTATTTATTATTTATTATTTATTATTTATTATTAATTATTAATTATTAATTATTAATTATTAATTATTTATTATTTATTATTTATTATTTATTATTTATTATTTATTATTTATTATTTATTATTTATTATTTATTATTTATTATTTATTCTTTATTATTTATTATTTATTATGTATTATGTATTATTTATTGTTTATTGTTTATTATTTATTATTCATTAATTATTAATTTTCATTTATTATTTATTATTTATTATTTATTATTCATTAATTATTAATTATTAATTATTAATTATTATTTATTATTTATTATTTATTAATTATTATCTATTATTTAGTATTTATTATTTATTATTTATTATTTATTATTTATTATTTATTATTTATTATTTATTATTTATTATTTATTATTTATTATTTATTATTTATTATTTATTATTTATTATTTATTATTTATTATTTATTATTTATTATTTATTATTTATTATTTATTATTTATTATTTATTATTTATTATTTATTATTTATTATTTATTATTTATTATTTATTATTTATTATTTATTATTTATTATTTATTATTTATTATTTATTATTTATTATTTATTATTTATTATTTATTATTTATTATTTATTATTTATTATTTATTATTTATTATTTATTATTTATTATTTATTATTTATTATTTATTATTTATTATTTATTATTTATTATTTATTATTTATTATTTATTATTTATTATTTATTATTTATTATTTATTATTTATTATTTATTATTTATTATTTATTATTTATTATTTATTATTTATTATTTATTATTTATTATTTATTATTTATTATTTATTATTTATTATTTATTATTTATTATTTATTATTTATTATTTATTATTTATTATTTATTATTTATTATTTATTATTTATTATTTATTATTTATTATTTATTATTTATTATTTATTATTTATTATTTATTATTTATTATTTATTATTTATTATTTATTATTTATTATTTATTATTTATTATTTATTATTTATTATTTATTATTTATTATTTATTATTTATTATTTATTATTTATTATTTATTATTTATTATTTATTATTTATTATTTATTATTTATTATTTATTATTTATTATTTATTATTTATTATTTATTATTTATTATTTATTATTTGTAATTTATTATTTATTATTTATTATTTATTATTTATTATTTATTATTTATTATTTATTATTTATTATTTATTATTTATTAGTTATTATTTATTATTTATTATTTATTATTTATTATTTATTATTTATTATTTATTATTTATTATTTATTATTTATTATTTATTATTTATTATTTATTATTTATTATTTATTATTTATTATTTATTATTTATTATTTATTATTTATTATTTATTATTCATTATTTATTATTTATTATTTATTATTTATTATTTATTATTTATTATTTATTATTTATTATTTATTATTTATTATTTATTATTTATTATTTATTATTTATTATTTATTATTTATTATTTATTATTTATTATTTATTATTTATTATTTGTTATTTATTATTTATTATTTATTATTTATTATTTATTATTTATTATTTATTATTTATTATTTATTATTTATTATTTATTATTTATTATTTATTATTTATTATTTATTATTTATTATTTATTATTTATTATTTATTATTTATTATTTAGTATTTATTATTTATTATTTATTATTTATTATTTATTATTTATTATTTATTATTTATTATTTATTATTTATTATTTATTATTTATTATTTATTATTTATTATTTATTATTTCTTATTTATTATTTATTATTTATTATTTATTATTTATTATTTATTATTTATTATTTATTATTTATTATTTATTATTTATTATTTATTATTTATTATACATTATTCATTTTTTATTATTTATTATTTATTATTCATTATTTATTATTTATTATTTATTATTTATTATTTATTATTTATTGTTTATTGTTTATTGTTTATTATTTATTATTTATTACTTATTCTTTATTATTTATTATTTATTATTTATTATTTATTACTTATTATTTATTATTTATCATTTATTATTTATCATTTATTATTTATCATTTATTCTTTATTCTTTATTCTTTATCATTTATTATTTATTGTTTATTGTTTATTTTTTATTACTTATATTTTTGATATATAATTCATTATTTATTAGGGCCTATCAAAGTTAGAAAACCCGCCATTCTTTTTGACCAAACCTGCCATTTTTAATGGCGGGTTTCTGAAATACACATACCCCCTAACTGGTGTATTTCAAAATGGCGGGTTTCATGAAAACCAGGGATTTCAAAAATCAAACCCGCCATTAAACCCGCAATTTATGCATCATCATCCATCCACCATCCATCACATCTAAAACACCCGTCCACATCAGCAAATCCATACCAGTCGCATCTCCGCTGCATTAACACATCTCATCTCCATTGCTTCACATATCTATTGATTTTCACATCTCCGTCTTCACACCAATCCCATCATCATTACATCACCCCACATCACATCACCATCTTTCTCAACATTTCCAATCAAACTTCCTGCCTGCAAGTTGAACATGCAAAAAAGCTGACTGAACCTTTGCTACTGTTTGACTCCCATTCAAACTTTGATTCAGACTCCAATTCGGAATCAAATTGGTTAGCTTTGAATTCTCTTTTGGAAAAGCAATACATGGTTCCAAGAATACACACCCTCACAACCCTATGTATGACAGGCAAAAGTTTCATCTCATCCCCAACTTAACCTTCCAGCAATTATTCCAAACTTTTTTCCTTCATTCATGAAACTTTTGGGGATGATTGAAGACCACCACATCTTCCAGAACAATTCTCAGAATCCTCAACGCAATCCAGCCATCCAACTTGCTTTTGCTCTTTGTTGATTGGGATCAAATGGAAATGGAGCAGCAATCCATCAATTGGAAAATCTATTCTCAGTCATTTATGGAAGCATTGACTTATAAAACAAAAGAGTCATGATTGCTATCCTATCTTTCCATTGCTCAGTCCTTTCTTGGCCAACCAAAGAAGAACACAAGTAGACATCTCAAGTAATGGAGACCAAAGGCTTTCCTGGCTTCATTGGGATTGTTGATGGAAGCACCATCCCCTTGAGTCATAAACCCAAGCTAGATGGCAACCACTATTTTGATTGCAAAAAAAGGCAACTGATTCATTTCTTTTCCAATGACTTCAATAACACCATTGATTACACCACTGACAAAATATTTTTTTCATCCTTTTTTTTAGATACTCCGTGGCCCTAAAAGTTGTTTGTGATAACAACAAGAATTTCATATCCCTCCATGCTGGTCTTCCAGGTTCTTGTAATGATTCATACGTGTTCAATCAGATGAAAATTGCCCAACAACCAGGGAACTAATTTGACCAAGATCCACACCTTCTGGCCGATTCAGCTTATGCTAGTGGCAGATATGTGGTTCCAGCATACCAGAACATTTCACCTAACAATCAAGGAAAAACCAATATCAACTATCATCTTGCCCAATCACAAGTTTGGATTGAGCATGCCATAGGAGTCCTGAAAGGAAGATGGGCCAGCTTAAGGGAAATCCAAAACCAGCTTCAAAACCCCAAAAAAATGAAGTTCCTCATCAAATGGATTATCACTTGTGTAATCCTTCACAATCTTTTGGCCAAAATCAAAGATGAATGGGATGAAATATTTGAAGATGATATTCCTGATCCGCCTCAAGTCATTCCTGTATGATCTTTTCCCTCATCTTCTTCTATGAGAGAGTGGATTTTACCCCTCACCCTTTCCCACTTTGATGAGTAAGATTTTGTTTTGAAATAGGTAAAAAATTTTTTTTTTTGTTTTGGTTGTTCAACCAAGAATCCTAGGCTGACTCACTTGGTTTTTTTTTTCTTAGACAAAACTGACCCAACACCTCACCCCACCACACCACCCACCTCACCCCACCCACCCACCAGTCCACTCTCCTCCTCAACCACCACCTCCTCCTCACCCACCAGCTCCTCCTCACCCACCACCTCACCTCCTCCTCACCCACCACCTCACCTCCTCCTCACCCACCACCTTCTCCTCACCCACCACCTCTACCTCACCCACCACCTTTGGCACTGGCAAGCTCTCTCTCCTCATCCTCCCCATCATCTGAAGCTAACCCGCTACTTCAACACCCCCCCCTCCTTGCTTGCCTTCCGGCCCCACATTGCCCCCCTTCACCCCCTCTTTGCCCGCAGGCCCCACCTTGACCCCCCCTCCTTGCTTGGCTGCTGGTGCCACCTTTCCCCCCCTCTTGATCCGCTGGCCCCCGCTCCTTGCTTGCCCCCTCCTTGCCCGCTGGCCCCACCTTGGCCCCCCTCCCTTCTTGCTTGGCCCCCGGTGCCACCTTGCCCCCCCCTCTTGATCCTCTGGCCCCCTCTCCTTGCTTCCCTCCTCCTTGCCCCCCGGCGCCACCTTGGCCCCCCCCTCTTGATCCGCCGGCCCCCTCCTCAACCGCCGGCCACACCTTGGCCCCCCCTCCTTGCCCGCCGGCCCCACCTTGACCCCACTTTGGCCCCACCTTGACCCCACCTTTGCCCCACCTCCTTGCTTGCCTTCCGGTGCCATTGCCGCGGCCTGCCCCCCTCCCCCTTGCATTGGCCCCGCCCCCCCCCCCCTGGGATGCCCCCCATTGATGCCTGCCTGCCCTGCTGACCAACCTCCCCCCCTCCCTGGTTCCCCAGGCTTGCCTATCTGGCGCCAGGCCCAACCCAAAACCCAACCCGAAGGCCCGGCCTGATTCCCTCACACCCCGGTAAGTTTTTTTTTTTTTTTTTGGGGGGGGGGGGGGTGCTGATGTGATGTTTTTTTTTTTTGGTACAGTTT
Organism: Puccinia polysora; assembly: GCA_025617555.3. Taxonomy (NCBI): domain Eukaryota; kingdom Fungi; phylum Basidiomycota; class Pucciniomycetes; order Pucciniales; family Pucciniaceae; genus Puccinia; species Puccinia polysora. Next base: position 21,806,729 of record CM062613.1, on the reverse strand, counting down.
TTTTTTTTTTTTTTTTTGGTGATCACATTGAAGGAATCAAAATGTATGGATAAGGAAACCAGGACCAATTTTTCATTTCAAGAGCAAACTGAAGTGAGTGATTGAAGCAAGAGGTTTTACAATGAACTGAGATAGGAAGAGATGAAACCAACAGAAGGGCTATGAGAGGTAGGCTTTACACCTCCACATGAGACTCTCAACTACTGCAACTTGGATACATTTGTGGACACTATGAAGAAGGCATTTTTGGTTGAGAATTGCACCAGACGAGAAGGAACATGTGGTGAGAATGAAATGATAGCATACTGGTTAGTGTGGTCTGAGACGTTGAGCAACTAGTCTTGAGACCTTCTGGAAAGCGTGGGTAGGCCTGGATGGCGGAGATCAGTCAATCAGCATGAGCAGTTAGATTGGAGTGGTGAATTAGAGTGCAGAATCACCAGAGTAGAGACAGTTGCAGGCTTTGTTGAGTTTGAATAGGTGTATGCCAAGGGAAACTATGTGAGTTGATTATTTGAGGTTGGAGGGTGTTTGAGATAGGTGATTTGTGAGATGAAGAGAGGGATTTGAGAGTAAAGGTAGGAGAAAATTTCAAATGAAGATCTATCAAGTACCAAAGATCCTGAGATGGTCTGTTGGAGGGAACTTTGCACAAGGTGGATTTGAAGCATCTACATCAGTCCAATGCAAGCGGGTGACAGAATCAGAGGTGATATTCTAAACACATTTCTGGCGAACTTGGGATCAAGTCCAGGTTTGGTTTCATTTTTTTTGATCCAATCTTGTTTCACTGATGATGTCTCTTTGACTGACTGTTTTTTTTTTGGTTTTTTTTTTTCAATCCCTCAACTTCTATTGGTGAATTTCCAATTCTTCTCCTGTCCCCCTCAAAATGTTACACAAACAATTTAATCCCACCTTGTTTGTCACCCCAATCTAAGTATAGGATTGGGAGGGAGCAAGATGGAAGGAGATGGCTTGAAAAACACACAGAGAGGTGGGAAGAGTATTTCTGCTTGCCAAAAGAGGCTTCAATCTTGGGACTCAGGAATGTCTTTGGAAGTTACTGAGAAAGGTATTAATGAAAAGGTGGTCTGTTCTGGTTGGAAACCACGTCCTTTGGATCTGTACCCTTCAATTGTTACCAAAAATAAAAAGAATAATTGAAAAACCAACCAGGAAGAGTTTGAGAAAGCAAAAAAAACAATCAAACGGTTCCATTTCTTCCACCGTGGGAAAGTAATTGTCCTCAATCAATCTGATAACCAAGCCCTGGTCTCAATAATTGAATATGTTCCCTTGGGTAAACTCTCATAACATGATAAGAAGGACATCAACTTTGTCACCACTTTCCTTCATGGTTCAAAAAGATTTGTCAACCCAGTTGGTCCTTCAAGATCTTGGGGTGGAAAAATGTGGGCAGTTGGATGGAAAAGATTGATGCACCCTTTGGAGTTATTTGTAAATTATGTGAAGAAATCATCTATTAGATCTTCTCCTCAAGAGTATGCTTTCCTCAACCTCAAGGCTAACAAAGTATCCCACATTTTAGGACAATTTTTTTCAATTTGGCCATACTTTCCTTTTAACCAAACCATGATAACATGAAGTACAAAAACATCCCCTCTTTCTCTTTGTTGGAATTTGGTTCCAAGCCTACACCTTTTGATTGCTCCCCACACATCACTTTCACCTTGGATTCTTTTTACAAATATCCTCATATTGACAAAGGCAACATCTCTGCCTACTCCTTTTTACTCGTGGTTCCAACCAAGAAATCAAATGGTTGACTTATTGACAATACACACAAATATCAAATATTGGATGGCCAATTTGTTTTTCCTGACCTTGGCTTTGGAATTTATTTCAAGCAAAAAGGTATAGTCAAAATGTTTTGGGCAGCTAACAAGTACAAGCACTGTACCTTTCCTGCTGTGGACACAGAAACCCATACCAGAATGGACATGTCACTTCAAATTAATAAAACAACTAGAAACACTTGTAGGGACTGGGATAATGGCCAAATTTACTCTAGAAAAAAAAATATAAATAAAAAAAAGATCTGTATGTTGGTGAGGTTAAGAATACTCTCAAACATTGTAATCAAAAATAATTTTTTTGTTTTTCTTTCACCCATGAAAATATATTTACAAGTCCAGCATTTGAGTTATCTGCTTTATTTCATCTACTGTTCTACTGATACCAATGCAAGCCAAGGCTACTGATACCTTATATTTTTTTTGGTTTCAAGTTGTTCCCTCTCCTTTTCCAGTGGTGCTTGCTGTTGATCCTTCTCCTTTTCCTCTTTTTGAAACTCTAGCTCAGCCTGTTTAAACTTCCACTAATCATCCCATTTTTGTAGATGAGTCAAACTCTTGGATTTCTGCTTTTGAACATCCATGGCCAGTTGACAATCCCACTTTTGATTTTCAAACTCAAATTTCTTGGATTCAATTTTTGATTTGATTTTTTTTTGCAGGGGAAAAGCAATGAGCATGATTTTGAAAGCAAAGATATTCAACCAATGGACTTACATGAATTTTTTTTTCTCCATGATTTCTTCAAATCCCAAAAAACTTGAAGTGTTTCTCCTCTTTTGATGACTTTTGGGGTTGATATTGATGGAATTGGAGGCCTTTTTCTTACCCCTGGCAGGGGAGTTTTGAGTCTGAAAGTTGTCACTAGTGTTCAAAGGCAATGTGGGAGGCCCCATTGGCTTGAGGTTTTGGCCATTCAGGAATAGATGAGCCTGTTTTTTTACAATCTAAATCAGTCAGGATTAACCAGAAAGAAGATAAAAGAGCTTGGTTCCTTACTTGAACCAATGTTGAGGGTAATGGAGACTGAGGAGTATTTTGTTTGGCATCAGCAAGGTTGATGAGATCTGCTAACCCAGGAAGAGAGCATTCCAAAGAAAGAGGGGAGGGTCCCAAGTTATGGTTTTACACATCAATCAATGCAGAAGTAGACTTGATTGGGGCTTATTGCATTTGAATATCCTCCTTTGCATTGGATGGGGGCCACTCCAAGGCAAAGTTTTCTTCCGGATCACCATTGCTGGGCTGAGCATCCCCAGCCAAGTCATCAGCGTTGACTGAATCATATTGTTGGGCATCCAAAGGGGCTAAAGGGGTGATTTTGGCATCCTTTCCAAATATTGAATTCTTTTGAATAGAAAAAGGACAAATGGAGTCCAACTTATCAACCACCAATTTGATTCCCTTGGCTTTGTCAGAGTTGGTGATTGCAAAGCCAGTGGAGATTGACATGGATTGGGCCTTTTTGTACTTGGCTTCATAATTCTTGAATTGCTCCCTCATCTGTTTGGATGACAGATCCAGCCTACCTTTTTTTTTGTTCTTGGGTTCATTGGCCATCGGGAGATAACCATTGAACTTGGAGGATGGAGGTTGGCCAAAATGTTTTTCATTTTCCAATCCAAAGAAGGCATCATAGTTGGAGGGGATTGTGAGCCAGTGGACCAGGATGATGTGATCAGCTCTCCTGAGCTGAATTGAGCCCTTGGAAGCTGATGGGGGAGAATTTTTTGTTGTGGAGTGCCTTTGAAATCTTTGCTTTGGTGTGTTTGACTTTTTTTTGGACTTTCGGGGGGTGGTTTGCTGAGAGGCCATTTGTAAAGAGTAAGGGAGATATGGTGATGAGAGGGATAAAGTAAAAAGCAAGATAAAGTGATGAGAGATATGAAGTGATGAGAGAAATAAAGTTACAAGAGCAATAAAACAATGATTGGATTCTTTGGATGACGCTGGAGGTACAAGTTCTTGTTGGAGGTTGAGTGATGAGAAAGATGAAGCAATGAGAGCAATGAAGAAATGAGACTGATGAAGCAATGAGAGCAATCAGGTGGTGGGTGATCAAGTGATGAGGTTGATAAATTGATGAGAGTGATGATGAGAGTGATAAAGTGATGAGAGTGGTGAATCTTTTTATGATGAGGCTGGAGGTAAAAAAATTTGCAATGAGGTTGGAGTTAGAAAGAGGTGGGAAGCCAGGGGTGGATGATGTGAACAGGTGGCCAAAGCCTTTAAATACTTCATTTGAAAAAACCCACTTATTTCAGGTTAACTTTTACACTTCTGATTTGAAATAAGTGTGTTTTTTTGATTTTTAATGGCGGGTTTGAAATGGCGGATTTGGGTTGAAACCCGCCATTAAAAAATGGCGGGTTTGGTTAAATTTCATATGTCCTATTATTTATAATTAATAATTTATAATTGATAATTTATTATTTATTGTTTATTATTATTTATTATTTATTATTTATTATTTATTATTTATTATTTATTATTTATTATTTATTATTTATTATTTATTATTTATTATTTATTATTTATTATTTATTATTTATTATTTATTATTTATTATTTATTATTTATTATTTATTATTTATTATTTATTATTTATTATTTATTATTTATTATTTATTATTTATTATTAATTATTTATTATTTATTATTTATTATTTATTATTTATTATTTATTATTTATTATTTATTATTTATTATTTATTATTTATTATTTATTATTTATTATTTATTATTTATTATTTATTATTTATTATTTATTATTTATTATTTATTATTTATTATTTATTATTTATTATTTATTATTTATTATTTATTATTTATTATTTATTATTTATTATTTATTATTTATTATTTATTATTTATTATTTATTATTTATTATTTATTATTTATTATTTATTATTTATTATTTATTATTTATTATTTATTATTTATTATTTATTATTTATTATTTATTATTTATTATTTATTATTTATTATTTATTATTTATTATTTATTATTTATTATTTATTATTTATTACTTATTATTTATTATTTATTATTTATTACTTATTACTTATTACTTATTATTTATTATTTATTATTTATTATTTATTATTTATTATTTATTATTTATTATTTATTATTTATTATTTATTATTTATTATTTATTATTTATAATTTATTATTTATTATTTATTATTTATTATTTACTATTTACTATTTATTATTTATTATTTATTGTTTATTGTTTATTATTTATTTTTATTGTTTATTATCTATTATTTATTATATATAATTTATAATTATTAATTCATAATTTATAATTTATAATTTACAATTTATAATTTATAATTTATAATTTATAATTTATAATCTATAATTTATAATTCATAATTCATAATTTATAATTTATAATTTGTTAAATTTGATATGCCCTATCATTTATAATTCATAATTTATAATTGACAATTTATTATTATTTATTATTTATTATTTATTATTTATTATTTATTATTTATTATCTATTATCTATTATTTATTATTTATTATTTATTATTTATTATTTATTATTTATTATTTATTATTTATTATTTATTATTTATTATTTATTATTTATTATTTATTACTTATTATTTATTATTGATTATTTATTATTTGTTATTTATTATTTATTATTTATTATTTATTATTTATTATTTATTATTTATTTTTTATTGTTTATTATTTATTATTTATTATTTATTATTTATTATTTATTATTTATTATTTATTGTGTATTATCTATCATTTATTATATATAATTTAAAATTTATAATTTATAATTTATAATTTATAATTTATAATTTATAATTTATAATTTATAATTTATAATTTATAATTTATAATTTATAATTTATAATTTATAATTTATAATTTATAATTTATAATTTATAATTTATAATTTATAATTTATAATTTATAATTTATAATTTATAATTCATAATTTATTATTTAGTGGAGGCTACACAACTTGATTTGAGTTGTTTAGCTTTCCACACAACTCAAATGGGATTTGTAGCATGCCACACGGCCCATTTGAGTTGTGTAGCTTTCCACACGGCCCATTTGAGTCGTGTAGCATGCCACATGGCTCATTTGAGTCGTTTAGGGTGCCACATGGCCTATTGAGTTGTGTAAACATCTCAAAGAGTCGTGTACAGATTTTGGTAAACAACTCATAGAGTCTTGAATTTAAAATTGCCCTTTTTTTGAATTTTTTGAATTTTTTACTTTTCTTTTCTGATTTTTTTTTTTTTTAATTTCTTTTTTTTTCTCCTCATCAACATGTTGGAAGACTTTGGCTAAGTTTTCCACCTCCCTTCAGGAATTATTTGCATGCCTCCCTTTTGGGCATGGGCAGGCAGACAGGGGTTATTCTTGCCACAACCAACTGCCAGGTTGATGGAAAAATTTGGCTAATTTATTTATTTTTCTGGAAATAAGAGGATTCACCAAAATGAGAGGGGGAAAAAACAAAGAAAATTGAAAAAAAAATAAAAATAAAATCTAAAAAAAAACAAATTACCTTGGGGACGTGTATGGCTTAGACCAAATCATTTACCAAATTAATTGAGAAAAAAGAAGATCAAAATCAAAATCAAAAAAACAACATATTCCAAAAAAACAAAAAAAAATCAAAAAAGCCAAAAAAAAAAAACAAAAAACAAAAAAGCCAAAAACCAAAAAAAATAAAACAATAATGGTTTGACTTCAAAACCTCAACAAAGTCAAAACAGGATTCACTCGCCATCCCAGGTGATACACCTGCTGGCAGTTGCAGCCATTTTTTTCATGGTAAGTGGTGTGGCTCAGGTTGTGCTGCACTGTCCTGTGGCTCTATATTGAGGGTGGCGCCATGACCTCATGCCCCATTTCTCACGCTTCAATGATAAATTTTAAGCTCTTTTTCAATTTCAGAATGAGTTTTTATACAAAAAATAATTCATTGAGAAAGTATAATGTTTTGAAACCATTTTTTAAAAATTCTCTTTTTCTGGAATCTTTCAACTTCAGTTATTTTTAATAATGCTTTGTAAGTTTTTTTCTAGTGATTCTGCTTTTGAGAGTTGATTTATTTGAATTAAAAAACATTCAAAGAATTGCTTTTGAAGTGCTGGCCTCCAGGGTCAAGTGAATCCTTGTCTTGGCTCTCCCCACCTGGCTATGGCTGAGGTCATACACTCCACCCATTGGCCAAGTTCAATGGGTGGAGTGATCAACCTGGCTACTAACCTGTGCTCCTCAACTACATGCAATGCACCTGAGTTTATAAGAATCCAGTTATGTTAGCTTTAAAGGATAACTTCAATTGTTGTTTGAGAGGTATCTTGACGCTAAACTCAGGAAAGCTGAGTTTTTTGAAGCTGTAAACTTCCATCTTGGCAATTGTGCTGAAGGTTGAAGCAGGCTTTGATGGTCTGTATTCATTTTAAATAAAGTTTTGTTAAGAAACAATAATTTCAATCTGAAACAAAAAAATGAAGGATTTGCTAACCTGACGATTTACTGCGCATTCTTAGTTTGTTTCAAAAAATTCCCTCATGTTGTAGAATTAATTGATTCCCATGGGTTCAAGCTGTTCACTTGGAAAAAATATTTGGTGGTTCTAATTCCATGAGTCTGCCATAATGAAGTGATCTTGCCAATAAAATCCACTGAGTTGGGGGATTCAATCTGATTCCAAAAAGAAAAAAAGGAAGAAATGGTTAATGTATTGAATTTATTTATTTTTAGTAAACCCAAAAACTTGCCAAGATGTGGTAATTCTTCTGGATGATATCATGATTTTTTAATTGAATTTGGGTAATTTGTTCAAAATTTGAAGGGAATTTGTCTCTGAGTAGCTGAGTAACTTGGGCTCTTTCTTCATTGGAAAAAAACTTTCTTTTAGCAAAGAGATATTGGTTGAGGGGATGATAAATCTGTCTATTATAACCCATGGAATGTTTAATAACTGGATTATCTTCAAATATGATGGTAATTGTTGAACTGCTTTGAAAAGTTGTTTGAGTTGCTGGATTGTATACCACACCAGCAGATAGAAGGAAAGGTAGAGACTGATAATTACTGAAGGTGATCGCAAAATAAAGTCCTGGACTGATCTTGTTTGAATCAATTGAAGCTTGGCGTAAAATTCCATTATAAATTTCAATTTTTTCAGTTGAAAACAGAATAGCTGGACCAAAACGCAAAATTGATTCTTGGAGGTGAAGAAGCATGTGAATCTTGGGTTTGTTGATCCATTGTCCAGAAATCTTGATCAAATGATATAATAATTTTTTTATTTGTGCCTTCAGTTGATTTTGATATTGATTCATGTCTTTGATGTGAGTTGGAAATATGAAATTGCAAAGTTGACAAAGAGAGGTCCACAGAATTCTTTGTTCAGCTTTCATAAAGTGAAAAAAATTGAAGGTTGCAGCTTGAATTGATATTGTGAAATCTTTCCCAACCAGGATCATTGAATGTTTGATGAAATAGTTTGACTGAAGGGAGGGGATGTTGAGTGAATTTGTGTTGAAAGACTGGATGTATCCACTTAGCAATGGTAATTCAGATTTCTTCAAAGATTGAATGAAATCACGGACCAAGTATTTGAAAATACCAACAAGAACCACATGGAGAATTTTAACTGGAGTATCAAGGTAGCCATCAAATCCTGTTAAATTTGGAGAAAAAAAAAATAAAAAAATATAAATGTGTGATTATCATAAAAATTTCATTAATTTAATGAGAAAAAGACCTTCAAGCTTCAAAAATGGATTGAATAGTTTGGAGTAGTCTGCTTATTCTAGTTCTTGTATTTTTTGAAGGATTGATGGTTCTCTCTTCTGTTCAATAAATTTCTTGTTGATTGAATCCACAAGACCATAGGATGAAGACATTATTTAAAAGGATTTTTGGTTTATTTTAGAAAGTTCATAGAGATTATGGGTCTTTTCAATGGTTTCACCCCACAATTGGGTGGGGTTGGGGGCCCAGAAACATACATATAAAAAATTTTTATCAATGTTGATAAACTTGATTCAAAGAATTAAACAATTCACCTCAAAGCCATTTCTATCAATTTGAAGAAAGTTTTGAAGATGAGAAATTTTTTTCTTATTTTGCCTCTTGGGGACAGATAATTTGCAAATGAAACATGGGTTGAGTAATATTCCAGGAACTGGAGTGTTGGTGACTTCTGTATGAATTTTTGAATCTGCCAAGAAAAATAAGACAGTGGTGATGACTAAAACTGGTTCAGAAATGGTAATATCAAAAGCTGAAAATCCTTGGTTGTCCAGTTGACTGTTTTCCAATTAATAATGTCAATACCATTTTAATGGATGATTCAAATTGGGGACTTACTTAATTTCTTCAACTATTTGATCTTCCATTTCAAGTACTCTAGCTCTGTTTGATGTTGAAAATACATGAAAATTATATTCTTGATTGGACAAATGAGAAGGAAGACCAGAGAGTGAAAATTAGAATGATTGGTTTTTGTTGAATTGCTTTGATATATTTCCTGAAGTATCATCTGAATATCATTCTATTGGCACATTTCTAATAATATTACCCCGTGCCTTTACACGCCAAGGATTAGGGAGACTGATCACATTTTCACTTTCTTCATCAATTTCTTTGTAATAAAATGTCCACATTCAGTGAAACATCATTGTTGGAATTTAGTCCTCATGATAATTTGATTTTCATCAATCAACTCACCATATAATTTTTTGTCACAGATTTCTGCTAAGAAGAGAGTGATCCCTTCAATGAACCCAACTTGCATGTTGATCCTCATCTATCAAGCCTGGAATTGGATGATGAAACTAACAAACATTCAATTAGCTATTCAGAGGAAATCTCAGCCAATTACTTTCAGAGCAACTTAGACCAAATGTTCCCACTCTCATCTGAACTCAAAGGAATTTTTGAAAAATGTAATAATTTAAGTTTCTTGATTCTCTAAAACATCCAAAACCACTTTTGCTAGCCAAGAAACTCATTTCATATCTTTTTGATTGCCATCGGAATCATTCTGAAAATCTCCAATTGGGATCATGCAACTCAAGATGAGTGACCATCAAATTATGATGGTCCTTGTTCAGATGAAATTGAGCACCAGCAATCAACAACAAACCACCACCTCTTCCATCCTAGGATTGCCTAATGCAGCAATAAACTTGGACATGCAATTTAGCCAAATCAACAAAATCAAGCATTATCAGTACAGAAAGTACATCCAGGTAAGATCTTTCTGTTTCTAATCACAGCAATCATGTGCTCAACTGACAAACTTGAACCCAGTCAATGTTGCAAGATGAGATTTAATCCAAAATCCTCCAATGAAACATTGAGGCGTATGGCGAGAGAAAAAATGTGCTTGGTGAGCCAATCAAAGGTTTGCTACTACTTTAAACCATTGTAAGTTTTTTATTTGCGTTCAAGAATCAGATAAATTGGAATCAATCTGGCTTTTAGGTTTTTGTTTCAAAACAATTGGAAACTTTCAAACGCAAGTACCTCCCACCTGGTTATGACATGAATGAACCAAATGCGCAAAAGGATGTTGCATCCTTTGTTGGTAAACTAGTGAAGTACAAAAAATCTAGTTTAAGAAATTTTTTCAGTACAATTCCTAATTTCTATCAACCTTTGTCATTTTTTCTAAAGCTTGTGACTAACCTGTGAATATACTGCATTTCCAGCTTCTCTAAAGCATTGCAGACACAAGTATGCACGCAAGGGATGGACCAATTTCAAAATTGTCAGAACTTTTGATTAAGGTATGTCTGATCTTATTTCTCACCCAAGCAACTTGCAATAAATTTTCAACTGAACTTCATGACCAACTCAATATTAAAGATTTATCAAGTATTTGGACAGAAGAAAAAGCACAATCTAGCAACCCAGTTCATTTACAAGACACCCCTCCAAGCTAAGGTGCAATTTTCCTTCTTAAAACTGAAAATTGCCATCCATATTGCAAGTCCAATACGCAGTGACACAGTCCACTGGAAGGCCATTGATTGAGGCTTGCAAGACTTCCAGCAACAGTCATTGTCTTCAATAACTGCGTAAGTAATTACCACTGCTTTTTTGAAATTTTTGCGATTATTTAAATGAAATATAAGTGATCTTTAAATGTGACAGCTGGGCCAAAGCCATCTTGAAAAAAGACAACAAACTATTTGATGGTAAGAACATGAAAGAGGATCTTGATCCTGAGAACTTGATCATGCCAAAGGAGGCAGAAATCCTTGAATTTGAATGAGCACTCAATCAACCTCAAGAAGATCCTTTTTGATATTTGTAATTTCCTATCTATTTAATTCTGAATATTCGGAATCAATGAAAAATTTTATCTTTTTCTTTATCATTCAAAAAAAAATGTGTAATTTTAGTTATAATACATTAAAAAATAAGAAATTTATTTATTCAATACAACAATTTAAAATTATTTATCCATTGGAAACAATGAGCCAATGGTAGAAATTTTTGGAAAAAAAATTTGGTGAATCATTGTCATCCTTGACAAAAATTCAACCCTCTGTTGACCATCTGAGCATTAGGTCAATGAGCTGTTGATTTGGCTATGACAGCAAATCGACACCCTCTCCCCCGCGCAGAGAGTTGAATTGCCGTTGAAATGTCAGAAGGCTCTCAACTGGCCTTGAAGTTATTACATGTCAAAGTCATTTCAATGGCTCGTGCCCACTAAATGGGTGCTGTCAAACTGGTTTTGGCCGCGCTGGTGGCTCAATGGCATAGTGGCCCTGTGGTGTAGATAAATCTTTTGGTGTATGTACACCATGGGTTCACTCTGGAACTTTGGGTGTCCTGGACCCAACGCCAGGGGCCCATTCAAGGTCACCCAGATTGACCAACTGTCAAATGGACGCCCAGGTTGGTCCACGGTTAATCAACCATTGGTTGACTGTTGATTGACCCATACGTCAAATTGTCAGTTGTTTGGTTGTTGACCCAAGGTCAGCGTCGTGACAACATCACCTCAACTCTGCCCTCAAATCATCAGCGGGGTGGGCTTGCCTGATTGAGGCCACTCCAATCCTGCAGCAATGAAAAACCCCCAAGACAAAAACTAGTAGTTGGAAAAATGCTGGTGCCTTGTGGCGACTACATCAATCACACATGTTGCGCGGATACTCAACTTCGGCACAACTGATACCAGGTTGCCTCTTGCCGCTCTTCCTTCAAACCTGTCATCCTTCCCCTATCACCAACCTTCAGTAACCAACAGAGTCCCCAGTTGATGTATTTTTAAAAATATTAATACAGACCAAAATTCAGGACTGAGAACCTTGAAATTCAACAATTTAAAATTTCAAAACCTTTTTTTTTAAAAAAAAAACAATAATTCATTGAGAAAGTGTATTTTTTTTGAAACCATTTTATTTGAAAAAGTCTTGTTTTCTTCAATTTTTCACTCCAGTTAATTTTAATATTAATTTGTTAATTTTTTCTGGTGATTCTAATTTTAAGGGATGTCATTTTGAAATTGAAAAACATTCAAAGAATTGCTTGTGAAGTGCTGGCCTCAAGACTCATGGGAAGTCCCTGTCTTGACTCACCCCACCTGGCCATTGCTGAGGTCATTCACTCAACCCATTGGCCAGGTTCAATGGGTGGAGTGATAAAACTGGCTAATGAACTGTGCTCCTCAGCTGCATGCAATGCACCTGAGTTAAGAATCCAATGATTGTAGTTTTAATGGATAACTTCCAAGGTTTTCTGAGAGGTATCTTGACGCTCAACTTGGGAAATGTGGGTTTTTTGAAGCTGGAAACTCCCATCATGGCAATTTTTCTGCAGGTTCAAGCAGGCTTTGATGGCCTGTATTAAATTCAAATCAAGTTTTGTTAAGAAATTATATTTTTATTCTGAAACCAAAAAAATAAGACATTTCTAACCTGAAAATTTACTGTGCATTCAAAGTTTGTTTCAACAAATTCCCTCATGTTTTAGAATGTATTTATTCCCATGATTGCAAGCTTGTTTACTTGGACAAAATATCTGGTGATTCTAATTCCAGGAGTCTTCCATAATGAAGTGATCTTGCCAATAAAATACACTGAGTTGGGAGATTTAATCTGATTCCAAAAAGAAACAAAGGAAGAAATGGTTGATGTCTTGAATTTATTTATTTTGAGTAAACCCAGAAACTTGCCAAGATGTGGTAATTCTTCTGGATGATATCATGCTTGTTTATTTGAATTTGGGTAATTTGTTCAAAATTTGAAGGGAATTTCTCTCTGAGTAGCTGAGGAACTTGAGCTCTTTCTTCATTGGAAACAAAATTCCTTTTAGCAAAGGGATATTGGTTGAGGGGATGATAAATCTGTCTATTTTAACCCATGTAATGTTGAATAAATAGATTATCTTCAAATATGCTGGTAATTGTTGAACTTCTTTGAAAATTTGTTGGAGTCGCTGGATTGTATACCACACCAGCAGATAGAAGGAAAGGTAGAGACTGATAATTACTGAAGGTGATGGCAAAATAAAGTCCTGGACTGATCTTGTTTGAATCAATTGAAGCTTGGCGTAAAATTCCATTATAAATTTCAATTTTTTCAGTTGCAAACAGACTAGCTGGACCAAAACACAAAATTGAGTCTTGGAGGTGAAGAAGCATGTGAATCTTGGTTTTGTTGATCCATTGGCCAGACATCTTGATCAAATGATATAATAAGTGTTTTATTTTTGCCTTCAGTTGATCTTGATATTGATTCATGTCTTTGATGTGAGTTTGAAATATGAAAGTGCAAAGTTGACAAAGAGAGGTCCACAGAATACTTTGTTCAGCTTTCATAAAGTTAAAAAAAGTGAAGGGTTCAGCTTGAAGTAATATTGTTAAATCTTTCCCAACAAGGCTCATTCAATGTTTGATTGAATAGTTTGGCTGAAGGGAGGGTATGTTGAGTGAATTTGTGTTGAAAGACTGGATTTATCCACTTAGTAATGGTAATTCAGATTTCCTCAAAGATTGAATGAAATCACGGACTAAGTATTTGACAATACCAAGAATAACCACATGTATAATTTCAAATGGAGTGTCCAGGCAGCCATCAAATCCTTTTAAATTTGGGGTAAAAAAATAAAAAAATATCAATGTCTGATTATCATAAAAATTGCATTAATTTAATAGAAATAACCTTCAAGCTTCAAAAATGGATTGATTAGTTTGGAGTAGTCTGTTTGTTCTAGTTCATGCATTTTTTGAAGGATTGATGTTTCTCTCTTTTTTTCAATGAATTTCTTGTTAATTGAATCTACAAGACCATAGGAGGAAGACATTATTTGAAAGGATTTTTGGTATATTTTGGAAAGCTCATAGCAATGATGGGTTTTTTAAATGGTTTCATTCCAAAGTCTGGTGGAATTAGGAGCCTGGAAACATAAAAAATATTATCAATGATCATCAATTTGGTTCAAAGAATTAAACAATTCACCTCAAAGCCATTCCTATCAATTTGAAGAAAGTTTGAAGATAAGCAACTGTTTGCTTATTTTGCCTCTTGGGGACAGATAATTAGCAAATCTGACATAGGTTGAGTGATATTCCAGGAACTGGAGTGTTGGTGACTTCTGTATGCATTTTTGAATCTGCAAAGAAACATAAGACAGTGGTGATGACTAAAACTGGTTCAGAAATGGTAATATAAAAAGCTGAAAATCCTTGGTTGGTCAGTTGACTTTTTTCCAATGGAACATTTCAATATCATTTCAATTGATGATTCTTTTTTGGACTAACTAAATATCCTCAAATATTTGATCTTCAATTTCAAGTACTCCAGCTCTGTTTGATCTTGACACAAAATGGCAATTATATTCTTTGTTGGATAAATGAGGAGGAAGGCCAGAGAGTTTCCAGTAGAATGATTGGTGTTTGTTCAATTGCTTTGGTATATTTCCTGAAGTATCATTTGAATATATTGTTATTGGTACATGTCTAATAATCTTTCCCTTTGCCTTAAAACGCCATTGGTTAGGGAGCCTGATCAAACTTTCACATTCTTCATCAATTTCTATGTAATAAAATTGCAAAATTCAATTTGTAAAATGGTCAGAATGTAATCCTGGTGATCATTTTATTTTCATAAATTAACTCACCATACAATTAGTTGTCACAGATTTCTGATCAGAAGACTTCATCTTGTTCTATTTTGGAGTGATCCTTCAGAAATTGATCACTACACATGTCCATTAAATTTGAATCCATGAAATTTGCTTGAGCAGGAATGGTGATCTTCACTCTGGTTGAATTGAGCATGGAACATTCCAGTGGGGCACATTTGTTGTATATTTTTGATTCCAATGATTAAATAAAAACAGGAACCACAATTTCTTGGGAAACCAATTGCACAGGTTAAAATATATAAAAATGGTTGGATTCTTGAATAAACATTTGGTTTCTTAGGTTGAGTGACAGAAGCTCTCGCCATTTCTTGGATTGAGATAGCTTGAAATGATCCAATCCACGGGTTTCTTCTGGATAAATTCCAAAAAAGAAGCCACATATGGATTTGACATCTCGTGAAATGGTCAAAGAAAAAGAACATGAATTAATAAAATTAATCCTAAAATTCTAAAAATTATAAATAATTGAATTTTAATTTATTATAAAATAGAAAACAAATAAAAAAATATCTACGCGGGATATGATACCTGTCATCCTGAGTGAGAAGCATGGAATTCCTAAGACTGATGTTTGGGATTCTTTGGGGAATTCCAAGAATTTTCAAATGCATGCGCGCCCCCAGCAAATGCCATTCCACCCAGGAAAATGGACCCCGCATAGTTTTAGTATCCCCCAAATCTGACCATAGAGAGAGCGTGAGACAATGTGGTGAGTATATTGCACAAGCATTGAACCAACCAACTTCTTCAACCAAGCAATCAGATCAAAGGTAAGTTTCCTCTGTCTCTTTCATTCCTTCTCTCATTGTTATATGATTATTATTTCTAAAAAAACTGACCCACCTCATTATTCTTAAAAGGAAACCAATGACCATCTTCCTCCCGCAGTGATTGATCAACCCTTTCAACATTGACATCCAAATCTCCTAACATTGAAGGATCTGTAAGTATTTGATCCAACTGGGAATTACTATAATTTTTCCATCCATCATCATTGACCATTGATTCATCATCTTCATTCAGGTTTTATCCCATTTCCCAAGTGCTCAATTCAAAGCCCCCAATTTTTGGATCAATCTTGACAGGCAAATCAGGTTGGACTCCATTGAAATTGATCCACAACTCATTGATTACCTCAAGATTGGCCAATTTGGAGGCTGGTTCAATGTATGTAGGATCTTGGTGAGTCCCTTTTTCCAGATTTCTAATTTTTCCTTGATGAATTGGGAGTTTAAGATGTTTCCCTTGATTTTCTCAATTCATAGGCCTTCCTTGGCATATTCAACAGTGGTATTTAAACCCATTTGAGGTAGGAATCACCACAAAGCCTTCAGTACCCTTTTTTTTTATGAAAACCAAGGTCCATAATTGGTTTTTTTATCCTAAAGAGTGATGATAAAAACTAAGCTTCCTCCATTTTCCCCTCTATATTGATCTGTTTGTGTGCAAAGGAGCCAACAAGTAAGTTGTCCCAAGTGGAGCGCCCAAGATCCTATACCAATTCATGGGCCACAAGATGCAACCATTGTCCAGCCCAGCAAGTCAAAACCAATGACATCACTAACCTCTGATCATTAGCCTGGACCGTTGATGAGCTCTTGACTGTTGAGTGATGAAATCCCCTGGTCTCCTCCCTCTTCAATCCACATCTTAGAAAATATTCTCACCATTCCCAATCTCTTCTTCCTACTCTAAGATTAGATTTCCAACTCTATCACCATTTCCTTCTAATACCACCCCAACGCACTCTTACCATGCCAAATTCATTCCTTAATCCCTTCCAAGACCCAATCTGCTTGGCCCAAGCTACTAACCTTCCATCATCCCACCTGACCCCTGCCAAGCAAAGGAAAATCATTGCTGTTGACAGCAATGACATTGACTCCCCCAACAAATCAAGCTTACCCATTCAATCATGTCACACAATCCCAGAGTCAGATGATTGAGACAACCATCACTCACCCAGCACATTGGAGGACATCACAACCAATTTGTTTCTACACAAACTAAATAAAGTTTTCTCTCTTCCCAACAATCTCAAAGCCCTGGTGGACCACTGTGAAGAAGTAAGTCCCCCCAAGGTCTAGTGTCCATTTTCATCTATCCTCTGCCCTCCCTCCTTAGTGATCAAAACCACTCCCAGACCTCAACAATCTATGGTCTTGCCCCTTTGGGAATTTTTCGTTTTGTCCCTCTTGCGTTTGCTCAATCCACCCTCATGCATTGTCCATTTTCCTATCTTTTGCCTTCATCCTCCCCCCATCCTTTGATTAGATCCCACTTGCTTTGATCCCTGACCTTCTCCCGGCCACAACTCTGATGTGATGTTGACATCAATCCCTTTTCTCTTGTCCTAACTTGAATATCCAGATGACTGACCATCAACTCATGATGGTCCTCATTCATATGAACTTGAGCCTCAACAATCAAGGCCTCCAGACCAGCTCTTCCATCCCCAAACAATCAAATGTGGCCAAAAAATCCAATATGCAATTAAGACAATTAATCAAAACAAAGTGTTATCAATATAGTGATTTTATAAGAGTAATTATTTGTGATTTCTCTTCCTCACTGTCCAGTAGTAGACTGATACATCTGTAAACAGTCATTGGTACGGGAGGAGATTCAAACAAAGATCCTCCAATGCAACATAGAAGCATATGGGGAGACCAATAAGGCCTTTTGTGAGCCACTCAAAGGTTCATTACTACTCTCAACTATTGTAAGTCTTCTTTCTCTGTCTTTTATTTGTGATTCAGACTAATTGAATTCATTCAGTTTGAATTTTTTTGCAAAGCAGTCAGACACAGTCAAGAAAAAATACCTTCCCGCAAGTTACAAAACAAACAATCCAACGGCCCAAAAAGACGTTGCCGCTTTTGTTGGCAAACTGGTGAAGTATGAAAAATGCAGTTCAAGAAACGTGGTGAGTCAAAGACAGACCTTTAAGGGATGGTCCAATCCCCAAGTTATTGGATCTTTTGGTGAAGGTAAGTTTTATTGAATTTGTTATTTATTTTGTCATTCTAATTGTAATTTGATCCTGACCTGATTACAGATCTATCAAGCATTTGGACCCAGAAACAAACATGACTTTGAAAATGGCTTCATTTGCAAGGCTCCTCTCCAAGCAAAGGTCCAATTTGCGTTCTTACAACTCCAAATTGCCATTCATATGGCCAGCCCAATATGTGGAGATACAGTGCACTGGAAGGCAATTGATTGAGACTTGCAAGAGATACAGCAACAGCCATTGAATCTTATCACAGCGTAAGCCTTTTTGATTTTCTTGATGTTGTGGATCAAGCTTTGTCTAAAACATTTTAATTTCTTAAATTTTTTCTTGAAATCTGAATAAAGCTGGGCCAAAGCAATCTTGAAAAAAGATGAAGCTTTGTTTGATGGTAAAATCATGACTGAAGATCTCACATGCGAGTCATTGGTCATGCCAACTGAAGAGGAAATCCTCGAATTTCAATGATTTTCTTTTTTTATTTTTATTTTTTTTTTAAAAACCCCATTTTATCTCTTTGATACGATAAACCCTTATCTTTGTTGTTATCAAATCATGAAGAATAATGTATTAGTATTTATTGCAGACTACATCATTAGCAATGAAAAACACGTTACAAAAAATTATAAAATTCTATATTTTAATAAATTAAGGGTGCCAACAACGGAAAACCAAAAAATACAAATAAAGGTTGAATCATCGTCGAAGAAGACGATGATTCAACCCATTGGTGACCATCTGACGGTCGAGTCGAACTGCTGTCGATTCCGATTCTGACAGCAAATCAACGTGGCCTCAGCGGCGGCGAGGGTGGAACCCGCGTCAAAACGTCATCGGGGTCTCAACCAGCCTCGACGTTTTGGACGCCGAAGTCATTTCGACGCCGCCCGCCCACTAACAGCGCGGCATCGAACCAACGTCGCAAGCGCGGGTTACTCGCCGTCGACTTGAACCCGTGGTGCATGTACAAAGTAAGAGGTTAAGCAAGAGGGATTACGCGACAAGGCTCTGCGCCATTCACATCCTGGAACGTAATTCTTCCACGTAGCAGAAGTGAATATGAGAGGATCTAGAGCAACACTGCGTAAAACTTGGATGATGTTGAGCAGAGAATGCGTCAAGGCTTTCAGACAGCACGAGCGGGACGGATCCAGCAAACGTGATGAACTGGTGTGCTGCGCAGATAACAGGGCATAAATATTGAGCTCTCCCGGCCGATGAGGATCTTGATCTTGAACTCAACCTACGCCACCGTCTCCACTCCATCTGTTGGCTTCAGGCATAGGATCCTCTTTTTCCAACTTCCTATCTTTCTTGCTTATTCTCTACAGTTGTCCTGTTTCTCACGTTTCACATTATTGTGTATGAATTTTCATAGTCGCTCCAGAACAAGGAGGTTCAAATCGTCCGCTGGCTTCACCATCCTTACATTCAAAAGCTCACGGACAATTTGTGATCAGACACTGAATTCTTCGCGCCATGGTCTATTTCAGGCTACGGTGTTGGCCGACCGCTCTGGTCTACCTCCTCGCGCTCGATCGGCCCTCAACCAGGTTTGAACTTGATCATTCGCAAAAGTATGGGGTGCTGGCAGTTATCCCACCCGAGCTGAGTTCAACCAATATGGAAGTCGCAATTCTTGATGGAGGCCCCTTGCCTGCTAAAATCGGAACTTCAGCGCCCGCACTTGGAAGCCTGGAGGACGCTCGGGCACCTCCGAAAGAACTCTTGACTCCAAAAATCACTCAGATCTCAGCTCATGAGGGAAATCGGGCCCCTCGTCACACCCTGCCCCTCCAAACCCCAGAGCCAAATAGGAAAGACGACGTAATGTCTGTTTGATTGATCACCATCTGCCTTTGATTCATTATTTTGAACGCGCTGGTTCAGGCAAGCTTTTTTTCGATTAACAACCGATCACTGCCCATAACGTTTATAGTCTCGGCTCTTGCTCTGATCCTTCACCTGCGGGTGGGAACGACTCAGTGGCTCTGGTAGATATCAAGCAGAAAGAGCCCATGGAAGATGCCACATCAATTTTGACTAACCGTGAGGCGCCGGAATCGTGAGTTTGTCCGGCCTTAGCGTTCAATTATCGAGCTACGAGCCCACTCTGTATCTTATAAACTAGAGCACAACACATCCATCCCGCGGCTAGTTTTCTTTGCTCGCCTGACTCGAGACCCGAGACTATTGCCAAGGGCGCCCTTCCCCGCGCTCCTAGCGACCACGGCTTAGCGCGTGGCATACAGCACCAAGATTCACAAATGTCCCCTGTGGCGAAGCATGTCGAAAACTTCCGCCACCCCACGTTTGGGCAACAGGATCATTCAGTCGCCTCCTCCCAAGATGGATACCCATCAGCCGGGATTGGGCTTTTACACCCCCATGTAACGAATCATTATCCCAGCAATGTTCACCATTATGTACAGTATTCTACTCATGAAGACCCGATGGTGCCGTCATCGTCTGGGAAGAACCGTTGCCACTTGATCGATATCTATACCCCGAGAATTTTTTGGGAAAAAACGACCGCATTGGCCTACCAGCCGCTGTCAAAAAGTGTGAATCAGGAACCCGCATCCCCATCCAACTTTTTTAACTCGCCAGCACCCTTACAATCATCCAATCAAATCCATCCCTTGTACGCGGAAAACCGTCCGGTTCACAGGTTTCCGTCCAGAGGAAGCATGGCTAAATCGTCACGAGTTGAAGGAAGGTATTTGTCTCCAAAGTTTGTCCCCTCCAAATCTCATGATCAAAATTGGTAAGCTCTCTTATCCAAAGATAAACTTTCTTCTTCTTCGTACAGATCTTTGAAAATAATTTGTCATACTGCTATTCTCAACTGAAGGGAAAGAAAAAATCAGTGTGGTGAAGTGTCTCGGCAGCCCCAAATTTCGAACGCAGCCCCACAGGGCGAGCCGGTGCGGACAGAAGCGCCGAAGCAATATCACACACAGGACACCGCATCTCCTTCTTCGCAAGTTGATGAGAAAGAAAGGACTTCGAAACAGTGTGAAAAAATCGTTGACTGTTCTATCCTGGGCGCAGAGGTTGTGCATAGTGTTACAAAGAGTGTTTCTGGCCAGTCCCTCAAAATGACAGAGGAAATCGGCCAAAACGTTGATATTGCCGCAGAGCCGATAAGTAAAACCAACGATTCCTCGAAGGATTCTCAAAAGTTTCCTCGCGCTGGTACGGAAAACGAGAAATCTCCCGAATCGAAAAATCATGTAGAATCCAAAGATTCACAGCCACAAACTTACAAGGAAGCCCTTTTATCGAGAAAGAAGTTGGAGAGATTAGAAGCCGAAGTACTGGAATTTCCTATTCAAGAATTATTGATGCCCGAGATTACAGCTGCAGAGTCTAGGCGGGGTGTTTTGAGTGCGAGAAAGCGCATTGGAAAAGAACAACCGAGAAACGAGCCCTCTCAGATGCAGCCATCGCCAAAAATACTCCACTGCAAGGACCGCACAAAAACAGTTGATTTGACTCTCAATGTGAAAAGTAATCCTAGAAAAGTATCGAGGAACAACGCCCCGAGGGAATATGCGAAGGATGAAATTTTCAATGCATGTATATTCCCAGAGCAAAACAAATATGCGGTGTGAGTGTTCCCGTAATTAAAGCTGAACAGATCGGCAATTCAAGGTCAATGCTTACATCCGTGTGATTGACAAAAACTGAGCTTCATGATGGTTCGTATTTTCTATAGTTTAAACCAAATTTCATCGTACGATGAAAACGTTGAAGAAAAAAGGCCTTCCAAAACGCACTCTACTCCGCAATATCGAATGCCCGAGTCCCAACAGTTTTCTACTTATAATTTGAAAGTCAATCATCTTGCAGCTTGGCTTTCTATCGGGAAATATCTTGAGCCTTTAAAAAAGACAGCTTTCAAATCTTGGGAGAAGGTTTGGGCGGTCCAGGTACCGTTTTCATCCACCAACTTGCCAGCATTTTCCGTCAAGGAGCTCCTGCGAGCCTTGAGGCTACGCTTACCTGACAAACCATCAACTCTCGCGGCAATTTCAAATGCAAGATCGAAACTCAGTCGAAAAATTCGCGAAGTAGTTCCAGCTAGGAGACAGCTGAAAGATATCAACAGAACACAAGCTATCGGGCAGCAAGATGCTCGAAAGGAAAGAGTCGCTGAAAAAAATCCTATTCTTCCTCAAAAGATATCCGCGCCGAACTTAAACTTTGATGATACTCCAACCTTTGTCCAAAATTACAAGAAAAGCCATCCTGCTGCGGGAGAGTCAACCTTGAAGGCATTGCAGGTGCTCGGTAAATTTCTGAAAGTTGATTCAAGCGATGCCTTTGTCGCAATTCATCTGGATCGTTCTGACATTGATTGGAAAATATTTCAAGACCACTGGGAAAAGTTAGGTGCGGGCGAAAACATGAGAACTAAGCAAATCAAATGGCTTAGGGATAGGATTGGCGAAGTTGAAAGTGGAAGAAGATTAGAAGCACTGGCCAGGCAGATGAGAGAGCCAGGAATTCAGGTCCGATGGAAAATGGCGATGCAAAATCCGAAGTTGAAGCCGTCAATGACCCATGAGATGATCAGCCTAGGTCAGCTTCTACTCGTAAACGAGCAGTGGCCAACTTTCCTTCATTCCAGACGTCATGACGCACAAGTAGTTCACAATTTCCTTAGCAGAAGAAGTATGAACGAATTTATGGCTTACATTTTTGGAAAAAACGAGCTATTTGTAAGATTACGCCTGTTGAAGGTCATGTGCAGCCGTAAAAACCCGCACGATTGGCTGTCCGCGAGTCAAATGCGAAGCGCCTACCAACAAGGACTAGACGTTGGAATCATCATCATGGTGGGAGATTTATTACAGTTTGGAAGAGAAAGCATGTCATTTCGTTGCTGTCCTGGTGTATTGTCACTCAATGAAACTTACTTGCGTTTGGGGTTTTTATGGTCCAATATGCCAAAGTCTTCGTGGAACGCCTCACCAGAAAAGCAGTGGTTGTTGAGTGAAACAGATACAGGAGAACTATATGCTGATCGCCTCGCTTATTTGAAACACGCGCTAAGATTGAAAGTAATACAACCGGAAATTCTCAACCGGGGCATCTCCATAGACTTTGTCAAGACGTCAAAGCCTTGGTGGAATCTTGGAGATTTGCTTGAATGGACTGAGGAGAACTTGGACCCACCAGTTATGGCAGAAATCGGCAATGAATTGAGAATGGTACCAGCGGATTGTCAAGTTTTGGATATGAGAAAGTTAAAACAAATCGTTGCTGGGAAGAGTCTGAGCGACGCAAAGAAAAAATATATTGTTGAATGGTTTGAATCGAAAGCCAATCCTTCCAAAGAAAAACACAATCCCCAGGCCAATACTGTTTTTGAATCCATCTACTCATTTGCACAAGATATAAAGACTGGGCTATTGGCTTTATGGAAACGAAAAGTCTTTGTTTAGATATTGTGGATGCTCATCCATATGGGCATTCAACGTGGAAATTGGAATAGAGAGTAGCAGTTGTGGAATGTCAAACTAAGAACCCTGAGGCCAATCCTTGATTTTTGAGGAAGCAAGGAATAATCATTATTGATATAGAGGTTAATTTTCATGAAATAGAAATATAATGTTAAAATTAATTTGGACTGAGTGAGTGTACAAGCAAGCAGCTTTTGGGAGAATTAGTCGAATTTGGAATGAAATTTGGCATCAGCATCTTGCAATTTAGTAACTTTGGCTCTATGATACAATGGGAATGACTTTATTTGGGACTAGGGTTTTCATTATATAAAATACAGAGGGAGAGTCTTGAAATTGAGTGACCAAGTTTTAGTATCAACCTACTACTATTCTGATCCATGTAAAATAATGCAAGAATCAACAATGAAACAAGTTTTGAGAAATTACATAGGGTATGACAAATATTAATCTGAAAAATGTGGAAAATTGCATAAAGAGTCAGAAAAATGCATATTTTGTTCCAGAAATAGATTTGTGGTGCCAGGTTAGGAAAAGTCACCCACCTACACCCCCACCTAATTCTGAATCCTGCAGGGAGTTCCTCAGACAAGAGGAGTACACCTCACAGGGTAAGCACTATGCTCACCTCACAGCTTTTTGACCTGATGTGCAAAAAACCAAAAATAAGGTCAAAAAATCTGGAGTTTTTTGGTTTTGAAGTTTATTGATAAATCTAATCTTCATTGAAATTTCTGGAAACAGTTGAACAGTTTCTAAACAACCCTACATACTGCAGAAAGGTTACAAGGCTGCTTTTGGGAGTCAAAATGACATCCTTCATGCAACTATGGCTTTTCAAAGATGCTGTTTCAGTGTGAGACTGCAAATATGTAGAATGTAGACAGGAAATGACCCAGAGGCTGTACATACAACTACAGGGCTACCCCAGTTACCCTGTGCAGCCTGGTTCCACACCTCATGGGGCAGAGCCAGGACCAAAAATGAGTGGGGGTGAGTATTGGAAAACCTAAAAAGGTTAAAAGAAAGGGTATTTTAAAATTCACAACTCTTTGAGTTGTGTAAACAACTCAAATGGGCCGTGTGGCATGCTACACAACTCAAATGGGCCGTGTGGAATGCTACACAACTCAAATGGGCCATGTGGCATGCTACTCAACTCAAATGGGCCGTGTGGCATGCTAAACAACTCAAATGGGCCGTGTGGCTTGCTACATGACTCAAATGGGCCGTTTGGAATGCTACACAACTCAAATGGGCTGTGTGGTATGCTACACGGCTCAAATCAAGTTGTGTAGGGTTGTACATAACTCAGATCTAGTTGTGTTTTGTGGAACAAAACTAAAAGAATTTCAGGCTTAAAAAAAACTAAAACAAAATAAATAAATAAATAACAGAAATCAACCAAAAAATCAAAAAATGTTGATTTTTTGGTTAAAAAAAACTAAACTATAAAATATAAGATATAAAATAAAACAAAAATAACTATATTCTTGAAAAACTCCAGGGGGTTTTTATACCCCCATACACAGGTGTAAATGGTTGTGTACAGGGGCAAAAAAAGCATAAAATGCCCATTATGGGGGGTATATGCCCCCCAAGGGTTGCGCGTGTTTGGAACAACCCTCTGGAGTAGTGTATGGGTCCCCACGCGTTGAGGGGCCCTAAAAAACTCCCACAGGCTGTGTGGGGCCCTACACGACTCCCACAGGTTGTGTGGGGCCATACACAACTCCCACAGGTTGTGTGGGGCCCTGCACAACTCCCACACAAGTGGGAGTTCTGAATTTATCATCACTGTAAAAGAAATCCCAAACCACCCCCAAGATTTTAAAATGGAATGCCTTTCTAGGGGAAACAGTAACATGTAGAAAGGCTTTAGCAGTCTATATTTTTCAGTAAAGAGTGGATTTAGACCACTACACCATCCTTAAGCATTTCACAAGGGTTCCCACAATACTCTTGATTATGGAATCCCCATTACTGAGACTCTGAAAATATCCACTTGGCTTCTTTAACTATTCTAATCCCAGTAATAATTTCAACCCCTAAAACAGCTTTAAGGAACCTTCCAGTTTGGTGACAGTGATCCTAACCATGTTAAATTTTTGGGTACTTCAATGAGTGTTATAAACATTCTCTATTGCATGCAAAAAGCAATTTCTAGCCCTCTCAAACCCCTTCATAGCTCCTGGAAAACCTATAATCCCTGAAAATAGTCCTTATTAATGCATAATAATAATATAGAAATATTTAAGAAATGTTTGTGATAAAACAATGATTTTAACACAAAGATGCCATCATGCAATGGTTTGAGGGAATGTTTGGTAAAACACTTGGAAGTAAGCTAGGGAATCCCACCCCTATATTTTCTGGGTTTCCCTTTGTATCTTGAAAATAAAAAAGGGTAAAAATGAAGAAAATTTTCTAATAAAATTATCTCTCAGTCATGTAATTAATCAGATAATATATGAATTGATACTTTTTCCTGCATAGTAAAAATATTGATAGTTTTATGAGTGTATTGTTTTTAATCTCTGATCCTGATAAGAGTTTGCTTAACCAAAAACTCAATTATCTTTAATTTCAAAAAAAAAATATTAAAAAACTCAGTAGCCAACCAGCCTGCTCCAAAATTTTTCAAATTGAATACTTTTGTTTTTGTTTTTAATCAACATGGGAAATATAGTTGTGTAGATGTATGAAAAAACTCATAAGTATTTTTAGCCAAGGGTTTCATTAAATTTCTCAGTGTTCCACTTTCTGAAATAAATTTTGAAGATTCAAAACACAAATGGGCAAAAATTTAATTTTTATGAAGTAGTATGGAACTTGATGATAAATGTTGAAAAATATTTATGTTTATTTTTTAGAATTATTCTTTGTGGAGTAAAAAATTTAATATTTAATACTATGAAGCTGTGGATCCAATATAAATTCAAAATGAGTTATGAGGGCTCATATTCATTCAAAGTAATTCAAAATGGATTCCCATAATGACCCGCCTTCTTTTTCCATAAAATATTTTATAATAAATTATCCATAACATACATAAGCTATATACACTGAAAAAATTATAATTTGAGTTCAAAAAATACCGCAATAAGCTCAAAAAGTCTTGAAAATTTGTCCATCCAGAGAGTATTAGACTTGAATTTATCAAATAAAACTTTCAGGATGATTTCCAAGGGTATATATGCTTTTATATGTCTGATTGAAACAAAGTAGAGAACAGGCAAATGCCAATATATATTTATAAGATGTCAAACATGATTTTATTATAATGTTATTGCATACATTTAATGAGGATTTATAACTTTCCTAATGACTGATCATCCTAGGAATCATTATTAATCTCTGGAAAAATAAATTCAAAATAAATATCCAAAATCTGAACAAATCAGTTTCTTTTGCGTTATTTCTCATTGGGGATGGTTCAATTGGTTTTGATATGTTGGGGAAAAAACCAGAGCAAGCTTATTCTGTGATTCCCCTGAAAGTCTCTTCTGATATAAAATAGGAGGGTCTTCATCTATAGCCACTCAACTGGTTATCTTCCTATTCATTATTGATTAATTAATATTTCAGAAATTGAGAATACCACTTTACTTAATATGAAGAATAAAATTGTTTGGAGTCTAAAATTGAATATCAAGATAATCAAGTGATCAACACATCAAATCCAATTTTAGGCAGAAGGTATTTTGAAGTTTTTACACTTTGTGTTATTATAAAGATTGTAAACAAAACTTTTTGAGCAATCCTCTTTTGATATTTATTGGTTCAAAGCCAGGCCCCTTGTCTCTTTAAGATATTTGAGGTTTAGCTTTTTTTATCATAAAAACTCATCATTTTTCAAGTGCAATTTATTTTAATTGCCAAATTAAGTTAAAAATGACTTAGTGTTGTAGGGACCCTTTTCTGGATTGGGATGAGTTGAGAAAATTCATTTATGGTAGTCACTTGGGGGGTAATTTATTACTAAAAAAATGGAATGATGGAGAATACTAAGTATGCTTTTGAATTTCCTTCCCCTCTGATTAATATAGCCATTCCTAAAAAAATAAAATAAAAGTGATTTTTGCATGATTTTTCAGATATAGTTGCCAATATAGTAGTCTCTATCAGACCTAGGATTAATATGGTCAAGCTTGATAAGGGAAAATTGGTGCAATACATAGGTGAATTTGGCTATAGAAGATGAGTAAAGGAGGAATATTTTAACTTGATTTATCCTTTATATATATTATCTTGTTTATTGGTCACTTATGGATATTCCTCCGGTGTTACAGTTGATGAATAATAGGCTTGAAAGGGATGAGCCTCTTCTTGGTAAGTAATAATGGTGGTTAATGATGGTAATAAGTGTAGATGATGATGGTGATGGATGGATGATGATGTATGATAATGATTGAAGGTGAGGATTTTCAAGGTAGGTGATGGTGATGATGAGTGGTGATGATGATGGTGAAAAATGATGATGATGGTAAAGGCAGGTGGTGATGACAATGAAGAAGAAGAAGAAGAAGAAGAAGAAGAAGAAGAAGAAGAAGAAGAAGAAGAAGAAGAAGAAGAAGAAGAAGAAGAAGAAGAAGAAGAAGAAGAAGAAGAAGAAGAAGAAGAAGAAGAAGAAGAAGAAGAACAAGAAGAAGAAGAAGAAGAAGAAGAAGAAGAAGAAGAAGAAGAAGAAGGAGAAGAAGACGAAGAAGAAGAAGAAGAAGAAGAAGAAGAAGAAGAAGAAGAAGAAGAAGAAGAAGAAGAAGAAGAAGAAGAAGAAGAAGAAGAAGAAGAAGAAGAAGAAGAAGAAGAAGAAGAAGAAGAAGAAGAGGAAGAAGAAGAAGAAGAAGATGATGATGATGATGGTGGTGGTCCTTTATAAGGGCTGAATATCCATGATGAGGATTGAAAATTGATGGTATGGGTTGATAAAAATTTATCAGGGTTCAATATTCATGACAAGGTTGTCTTTTTCTGATAAGGGTTTATATAAATTTTATAAGGTTTTAATATTCCTTATGAGTTTTTGAAAATTGTTAGTAAGGGTCGATGAAGTTTTGTAAGGGTTTTGGTACCAATGGTGAGGGCTTGAATATGACTTTAAAGGTTTTGATATTCTTTTTAAGGGTTTTAACATCAAGTAGTAAGGTTTGATTGGCCACATACTGAGTTCTAATCCACGGGAAGGTGAGGATGAGGATGCCTGGAGGGAATGATGGGGATGCCGGTAGCGCATGATGACAATACAACTTGGATTGGGTTAGGGAGCCCCCCTTAAATAGGAAAATGTTCCCTCATGGATGCCCCTGAGGGTTCCCTGAGGCTCTCCCTATTACAGTAAGATACATTTAAATGGGTATTTTAACTGGTTAGAAAAAAGTAATTTGCATGATTTCCATGCATGTACACCCTGAGTGTCAGCTTGCTACTATTTACATTGCAATCTGTCAAAGTAACAAATATAAACAAATAAGTAAAAATATTAATCTAACCAAAGAATTAGTGAGAAATCCATAAATATTATTACAGAAATGGATTCCCCACCCAAAATTAGGTAGGGTCACTCAAAGACCCTCCCTTGAATTATTAATCCTTCATATTTTAAATAATTAAATAAAAAGTAACTAGAAAGCCACATCACCACTATAGCACTTTTTTGGAAAATTTAATTTTTCACATTTTTTCCACATATAGCTTTCACACCTAAAATTCATTGAAAACTGAGGTGTTTTTTATATTTTAGGAGTTACACGCAGAAATTTGTTTTGTCACAATTCCCATGCGTAGTTCCCACGCTGTAGAAACTCCAAGGGATAACGGGATTATTTATTTTATAGGTTTCTGGCAGTTATTAGAAGGGGAATTTAGTTTAATACTATTCTTGGAGAGATAGAGGTAAGCTAAGATGTTTTTGAATTGCCTTCCCTTCTGAACTATAATCAGTCTGCACAATAATTTTTTAATGAATGGCTGGTTTTCTTTGAGACTTAAAATAGGTCTCTAATGAGACCTAGATTAATTATTAATAGAGATTTTTTAAGAATTTCAAGAATATTCAAAGTTAGATTGGATTATTGGCAAGCTTCCACCAATTAATAATCAAGAATTTTCCACTTTTTCTGACTATTTTTCCAAATTCCAATAAAAGTATTTAAGGGTTGACTAAAAGGTGTTTAACCAGTTGGGAGACCCAATAATGGGGTTTCCCAGAGGGAGCTGGGAGGAAAAAAAATATTGGTTGGTTTTGCTGTTGTGCCCCTCCCTTTTTATAATTTTACTGATTGAATAAAGGGGGGTTTTCCTCTTAATAATAGGTGCTGAATACCAGGTCTTTTCTCAAGAACCCTTATTCAAAGACACCTGGGGTTGGTTCAAATGGTCAATGAGAATTTTGTTTCTGATCCTTTATTTACTTTTGTATTCATTCTGGTTCACTGATAATCTGGTGCTAGGTAGGTTGGGAATAGGCCATTGGTCATAGGGGCCAATGCCATGCTATAGGGGCAGATCTCATCCTAGATAGATTGGATAGGGCAAAAGAGCCCCCCTTAAATAGAAAAATATCTTCCTCAGGGGATGCTCAAGGCTCGCTTGAGGAATTTTCTGTTTCTATCTCTGCAATTTTGAAACAAAGGAGGGTACAGTTGCATGAGGCAATAATGCTGGTGAGAAAACATGTGAAATGGCCCAAGTGATAGCTGTATTTTTCAGTACAAATTTTGATAGACAGGCAAAAATATGCGGAACAGGATAAGATTGGTGAATTACGGAAGCTTCTGGGTGCTTATTTTTGTAAAAAAAATGATGCAGAAGTTCCCTGAAGCTTGAGTT
The DNA here is from genome assembly GCA_025617555.3 of Puccinia polysora. NCBI lineage: Eukaryota > Fungi > Basidiomycota > Pucciniomycetes > Pucciniales > Pucciniaceae > Puccinia > Puccinia polysora. The sequence continues at coordinate 21,776,419 of CM062613.1, read as the reverse complement.
TATTTTGCTGGTTGGGAAAAGCATGAAACATGCTTGACAGATGCCAGACCCTCTTTGGTAACTGATATTTTATACCTTTTATGGTTTAAGTGGTGGAAAACTACTTTGTTGGGTATTTCTGAGGACACTTCTGAGCCCTTATCATGTATAAAATGCTGCAGGAACCACCTGCATTCTGTTTAAATGAAATTGGCTGTAGAAATATGAGGTATGCTGTGTTACTGCATGCTCCCTTGGGTAACTTGAGAGTGTGGCTTGCATTTTTTGTGTGGTTGATATGGTGCAAGGTGAGTATCAGAGTGCCTCAGATGATGATTCAGAGGCTTTATCTGGTGGTGAAAGTTCAAGAAATTTCATGTGTACTGAGTTGCTATTTCTGGTTGGTGAGAATTGAGACATACTTGGCTGCTGTCATGCTTCAAGGTTAAGGGTTTTTTTCTTCTCCACTTTGACATATCGTTTTCCTCAGTACCATCTAGCTCAGTACATAAAGCGTGACAAAAATGAAGCACAAAATCAATGGTGCCTTGTGCTTACTAGCTCTGGCTTGTATAAAAAACTTTCAATCTTGGCAACTGAATCAGTATATACTTGCAAATCTTGCATTTAAATCCAATATTGGTCAACCATCCATTCAAGCTATGCTCTTCTACACTGGTTATCATCAACCCTCAGACTTCAATTCTTGTATTTTCCCATTCCATTCCTGTCATTCATTGCCTTGTTTCTCTCTAGCTGTAGTTGGCCAAAAATTGGGTTTTATCTAGTCACTTTAGATTACCTAATAAAGGCTGCATCACCTGCCTGAAGATTTTCTCCTCAGTTAGTTAATTTCCTTCTTTCTTGCATTTTTCTAAATCCAGTCACCACATTGGGATTGGTTTTAGTTACTTTCCATTGGAAAAATTCCTTCCTCTTGCTGTTTGTTGAGCCACCAAATAATAGGTTTGCACTTTGCAATTAGCCTTGCTACCTTGCATTTCCCTTGCGCTCAGCCTCTGCATTGGCGCTCACAATCATCTAAGATTGCCCTATAGTATGTGAGGTGGCTGTGTGACAGTAAATTAACTAACACAACTGTTCTATTGTAGTTTTCCAACCTATAATTAATTCTTCTTTTATGATGTCACATACTTGCTCATGTTGGAATGCTTCCCTAACCCCTTATAATGATGATATTCATGGGTTAGAGAGATCCAGCGCTTCACGGGCCCAACAACCCTTAGATCCCTTTCCTTCTTCCAAATATCCTTTTGATGAAACTCTTGAAAATACAATTGCTCCTCAGCTGGAAGAACTGGTGGATCCTCTCAAAGAAATTGAAGATTCCAAACATTCCTCCAATTAAACCTTGACTTGTGGTAGATTGGGCTTTTGCACTAGTGCTCCCAAGACCAAAGCCTTGACCTTGATCCAGGCTATCAATCAAAATTCCTTGCAATCTGGCCCAAGCAGTCCTAGTTTTGGTACTCCGGGCATGAAGCAGCCAGACCACTTTACAGGTGAACATTCCCATAAGCTTAGATCCTAACTACAGTCCTTCAAAATCATTTTCTCAAAAAATCACAACAAATTCCCTTCTGATAGACATGAAGTGATGTATACATCTTCCTTTCTAGGGGTATGCTCCTTGCAGTGGTTTAAGACATATCTTGAACTATTATCCAATACTAGCCCAACTTGTATCCTTAACAATTGGGACAAGTTTGAGCAACAACTTTTCAACCTTCTTGGCAACCCCAACAAAGTGAAGAATGCCAAATAAAAACTTAATAATCTAGTTATGAAAGAAAATTGGAGAGTTTCCATTTATATATCCCCTTTCCAAACCTTGAAGTCTTAGATCCAATGGAACAAGGCAGAACTTTTATTTCATTTTTGAAAGGTTTTAATAGCATGCCTGATTGAACAGCTCACAGTTGGGGGAAATAAGACAAAATCCCTTCAGCAGTTAATTGACTAGGTGATTGAGCTTGATAATGGCTATCATGAAAAGGACCACTCTTGGAAAAAAAAACTATGGATTTTCAACATTGGCTCTGAATGCAGACAACTCTTGAAAACAAAATCAAAAGAACCCAAAACATTCAAAACCAAATACAACCTCAAACTCCAACCCCAAGGGGAAAGCCATAGCAAAAACTCCAAAATTCCTGGATAAGGAAACAAGGATTCTCCAGGAAAAGGAAGGGAAAAGTATTGAAAATGAGTTTTTATTTATGTATTTTGGACAAAGAAATGATGTAAAAATTTGTGCAAAGCAGCTAGCACATGAAGCAACTAAACAGCCAAAAAATTACCTTTTAGTTTTTCTAATACTTGCAAGGAAAACTAAACATTATCTAAATTACAGTGAATCAATCTTCACACTTGCAACTCACTTGGTTCTCCATGTTCAAGATTTGTCCTCTTCCATTCCAAAAAGACTCCTTATTGTGTTTTACTCAATTCTGGGGCTGATTTTTCTTTAATAAGTTCATCTTTTGCCACTTCCAAAAATCTTATGTGCTCCAAGATAGATAAGTTTCCGATATATATAGTGATCAGTGCAACCAAACTTTCTCATTGGGTTTCCCAAAAGGCAAAATAGAACTTTGAATTTTCCAATTTCCCCAGCTTCAAATGGGATTTATTTGTCTTGGATATCCCTGCAATGGAAAAACTCATTCTAGGACATGAATTCCTAGGTTACTGGAATCCAGATGTGAATTGGCAAGAAGGAGTAATTAAACTTTAAACATCACAACCACAGGACACTAAATTTTTTTTCAAAAATTAATTAAACAGCCTAGCTGATGCTGTCATTGAGTTGGATGACAAATTCAGCCAGGAGATTTTCAATATCCTGACTTCATTCCCAAGTCCCCTCTTCAGATTGAGGAGTTATTGCTTATTTGTCCAACTTACCTCTTCCCTGTTTCTTTGAATAGAAAAAAATGCCTACCAAATGGTTTAAATTGAGCTCCCTCATCCTGTCAAATCATGAAAGCATTTCAACTCTGCTGCTCAAAGATGACAAGATTGAAGATTCAGAAATCATTCAAGAGTCTTTAAATTTGGTTTCCAAAGAGTTTACTGATGTCTTTCCAGCTTTGAAAGCAGATGAAATACCTCCTTCCCATTTTTGTGATCACAGGATCAAACTTACTGGCCCACCTCTGGCACCCAGAACAGTCTAATCTCTCTCAAAGCAAGAATCAACCATGCTTTGGCAATACATTGCAGAAAATGTATTGAATTGATTTCTTTGACCAAGCAATTCAAATACCTGCTTTCCAATCCTATTTGTCCAAATAAAGATGGGAGCCTTTGCCTTTTTTTCAGCTTGCTAATATTGAAGAGCAAGCTGCAAAAATAACAAAAATAACATAAAAATAATTATATTAAAATTAAATTATGAAGGAGTAGAAAATCCTTGAATATTGATGTAGAAATGGATTCCCCACCCAAAATTAGTTAGGGTCACTCACTGACCCCACCCTTGAAATCCAACTGCTTATAATTTTGATAATTTAAGAAAGACAAGACCAAAATACCACAACATCACTATGGGACTTTTTGGCCAATTAAATATTTCATATGTATTGTCACATATAGGTTTCACACCTAAAATTCAGTCAGAATTGAGGTGTTGTGTATATTACAGGAGTTACATACAGACATGTGTTCTGCTACAATTCCTGCACCCAGCCGCGGCAACCAATACACCCAGGCGCGGCTGAGCAGCAGCACTGCAACCCTGTTAGCGTACCCTGAAAAGCCATGTACGCAGCCCTGGGCCTCTGACAATTATGTAGCCACGGGACTACGGGCTGACAGAGTGACAGGCGGCCTGAGAAGCCCAGGTGCCACGTCAACATGCTACAACCTACATGGGAACATTATAAATATGTAATAAATGTTCGCGTGGATATTGGATAATCTAAAAATACATAAAAGTATTTAAAAATACCTAAATAACCTTTATACCAATTTTTTAGAAATATAATTAAAAATACAAAAAAATGTCAAAAATAAGATAACTATTATTTGTAAAAATATATTAAAATACTTCAATATAAAATTTTGAGAGCTTTAAGACATCAATAGTTTTGTAAAATGCTAAGGAAACTAATGATGTACAAATATTACATGAATTCTCATGACTTAAATTTTTAAGTAATTATTTTTAGTAAATCAACTGAATTTCAAAAATAAGGAATAAAATCAATATTACAATTTTAATCCAATCAGTTAAAACATAATGAGAACCCACTTGACATCAGATTTCCCGCAGGAATTTCTATTAAAAAATTTTTTAACATACTAGGAACGTTCACTAAGGATAATTAATTAATAATAAATAATATGGACAGATTAGTGTTATTCACACGTCCAAAACCTCAATTAAAGGGTAGAATAATTCCCATACCCTATGGAATGAGACTTTACCCATTCTAAAGCAACTAGAGAAGGTGACAGGCTACCACTGGCTACCCTTCTAGCCTTAGTGTCTGTCCCTTTTGAGCCCCCGTATCCCTCAGAAATACAATATTGGGACTCAAAGAGCTATAAATGATGAGCTCTTTTGAGGATATTGATACCCAGAGCCCCAGTTATATTTACATCCAGAAACCTTGCAAAGGTAATCAAATACTTATAGGAGATAATTAGGTGATTTATGGTTTTATTTGGATGAATAATATCCGTCCCCAACATTTTTTATCAATTTAAACTTCTGAACAACCTTTTTAACCCCAGTAACAGGTTCAACCCATCAGTGCATGTCCCAAACAGGTACCCAAAGGATTAAAGAATGTACCAGTGACTCATATTTTCCTTTTTCTGCCATGGCAGCTTGGTTACAAAGCCCTGCCACTCCACCTTGTATTTTATACCTATATTATCTTTGGGAAATGTATCCTTTAAGAATTTAAATTAAATGTTCCAAAGTTACCAGGTCTATGTGATTTCAAAGCAAATTCCTTGAAGATAGGTGTTAAAGATCCCCAATATTATTGTGTCCCCTCTATTAATTTATTTAATAATCAATTTATTAATGTTGATTTATAATATTAAACCATAAATCAAACCAATTAACCTTGCAATAGCTTTATTCAAATATTTTATGGATTTTTGCTGCATTTTTTGAATAATATATTTATTATTTATTCTATCAGCTCTGGTAGCTAAAGGAAAGCAAGGGTCTAGGCATCCAGGAGGCTGAAAATTTGGGGTCTGGACGGGAAATATTCCATTATATTATATTCAATACCTTGGACCGGACATTTCACGTAAAAATTAAATCAAAGATAATTTATCCAACTTTTTAACCTTGATTTATCATTAATTTCTTTTTCAGTGGGTTTAAAAACCAATGCACAATTGATAATATATTATTTAAATCTTTTAAAGGTAAGAAAAGAAGAATAAATTAAAAATTATAAACCAACTGGTTGGGAAGCTTTAACTCAAGCTGAGCAACTTAATATTTCTTCTGCATGTAAAAACTTAGATAAAATACTTGAACAAGAAGATATTGAGAGGAGTATCAACTTTCAAGCCCTATTAAGGAAACATAAAGCTTGTAATAAATACTGTTGAATTACTTTTTAAGATATAAAATTAAGTATAAAACTTGTATTACAATATTATTTTTCTTGAAATAATATTAATATATTTTATTGACCAATAAAATATCTTTTTGCCATAAGTGAACCCTCCTATTCCATAAACCACTGTCACTGAAGTTGATTTATTGGATAAAGAAGTCCCAGATATCTCTGGACGCCCTGAAAATATTGATTGGACGGGAGAAGACCTCATTGGAACACATCAAGACCCAGTAGGATTACCTATTGAGGACCAATTGAATCTCAATGAAGTTTTAGTGCCTTTGAACATCAACTTAAAGTAAGTTTTAATACACTTATTATCACCAATTTTTCTTTAGAAGAATACTTATATATATTTTATTCAATATGAATAGACGTAACAAAAGGGCCTCATGGAGAATTCCCTCCTATGGATCTTTGCCAGGAGCCCCCAGTAACTGTGAGACCTCCAATAATGACAACCATGAGGGTGCTGGAACCCTTGAATCAATTGTTGGTGGACAGGGAATAGCCCCAAGTACTTTTTCCCTCCCCCAACCTAGAGCTGCAGAAGGTAGTAGAATTAAGCCCCCCTCCATTGCAGCCACCCCAGAAAAATCTGGCCAAGGAAGCCAGGATCAAAGACTTGATCAGAGAGCAGGTGAAATATTGGGAAGAATTCAAAGAAGCCCAAGCCAAGGAGGACGTTGTATCTATGAAAAAGATAATATCCCAGGCAAAGTTTACCCAGATAGCTCTTCAGAAAATGATTCCAAGGAAATAGGTAGAGTCATACCTGGAAAAGTGGAATCCATGGGATCAATTAGCCCAACTGAAAGGCAGAGAATCAGGAAAGAAAAGATGTTCTTCCAATCCAAAGCCAAAGGGAAAGAAGGATTGGGATCAGATAATGTCCTTAGCTCAAAAGTGGAAAAAAGTGCACCACAATTAGCTGCTAATTTTGAACCTAGTGTCTTGTCTAAACCAACCTCTGCTGTAATTACTTCCTTTTCTAATGATATGCGCCATAATTTCAAAATTGTTTGTGAAAATTTGGATGGTGTTTACACCCAAATGGATAAGTTGACTTCAGTAGTAGCCGGATTAATTAATAACCAATCAAAAGATTTAGGGATAGAAGATATCAAGGAACTTAAAGAACAATTATTTGAAACAACAAATCAAGGTAAAATTAGACAGACCCAAAACATTGAGAATATGTTATCAGGTATCCAAGAAGATTTTATTATGTCCTTTCAGCCTTTAAAAGAAGAATTGATAAATACTACTAACAGCTCCATTCTTCCCCTTAGTGAGAAATTAGATCTGCTTAATAATAAAGTGGACCTGAAACTTAATCTGATCAAGAATGATCTTAGAGACTTAAAATTCCATCTGACCAACCCCTTGGGGAGTACCACAGAGGAACCAAAACCTCCCAGACAAACAACTACTCCTTATGCACCACCCTTATTACAAATGCATAGGAGTGACACTTTCAGGCCTAGTCCTACTCCTGAAATGGAAAAAGCCCTAAAACTCCTACCCCCAATTCTGAATGGCCTAAGTTCTCCAATGAAGGAGAATACAATCATATAAATTTCATTAAATTTATGGACTACACCATAAACTCTTATGACATACCAGAAGCTATAGCTGTAGTCAGGCTGCCCAGACTATTTGAAGGAGTAGCTCTAGACTGGTTTATTAGTAAAAGAAAAGAAGTAGGATCATTTCCATGTAATTCTGGGAAACTCCTAATTAAAGAACAATTTGGTTCTAAAATGTGGAAAAGAAAAAGGATGAAAAATTTAGAAAATTTGTCATTTGACCCCTCCAAGGATAAGCCTCACAAATGGTCCTTAGAACAGAAGAGAAGAATAGACTGCTTCTATCCAGATGCTGATAAAGAGGAAGTTAATGAAAGACTCCTCAACTTGTGTCCTGGAAATCATAAACATAGTGTAAGATGCAGAATGAGTATGGATGCTGACTTACCAACTCTAATCAATGTGTTAGAAGAAGTAATAGACATGAATGGGTTAGACAAGAAGGTTCCTTCTAGACCCAAATAAAACTTCAATATCAACAAAACAAGAGAACAGCCCCCTCTGATAAATATCTCTAAAAACAAGAAACCTAATGGGAACAGGGATGGAGAGAATGCCTGGAACTTGTTGGAACTGTAAAAAGACAGGGAATATGAGAAAAGACTGCCCATTGCCAAAAAGAAAGATAGCAGTCTTGGAAGGAGAGCATGAGATTGAAGGGAATCAGAACTTTGAAGATATAGCTGATAACAAAAGACCTCTTTCTGAATGTGAATTGATCCTTACCAACCCTGTAAATGTAATGGAAGGAGATATAGGAACTTCTATAGAAATCAACAACATCCATGGTGACTCTAGTTTGCCCCAAAAATGGGACCACACTATAATTCCTTGACATATCACTGATTTTAAACCATTAAAAGTTAAGCCTATGAGTGGTAATAGTTATGCTACTGGTCAAAATTTTTTTGCAACAGGATTGTATAAAGACAGACCTATAAGGTTATTACTTGATAGTGGGGCTTTTTTCTCATGGGTATGCACTGAATTCTTAAACAAATGGGATCCCAATTGGAAAGACCACCTTTTCCCTGTCCCAAAAGCCAAGTTTAGCTCTTGAAACTCTACCATGAATGCTATTGGAGTATGGACTTCTCCTATAATACTACCTCATACTAAAGGATCTTTGAGAATACAAGTGGAATTTGTAGTATTGCTCAACGGATTATGTGACTACCTGATAATAGGAAATGATGCTTTATGTTTATATGGCATAGATGTGTGCCAGAGTAAAGGGAGATAATTAAATGTGGGTGGTAACTGGGACAAGAAGTTTAAGATATGCACTATACAAACTAAATTCCCCTCTTCTACTTATCAAAAGCACTTAGAAGAATTCAATCAAGAATACTTCTCTCAAGCAGCTCTAAATGTGAAAATTTCTGAATAACACAAGATATATTGAAATTCTGATTTGAGAACCAAAATTCTTTCTGTACTAAAGATCACCCCATTGGTGATATCAAAGGACATGACATGGTATTAACATTGACTATTAAGCCTCCTTATCCTCCTAACCTAAGAAGACCAGCCTATCCCTCTAGTCCAAAATCTAGAACAGCTCTTGAGGAACATATCCAAGAACCTATAGACCTACAAGTATTGAGGAAAGTGGGGCACAATGAAAAAGTAGATTTGACTAGTCCTGTGATCATAGCTTGGCATAATGGCAAGTCAAGAATGGTAGGAGACTTCAGAATGATGAATAACTATACTCAAGCAGACTATTATCCTATATCCCGGATTGATCATTCTCTGCATAACTTATCCAAAGCTAAATACATTGCTACTATGGATATGCTTAAAGGGTTCTACCAAATACCTATAAGCCCTGAAATTAGAAAATTTATGAGAATAATCTTTCACTTCAGAATATATGAATACCTCAGGATGCCCTTTGGTATAAAGAATGCTCCATCACACTTCCAGAGAACAATGGATACAGTTCTAGGTACTTACATCAGACAAGGATGGATCATGGTTTATATAGATGCTGTTATCATATATTCTGATGATTGGGAGACTCATATAAATTAAGTAAGATTGGTTCTCCAAACCATCTCCAGAGCAGGATTCAAAATCTCCATGAAGAAATGTAACTTTGGACACGGAGAACTGACAGCTCTAGGACATATAGTCTCTGGTCTAACTCTAGCTGCTGACCAGAATAAGATAGCTGCTGTCATGAAAAGACCCATGCCTAAGAATAAAACAGAGTTGCTTTCATTTATTAGTTTTTTCAGTTACTACAGACAGTACATCCCAAAGTTTTCTATGCTAACTAAAAGTCTGTATAAAATATGCAACAACAATACTCTCTTTGAAATGAAACATGAGAGATTGAAAAACTATGACGAATTAAAGATAGCTATGACCTCCACTCCTCTACTAATTCAACCAGACTACTCTAAACCCTTTCAGTTGTACATTGACGCCTGTATGGAAGGGTTAGGCGCCAAATTATGCCAAGAAAGAATAGAAGAAGAAAAACCAGTGGAGAAACCAGTACTTTTCATATCTAGACAGATCACAGACACTGAGAAAAGACATGGAGCCAGCCAGATGGAATTCTTGTCTCTAGTATGGGCTCTAGAGAAGTTAAATTATTACTTAGAAGGCACCACGCTTCAAGTAATTATGGACTTTAATGCTGTAAGAGTTCTCATGAACATGAAGACACCCAGTAGACACATAATCAGGTGGCAAATTTCTATAAAACAATATAGAGGCCAGATAACTACATTGAATAAAGCTGGAGCTAAACAGCAGAATTCTGATGGTCTAAGTAGGAATGCTGTGCCTAATGACTCTAGAAATCAAGCATATGACCATGAGGATCAGGATATCTTTCCTATCTTAAACATCAATTGTTTTGCATTAGATGCTCCAATAATGGGGATCCACTTATGTGAATTAGATACTGCTTTTTTCAATCTAGTAAGAGAGAAATACTCCTCTGATATCAAGCTGCTGATTACTATTATGGAATTTGAATCCCCAGAAGCAGCCTTGATAAATATTTTACCTGCCTCAAATTACTCAAACCCTCTAAAGCAGGAAGGTTTACTTTTTGGGATGGTCTCCTTTACTACAGACACCAATGTTCCAGTGTACTAGTACTAAGTAAGAAAGAACAAATACAACACATACTCCAGGAATGACATGACAAATGTTCATCAGGGCATCTATCCACTGAAAGGACTTTGGAGAAAGTAAAACAGACTTCTTGGTGGATAGACTGGAAACAAATAACTATTAAGTATGTTACTAGCTGTGAGACTTGCCACAAATCTAATAAAACTACTGGAAAAAGTTTTGGACTCCTACAAAAGTTATCTGACCTCAAAACCAGCTGGGAAATAATTAATATGGATTTTGTCACCAGCCTTCCCCCTGGAGGTACACATTCATATAAATCTTTCCTGGTTAAAGTTGACAGATACTCTAAGAAGGCAAAATTCTTACCTAACCACAAAGAAGACAGTGCTATGGATGTAGCTTTACTATTTTGGAACATGATTATAGCTGATGTTGGTATACCTAAGATTATAATCAGTGACAGAGACCCCAAATTAACCTATGAATTTTGGAGGAATCTACATGATATACTGGGTACTACTTTAGCATTTTCTACAGCATACCATCCCCAGACTGATCGATTAGCTGAAAGAATGATACAGACCTTGGAGGATATGTTAAGAAGAATTTTTAGCTTTGGTCTAGAGTACAAAAACTCAGATGGTTATTTCCATGATTGGGTAAGCCTAATCCCAGACCTGGAGATGGCTTATAATAGCAGTAAACACTCTTCAACAAAAGAAGCCCCTTACATAATAGAAAGGGGATGGATTGCAAATTTCCCTAGGAATACCTTGAACTATAACTTAGCCACAATTAATCCCATTTCTCTTGACTTCAAGAAAATGATAGACCTGGCAAATAACCATGCTCAGAAATGTGTATAAGAAGCAGTAGAATACAAAAAACAGAGATGGGACAAATTTCACAGAAAACCTGGCTTTGAAATACAAGATCAGATCTTGATATCTACTACCAACTTCAACAATTTAGCAGGTAACAGGAAGCTTAAACCAGCATTTGTTGGACAATTTTTTATCAAGAAGATGCACAAAAAAAATGCTGTAGAAGTAGTCTTGAGTAAAAAATTATCAAGAAAGCACCCAGTATTCCCTGTTAGCCTAGTCAAGAACTTTCAACCAAGAGAAGGTGGCAACCTCACACCAGTAATTATCCCAATAGAACCAGACCCTGTGAAAGAAAAAGGGAAAGTCAGCAGGATATTGAGAGACAAGAAAGAGACAGTGCAAGGAAAAGATTTTAGACTATACTTAGTGAGATAAAAAGGAGAATCTGCAGGCAAAGATGAATGGTTACCAGAGAATAATATACCTGATGGACCAATACATTGTAGCAACTACAGAGCCAGTAAAAGGAACTGAAACACATATAGAATTATTTTTTTTCCCAACATACTCCACATTGTTTTCAGATAAGGCCATATCTTGGAGTGGGGGAATTTCAGCTTGCCACTATTGCAGAACAAGCTGCAAAAGTAACAAAAATAACATAAAAACAAGAATATTAAAATTAACTTTAGAAGGAGTATAAAATAATTGAATATCATTGTAGAAATGGATTTTCCACCCAAAATTAGGTAGGGTTACTCACTGACCCCACCCTTAAAATCCAACTCCTTAAATTTTTATAATTAAAGAAAGAAAAAACCAAAATACCACGACACCACTATGGGACTTTTTGGCCAATTAAATGTTTCACATGTATTTTCACATATAGGTTTCACACCTAAAATTCAGTCAGAATTGAGGTTTTGTGTATATTTTAGGAGTTACATACAGAAATGTGTTCTGCTACGATTCCCGCACGCAGCCGCGGCAACCAATACACCCGGGCGCGGCTGAGCAGAAGCACTTCAACCCTTTTAGCGTACCCTGACAATCCATGTACGCAGCCATGGGCCTCTGACAAGTATATAGCCACGGGACTACTGGCTGACAGAGTGACAGGCGGCCTGAGAAGCCCAGGTACCATGTAAAAATGCTAAAACCTACATGGGAACATTATAAATATGTAATAAATGTTCGCGTGGATATTAGATAATCTAAAAATGGATAAAAGTATTAAAAAATACCTACATAACCTTTATACCAATTTTTTATTAATATAATTAAAAATACCAAAAAATTTCAAAAATAAGATACCTATTTTTGGAAAAATATATTAAAATACTTCAATATACAATTGTGAGAGCTTTAAGACTTTAATAGTTTTGTGAAATGCTAAGGAAACTAATGATGTAAAAATATTACATGAATTCTCATAAATTATATTTTTAAGTAATTATTTTTAGTAAATCAACTGAATTTTGAAAATAAGGAGTAAAATGAATATCATAATTTTACTCCAATCAGTCAATACATAATGAGAACCCACTTAAAATCAGATTACCCGTAGGAATTTCTATTGAAAGAATTATTAATTAAAATAATGGGAACATTTACCAAGGATAATTAATTAATAATAAATAATATGGAAATACTAGTCTTATTCACACTTCCAAAACATCAATTAAAATGTAGAATAATTCTCATACCCTGTGCAAGTAGATATTAACCGTGCTGAAGCACCTAGAACACGTGGCAGGCTACCACTTGTTACCCTTCTAGCCTTATTGCCCATCCCTTTGAGCCCCTGTATCCCTCAGAAGGACAATATTGGGACTCAAAGAGCTATAAATGATGAGCTCTTTTGAGGATATTGATACCCAGAGACCCAGTTATATTTACATCCAGACACAATTCCAAGGTAATCAAATACTTATAAGAGATGAGTAAGTAATTTATGGCTTTATTCTGATGAATAATATCCTTCCCCAACATTTTTTATCAATTTAAACTTCTGAACAACCTTTTTAACCCCAGTAACAGGTTTAACCCATCAGTGCACGTCCCAAACAGGTAACCAAAGGATTAAGTAATATAACAGTGAGTCTAATTATACTTTTTCTGTCTGGGAAGCTTAGTTAAAAAGCCCTGCCACTCCACCGTGTATTTTATAAACATATTTTCTTTGGGCAATATATCCTTTAAGAATATAAATTAAAGGTTCCAAAGTAACCAGGTCTATTTGTTTTCAAAGTTAATTCCCTGAAGAGAGGCTTTAAAGATCCCCAATATTATTTTGGCCCCTCTATCAATTTATTTTATAATCAATTTATTAATATTGATTTATAATATTAAACCATAAACCAAACCAATTAACCTTGAAATAGCTTTATCCAAATATTTTACGGATTTATTCTGCATTTATTGAATAATATATTTATTATTTATTCTATCACCTCTGGTATCTAAAGGAAATCAAGGGTCTTGGCATCCAGGAGGCTGAAAACATGACCTTTGAAAAGTCCTAAGCCCTGCTCTCCACCAGTGGCCTCCATACCAAATGGTGGGGTTATGCTGTTGTTACCTCCGTCTACCTTGAAAACCAAACCCCTTACTCTGCCCTTGGCCTGGTAACTCCCTTTGAGGGGTGGAATTTTAAAGCTCCCACACTTGAGAACATAGCTCTCTTTTTTTGCAAGGTGGTCATGATTCTTGAAAAAAAGTGGCACAATTCCAAGTTCTCTCCATTGGGTTTCAAAGGCGTCCTCCTTGGATTTGACCCAAACCTTCTTTCCTACAAAATCTTCATTCCTTCAACCAACAACATTCATCAATTGCATCAAGTGAAGTTCCTCTCCAACGTCTTTCTGTTTAAAAACATTGAAACTAGCACTCCCTGAGTATCTCCTCCCCTGACAATCATGCCTGATCCCTTGGTCATGGCCTCACCCTCCCTGGACGTGGCCATTGAAGAAACTGATGTCTCCCCAGCCTTGGACCGCACCACTTCAAAATTTGAACCAGGAGAGATGGCTGCCCCCGCCCAACTCTCCACCCCCTCCTCGTCTTCCAGTCTACAAACATCACACCCTGGTGCCATGGTACAACACTGCCTCCAAGGAGGTGGGATTGGAAATTTCATTGGATAGGATCCTTCCCACCAGACTTCTCCATCAAGCAAACATCATCACAAATGAACCACTGAATCACAATGATCTCAAGACCAACTCCAAGGCTTGATCCTGAAATAATTGGCCTGGGTGGAAGGCAGCAATAACTGTAGAGCACAAAAACTGTGTGCAACAAAAAGTTTGGGAAAAAGTTCCAAAACCAGTCAACGCTAGGGAGCTTGACACTACATTGGTTCTGAAGAAAAAATTTGATGCCAACAGCAATTTTCTAAAGAAGAAAGCTAGGATTTTTGTGCAAGGCTTCCAACAGGTCAAAGGAATTGATTACAATGACACCTTTGCCCCCACTGGACGCCTTCCCTCTCTCCAAATTCTACTTAGTCTTGTCACTTCTTTTGACCTTGCTCTCCACCAGATGGATGTCAAGTGCACCTTCCTCAATGGAAAACCAAAGGAGGAAATCTTCATCAAGTCTCCTGAAGGCCTTGACATGGTCATTCCCCCCCAGTAAGGCCTGCGCCTGCTTAACAACCCCTATGGCCTCAAACAAAGCCCACACTGTTGATACTCTGCCCTCTCCAACTTCTTCCTTTCCTTGAACTTTACACCCTCCAATGTCAACCCATGTCTATTCCTCCATTCTGACCCTTCAAAATTGTGCTTAGTCTATGTTCATGTGGACAAATTAATCATTGGTGGCAATGAAGAGGATGTGCTGGATTTCAAAGCAAAAATTAGAAAGAACTTCAAAATGGAAGACTTGGGGGAATGTCAATATGCATTGGGAATTCAAGTGAACCAGGACCGCCAACACCAAAACATTCAACTCAATCCAGACCGCAACATCTTGAACATCCTTGATGATTTTGGAATGTCTGACTGCAAACCCACCTCAAATCCCCTTCCGCAAAAAGTTGCAAAGATCACAATTTCCTCCAGCACTGTCAGCCCTGGTTTCAACTACCCTTGCGCCATGGGTCTCCTTAGCTACTTTGTCAAATGTACCTATCTGTATCTTGTGTTTAGCTGGAGTTATTTCTCACAATTCCTGAAGTCCTTCACCATCACCCATTGACAACAATTACTTCATCTCCTCCGCTACCTCAACAAGACTGCCAACCTTGGGATCAAGCTAGGTGGAACCCCTGAGTTTGCTTTCAATTTTTCAGCCTACTGCAATTCCAACCATGCCTCAAGTACAGATTGAAACTCTTTCTCTGGTTGAGTGCTCATGCTCAATGGCTCCATCTTGTGGCAATGCTCAAAACTAGCCATATGTACCCTTTCCACCATGGAGACGGAACACTGCTCCTGCTCCAAGTTGGGGCAGGACCTTCTGTGGACTACTCAACTCCTGGCGTGCCTTTCCCGCTCCTTCAATCAAATGGTGAAAACTCCCACCTTCTATTGCGACAACCAGGGCTCAATCTCCTTGCTCAAAAACCCTATCTATCAGCATTGCACCAGGCAAATTGATGTGCGCCTGCACTGGCTGCGTCACCATGTCTTGGAGGGGGACTTCCAAATTTTCCAAATCCCCACAACCAACAACATTTCCAACGGGAAAAGAAAGAAACTCTCCCCGTCCTCACTTGCAAGTTTCTTCCCAACCTGCAGCTGGTACCATTAAAAACGGCATAGCAAGCAAAGGGGCGTGTTGGAATAGACAGAACCATGACTACCCGTGGACCAACTGGCAGTATAGTCTGCAACCCAAACTTCAAATCTTGTGCATCTACTCAGATTGGGTTAACTTGAGAAGCCTGTACTTAGCCTTATCTTGTCATAGTTGTACCTCCTGTTTCCATTTTCCTCACAGATCTTGTTGCTTGTCTCCATTGCATACCTCCCAACAGGTATTATTCTCTTTCCTTGTTGCTTGTGCTTGCTCCTCTGTCCAAAGACTTGCTCCCTCACAGCTCCCACTTTCTGGTGTTTCTTTTCAGGTGTTGTTCTATTTCTGTTCTGTTTCTTTTCCCCCTTCCTTTTTCTTTTCACACTACCTTCAATGGATCACCTGTAAGTCTTTCTCTCAATGCTTCCTGCCATAATCTAAGAAAACTCTTTTTGCTTGTCTCCATTGCATACCCCCCAACAGGTATTATTCTCTTTCCTTGTTTCTCATGCTTGCTCCCCTGTCCCAAGACTTGCTCCCTCACAGCTCACACTTGCTGGTGTTTCTTTTCAGGTATTATTCTCTTTCCTTGTTGCTTGTGCTTGCTCCTCTGTCCCAAGAACTGCTCCCTCACAGCTCCCACTTTCTGGTGTTTCTTTTCAGCACCAAAGTTTGCAGTAGGAGATCAGGTATGGCTCAACACTTGCAATATTTGCAGTAATTGCCCGACCCAAAAAATCTCTGAAAGAAAACTTGGCCCCTTCAAAATTGAATCATTCATCTCTCCCAACGCTTTGAAACTTAAATTAACTGAAAAATGGAAAGGTATCCACCTTGTCTTTCATGTGTCTCTTTTAGAGCCAGCAGGAGTCCTATACCCAGGAAAGACTCATCCCCCTCCTGAAACAGTCAATTTTAAAGATAATTTAGAGTGTGAAGTAAGCCATATTCTGGATTCCATGTTACACAAAGGAAAACTTCAATACATTTTCTAATGTACTGCCTTCCAGTCCAACAAACATTCCACCATGTGGGAACCAGCCAATCACCTTCACAACTCTCCTGATTTGTTTTGAAATCCCTTCCAATCCCATTCCACATTTCCATCCTGTTCCCTCTCATCCAATCCCATCACAATTTTCATTAAGTTTCCTCTTTCATTTCCTTTTCTTAAAATTTGTTTCTTTTCTCTTATTTTAATTGTTTGTTTTTATTTTTCCAATTAATAGAATTCTTATCTCTCTCTCTCAAAAAAAATGCAAATATTACACAATAAATAAAATTGATAAAATTTATAAAACAAATAAGTTTTTTTTTACAAAGTTTCCTTTATTTTTTTTTTCTGCCTTCTCCCAATTTTCCCTCACTCCATTACCAAAAATTTAGATTGATCCAAAAAATCATTCTTTATCATCCCCAACATCCTTTGCAAGACCAGGACCTGCATAACTAAATGTTTCTTGAAGATCTCCTTGCACTTTGCAGTCCAGGCCCTCTTTGGTCAGGAATTCCATTTATCCTTCTCCAAGAGCTCTTCATAGGCTCTCTCCCTTTGACCTTGCAACAAACCTTCTCCCACATTGCCATTCAGCCATCTTACATCAGTCCTTACCGGAACCACAACTTGCACTAGGTTCCCCTTGCTTCAGCCTTCCATCCTGTTTCCTTCCACTCCATCCCTTTCCAACTTGCCTCCAATCCCTTCCTCTTGTCTCTTCTGGTTTCCTTCTCTCTCTCCATTCCCTTCATTTCCTTCAGTTCCTCCCTCTTCTTGCATTTCATTTTATGCTTCTGTTTCATTCTTCTCTTCCCTTTTCTCCTTGGTTGAAGCCACAGCTTGTTTTTCACCTTGCACTTTGGGATTCATTTTTCTTGCTTGAAGCTTGGTTGATGGACCAAAATATGGTGGTGGTGGTGGTGGTGGTGGTGGTGGTGGTGGTGGTGGTGGTGGTGGTGGTGGTGGTGGTGGTGGTGGTGGTGGTGGTGGTGGTGGTGGTGGTGGTGGTGGTGGTGGTGGTGGTGGTGGTGGTGGTGGTGGTGGTAGTAGTAGTAGTAGTAGTGTATTAGTGGTGTATCTATGGAACCTTCATGATACTAAGCAGGTCAAAAATTACATTATATTATTTTTTATTTTTTTTTCATTCAGTTTGTCTCTAGCCTTCCTCACCTAAATTCCCTATTCCAAGGTATTCAATCTCTGGTACTGGTGGGATGTGAAAGTTCATGCGCAGGGAACACCTTCAAATTTGGACTTCACTAGTTGACACCCCTGGAGTATTGATCAACAGCTTGCTATTTAAAGGAAATATACACACAAATTTTCAAAGCCAGAATTGCTCCCACCTGCCTCAGAGACCCTGGGCAGTGGTACTAGGGACACATCTTTTGTTTCAACAAATGCAGCTTTTGCAACAACAAGAAGAAGATGAAAACATAGTTAATCTAAAGTTTTATTCAAGAAATGGAGTACAATATTGTTCTAAGGGTATACAGTAATAGGAAATGACTCTTGGAATTGATGGGAAAATCATCCAAAAACTTGCAGGAGCTTGTGGTTTTATACCTTCAAAACTTTCATGCTTCAAGGTTAAAGGTTATTGTCTTTTCCACTTTGACATATCCTTTTTCCTTGGTCCATAAAGCGTGAAACAAATAAAGCACAACATGAATGGTTTTTTCCGCTTACTACCTCTGGCTTGCATAACAACCTTCCAATCTTTGAAACTGACTCAGTATATAATTGAAAATCTTGCAGTTAACTCTAATATTGGTTGACCATCAATTTGATCTTTGCTCTTCCACCCTGGGTATCATCAACCCTCAGAATATCATTCCTGGTCATGCACTCAAACTAGCTTGCACTCATGCCTAGACAGCCACATCAACTGTATAGTTTGCAGATAGACTAGTCCCTTACCCTGCATAAGCTACCTCTTCAAAATTGGAATTTTTCTCACATTTCATTCCTTCCTGTCTCCCCCATTATATCCTTGCACATACACTCATTATCTAACTCATCTTCTAATGTCTTGCACTTATGCTACAACCTTGGAAACAACTGTACTGTTATTTCATTTTCCCATTACATTGCTGTCATTAATTGCCACATTGCTCTCTAGCTGTAGTTGGCCATCCATTGGGTTGTATCTTGTTGTCTTTGTATTAATTTATAAAGGCTGCATCACCTGCCTGAAGATTTTCTCCTCAGTTAGTTAAAATCATACGTTCTTGCATTATGCTAAATCAAGTCACCACATTGGGCTTGGCTTTAGTTCCTTTCCATTGGAACACTTCCTTCCTCTTGCTGTTCGTTGATCCACCAAATCATAAGTTTTCACTTTGCAATTAGACTTGTTACCTTGCATTTCCCTTGCACTCAGCATCTACATTTGCGCTCACAATCATCTAAGATTGCCCTAAAGTACGTGGGGTGGTTGTGTGACAGCTGCATGAGCCCCTGATTTTTTTGGTGAATACATGAGTGTTGTATTTCTGGAATGGTGGAAAACTGAGAATCAGGGTGCTTCATAGGACGGTTCAGAGGCCTTATCTCGTGGTGAAAGTTCCAGAAAGTTCATGTGTACTGAGTTTTTATTGTTGTTGTGTGAGAGTTGAGACATATTTGGCTGCAGGAGCCCCTGCTTTTGTTGTGTGTATATGTGTGTTGTATGGTTGGAATGGTGGCAAACTGAGAATTAGAGTGCTTGAGAGGAATTTTCAGAGGCCTCATCTGATGGTGAAAGTTCCATAAAGTTGATGTGTACTGAGTTGTTATTTCTGATGCATGAGAAATGAGACATACTTGGATGCATGAGACCCTGATTTTGTTGGGGTGTATATGTGTGTTGTATGGCTGGAATGGTGAAAAACTGAGCATCAGAGTGCTTTTTAGGAAGTTTCAGAGTCGCTTAATTATACTGAGTGATCCAGGCAGGTAGTGTAACTTGGTTTCATAGTACTGGTTGTAGTGTAACATTGGTACTGGTATGGTTTAAGGCCTGATGGTATGGGCAAGTTTTTTTGTTGTGTGGATATTTCAAGCATAATATTTAGCCATTAGATATTCAATATTTGATTTATTAATCCTTTTGAAATAATAAATCCTGTTCCAGGTGTTTGGTTGTTTGTAACTGGTTTTTTATATGGTTGAAGGGGGTTATCTGGTGATTTATTCTGTGCTTTGAGGTTGTTTTGAGTTCAGAGTATACTTTATGAGGGGTTTGTGATTAATTTGTGAGGTTAATTTGATAAAAAAATAATAATTAATAAAAAAAGAGTCTGATGGATATAGTACAGGTTTGGTTTACCACAGAGCATTTTCTCATTCCTGTACGCAGTCTGAAAGCAGGTTTTTTTCAGAATTCCTGCACGCAGCTGGTCCTGCCATGCACACAGAAGATACTACCCCACGCATAGCTGGTCCTGCCATGCACACAGCAGATCCTACCCCACGCGCAGGTGTAGTAACTGATCCATGCATCAAGATCTGTCAAAACCAAAAGGATCTCTGGCACATCCACTAACAACTACAACCTAGACAGGTATATCATGCATATTTAATGACATGAAATATGCATTTTAGATAGTCTCAAAAATAAAATAAAATTATTATATAATTAATTTTGAAGCCTTTTTGAGTAAGAAACAAATATTGAAGACCATCACAACAATTCATGATCCAGATCTTTAAAGATCACAAAACGTATCAAGGATTGGTCATAAAAATTATTAAAAATCATCAAAGTTAAAAGAAGAGGATGGAAACTCAATATTCATCCAAATCTGATCACTTTAGTTACATAACAATATTAAAAATTAAGGATAAGTGCAGAATGATCAAAATGACAAATTGACACATTAACAGATCCTGGAGCTAAATCCATGCAGAAGTGCAGCAGATCTGAGATCAGCTGATTGAAAGAACATTGAGGAAGTGAAAAATGTTTCCTTGCTGGCTTTCTAGATTTAGCACTTGAGACTTAACCCCTCTAAGTGGACTAAGGAGGCTCTTTATCACCCCGAAAAGGTATTTATACAGAACCTCTTTGGCATATTGTTTCCCAGTTACCTAGAAATTTTTAAATTATTTCCCAGAAGCTTTTTTATCTGTGATTAAGTTCTTAAAATAGTTAAGAAAGTTACTTATGGCCATTTCTGAGTTATAGTAGAACTCTTTCTGAAACAATTATTGATCCAGTGAAGTCCATTCAAGCAATCAACCCCACCTCTGCTCCAAAATTCTCAATCTGAATCATTGCAGGATTTCTGTGAATTGTTACTCAAAAATGAGTTAATTCATTCGTCCTTGTCCTGAGTGCTGTTTTCCCATCTATACTAGCTGGATAAGTACTTCAAAGGCATTCACCATTATTCCAAGGTTTTATACTGACCAAGGTGGCCCCTTGAAGAGAGATTGCTTGTCTGTAAAGATCCCCAGTAGTATAATACTGTGGCCACTCTTTCAAAACATGTTAAAAACTCTTTACCCAAACCATTTCAAGAATTGCACTAGCTCTCAAAATATTTATTATTTGAGATTTTTAAATCTTTATTTTTGGGAATATTATTATTCCAATACTTCATCACTATCTGTAGCTAAAGGACCGCAGTGTTCCTGCTATCAGACAGCTGACACTGAGATTTATCTCTGTGCTGGGCTTATGAGGTGATTGGTCCAGGTCCTTCCTGCATAAATTGCTTCTTTATAATGGTGAGATGTTAGGTTGGTCTATTTGGTATTTTTTTTTGTTCTGCATGCATTATCCTGCATATAATCATTCTGTATGCTTATAATTGGTGGTTTTCTTGGTGCTGCATGCAGTATCTTGCATATCTTTCTCGTGTATGCTAATGACTGGTGGTTTGTTTGGTGCTTCATGCATCATTCCACATATATTTCTCCTGTATGCTGATGCACAGCCTCTGGTCTGATGATTGGGTTTTTTTGGGTGCTGCATGAAATATCCTGCATATATCAATCCTGAGTGTTGATGCAAAGCCTCTGTCCTGATGTTTAATCATTTTTTTGGTGCTTCACAAAGTATCCTGGATATATCAAATCTTTATGCTGATGCATAGCCTCTGGCCTGATGATTGGTTGTTTTTTTGGTGCAGCATGCAGTATCCTGAATTTATTTATTTGTTATGCTGATGCAAAGCCTCTAGCCTGATAATTGGTGGGTTTTTTGTTTCTGCATGCATTATCCTGCATATTCTTCACCTTTATCCTGCTGCACAGCCTCTGATCTGGTTATTTGTGGTTTGTTTGTCTCTGTATGCAGTATTCTTCATATATTGCTCCTGTGTACTGCTTCACAGCCTCTGATCAGATGATTGGTGGTTTGTTTGGTGCTGCATATATTAATTTTTTAAACTTCTGCACAGCCTCTGGTCTGTTGATTGGTTTTTTATTTGGCTCTGCATGCAGTATTCTGCAAATATTAATTCTGTATGCTGCTATGTAGTTGAAAGCTTCCAGAATATCTCCATGTCTATCACTAATATGTGACACATGATTGGGATATGGGTAGGTCAGGGTTTATGTGAGCTGTATCTTCTAATCCAAGATGGAAAGAGGGGTAGTTTTCCTGAGTGAATACAGGTTGTTTTTTTTAGAATCCATTTTTGAGTTTATTCTGGATATTGAAGTTATTCTTAAAATAAAGATGTGAGTGTTATGGCTATAAGTAAGATTTTGGTTACCACAGTGTTTTGTTTTATTTGGTTTTTTGAAGGTTTATCAATGGTAAATATCATGCAGTAGAGGCTCAATCCCAAAAATTCCAGCCCTTATAAAATTGAAACCCCAGAATATTCCAAGGCTAAAAACAACTTCATATAAAATAAATCCACAAGTCTTTTGAAAAAGGCATAAGTTTGGTAATTTTTTGAAAAATTGATGTCTTTCTTTATAAAAAGGATTGGATTTGGATTTTTTTTGCTAGATTCACACCTTTTGCATTTTTTACTACCCCAGGAGGGTTTTAAAGCCTTAAGATGTTTTTCCAAATCAAAAAAGGAATTAATACAGAAATTCAAGGTTTGGAACACATTTCTATGGTTTAAATAGATGCCTCAATAGTAAAAACAAGACAATTAAGTGCATGTGCAATCCTTTTAGGGTTCAAGGGGTTCCCTGAGGTGGTAAAAAACACCTTTTAAGGCTCAAAGGGTCACTTTGGGTGGGAGAAAAAACTATTGAGGACAATTTGAGCAAATGGAGTCCTGAAAACATTGATTGAGGCCTTGGGGACCCATAGAAGGCCCTTAGAATCACAATGTGGAAGAGGAGGAGTGAAATCCCTCAGTGGCCCAAAAGATTTGCAACTTATTGGTGCCTTTCATCTGTCAGGAGTTGAGCCCACCTTTCAACCATAAACCAAAGATAGTAGAGAAAAAGAGATTAGAGACTTCCTTCCTTCCTTCCAAGTATTGTGGGAGATTTTCCCCTTCTAGTCTTTCCTTCTCTGTGTCTGTATCCTACAACCCAGAGTTGAGAGTGAGGTATTAGTAACCCCCTCTCAACCCTAACCTTATTACACAAAAAACTGAGAACAGACAGTCATAATCTTCCACCTGGGATTCCCAACCCTGCTTCCATCTCCATCAACCCTTGACATCTGCCTTTCATTACATCCATCCAGGTTTGTCCTTCTCATGTTGTGGTCTTTCCCTCACCCTACTTGGAGCCCCCTTTTTCCTGTCCACATCTTCCAGATGCGCCCATCTTTGGGCTTTCCTTCCCCAGATAGCCCTGTGCAATTGTCCTGCTCCTACTTCCCCAAACTAGAAATACCTGCAAACTTGACCAGATAGGCTTTGTTTCTTGATCCAATTCTTTGGATCAGATCACAGATCTGCGGAAAGCACCAGATTCTGAGCCAGGCTGCATACAGGTGCTAATCCCACAGCAGCCAATGCTCAGCTCATCCACATCCAATGCTAAGCTCATCCACATCCAATGATAAGCACGCAACCTGGAAGGCAGTTCCTGATCCCAAGGCTATAAAATGCTAGTCCATAAATGGGGTCTTTCTGGGGAGGATTGTTTTCAGAATTGAATTATGGAAATAAATTGAGTTATTGTGACATGTAAAAATAAAATAAATATCAGTTTTTTGAAATTAATTCAAATCTGAAATCAGATTTGAAAAGAAAAATATGAAGTATGAGAAAAATAAGGGAAATGATGAAAGTCCCTTTTCTCCCCACAAAATGGAACATCTCTGGTAGAATACAAATAAGATTTCAAGAAAAAATAAAACCATTTAAGAATATTACACAGGCCTATTAGATGAAGGGTATTTGAATCTTTTGAAATATTTTGATAAAAATATGATCAATTAAAAAAAATAATTACATTCAATTTTGAAAAAACTGTCCTGAATTTTTGTAAATCTTGCATGCTCTTTTTTCATTTCTGTCCTAAGTTTTTTCTTGTCCTGTTTTATCTCTATTTTTTCCTCAGTTTTTTTTTCCTGAAGTTAATCAACTGCAGTCTGTCATTCAGAATTAACTTTCTTCTTTTTTCTTTCACTTGTCTTAATTTTTCAAGTAATTTGTCTGCATTTTATTTTTGACAGAGAAAATGTTTTTTACACAAAATCTGCTTGCAAGAATTTGAAAAAAAATGAAATTGATCATTTGGGAGGCAAAAATTTTGCACATTTCAAATTTAAATAAGAATCAAAAAGTAAGTTAATTTTTGAAATAAATAAAGGGAATTAATTTTCTCATGCCTTTAATCCTTTATTTAATTGAATATTGCATCTGCACGCTGTAGAAACTTGTTTGGGATTGGGTAAAGTTTAACAAATAGCTTGCTGGTAGTCACTAGAGGGGGGATTTAGTACTAAAACTATTGATATTATAGAGGAATACTTAGGGTGGGTTGAATTGCCTTCCCCTCTGAGTACTATCTTAAGTCTCACACAAATAAAAGAAAATATATTGGTAGTTGATTTTCAGATAAATTTTCTGATATAGTAGTCTATATCAGAACTGGGATAAATATTCTCAAGCTTGAACAGGAAGAAGTGGTGGAACAGATGGGTGACTTGGAGGATAGAAGCTGAGTAAGGGAAGAATCATTTATCTATTCTTATAATTTGTGTATTTTGTATTTTTTGTATTGGTTACTGATTGATAATCCTTTGATGATGCAGGTGATGATTGAATAAGGTTAAAATGGTTGAGCTTATAGTTGATAACTGATGGTAATGGAGGTAGATGGTGATAGCATGGGTGGATGGTTGATGATAATAGCATGGATGGATTACAGTGACAGTATGGATTGATGATGGTCATGATGAATGATGGTGAAGGTAGGTGATGGTGGATGATAATGATGGTTGATGATGTTGAAGGTAGGTGATGATGGTAATGGATGGTGGATGATGGTCAAGGTAGGTGATGATGATGATGATGGATGATGATCAAGGTGGGTGATGATGATGATGATGGATGATGGTCAAGGTAGGTGATGGTGATGATGATGGATGATGGTCAAAGTGGGTGATGGTGATGATGACTGATGATGAGTGATGATGATGGAGATGATTGATGATGGTCAAGGTAGGTGATAATGATGATGATGGTTGGTGATGGATGCTCAAGTTATGTGGTAATGGTTGGTGATTTTCAAGTTATGGGGAAATGGTGATGATATTAAAAAGTATGGGATATTGGGTTAAAAATGGTGGTGATGTGTGATGTTCAAAAGTATGGTTATTGGGTTGGGTCATGGTCAAAATCATGCGGTAATGATGGTGGATGATAATGGATGGTGATGCTTGGTGGTGATGATGATGATGATGGTGGTGATGGTGATGGTGATGGTATGGGATAAATTATTGATGATTTTCAAAGTATGGGATATGGGATGATGGGTTAAGGATGGTCAAAGTATGGGGTAAGGCTGCCTAGGAGGCATGGTGATCCCTGGAGGGGAGGATGGGGGGGTTTGGTTGCCACATGGATGGGGGAGAGAGGCCCTCTATTTATAGAAAATCCTGCACTCAGGGCTTCTCCTGAGGGTTTCCCTACTACAGTGGAATACAGTTAAATGAGGCATTTTGGCTGGTCAGAGGAGGAGGCTCTGCATGATTTAAATGCATGTAAAACCTTGCATAAACTGCTGTGCTGCCTTGATACAGGTGCCCCCTGCATAAATTACTTCTGTATAGTGTTGGTTGGTCATTTGTTTGGTCCTTTATGCAGTGCCTTGCATATATTCCTTTTGTATACTTCTGCAGAGGTTTGTTTGTTTCTGCATGCAGTGGCTTGCATATATTCATTCTTTATAATTCTGCAGGTGTTTGTTTGGTGCTGTATGCAGTGTCTTGAATATATTACTTTTGTATAATGCTACCAAGGTATTTTTGGTGATGTTTGGGTTGTACTGTTTGTGGTATAGTCTTGAGGTATTCCTGGGTATGTCCATAAAATTTCACTGATCTGTGACACCTGGTAGGGGTATTGGTAGGCCAGGGTTGATCTGAGCAGTATCTTCTAATCCATGAGATAAACAGGGGTTCTTTGGTTGAGTGACTAGGAGTTATTTTAGGTTTAGAGTCCATTTTTGCGTTCATTTTGAGTATTAGAGCTTTCATTATACTAAAAAAATTAGTCTGATGGCTATATGTTAGGTTTTGGAGCACCACAGCACCATTTTGTTCCACTTCTGCTACAAAGAAAAATAATTTATTTCAAAATACTTTTATCAATTAATTTCTTTTTCAATTCTGACGCTGAAGTCCCATAGCTGCTTTTCAAGACTCCCCAAGGATGTTTTTTGTAATGTTGGAGGCATTAGAACCCCTCAAAAAATTGAATCAAAAAATTAAAAAATTCCACCAAAACTGATTTTTCCATGCGTTTTTGGATTCTTATTTTGGTTATTCTGATTATTTTTTTTTTGGTTATTTCATCTATCAGAAAGATAAAAAAACATACAAAGATTTTTCAAATATTTATTTTAGATTTTGCGGATGTACGCTTTTACCTTAAAAAATTCCTTCAAAAAACCAAAAAAAATAAAAAATAAAAAATAAAATTTCTGATTGGATATTTGCATGCTTTTATTTTCCTTTTGATTTCATTGTTTTTGGTGATTGAAGCTATCAAAAATTAAAAAAAAAAAACAGTAATAGAGAATGAAAATATTTATTCCAGATCTTTTGGATGTATTATATTACCACAAAAAATTCCTTTAAAAAATCAAAAAACTCAAAAACTTCCATTTTCTCATCAGACTTTTGGATCCTGTTGTTTTCCTTTTTAATTTTTGTTTGAACTTGAAGCTTTTAGAAACTTAAAACGGCTATTAAATAGCTTTCCAATATTCTTTTCAGAATTTTTTGATGTATCCTGGGCCTCCAACCATTGAATCCCATTGAAAAAAGCTTCAAATTAACACATCTATTGCAATATTTCATTTTTGCATCTGGCGTCAAAATTTGGGAAATTTCTTTTTTGAAAGAACCCTAAAATAGAAGCCAAAGACTTGAAAAAATTTCTGAATGCTTGTAACAATTGTGACCTCTCAAATTATGAATGAAAATGAAAATAATTCAAAAGAAAGGGTTTGTCTGTCTTTAATGATTCTTGTATGTGATGATATGAAATATTTGATGCTGTAAATTTAAAGGGATTATCTGAAGTGTTCTATTTTTTTTTTTTGATAATTTACAAGGCACTGTTTGTGTCTCAAAAACCAAAACAGAAAAGCCTCATAATAAACCTCTTTTGGGTTCTGGGACTTCTTTGAGCCCTTTCACATGCATAAATTCAGTATGACTGAAAATCGTTTCCTGGGACCTTCACCCATCTTTGGAAGCTCCAATTATCTTGAAATCACCCCCTTGACCTCTTACACCCTCCCATCACCACCCACCACACCACCCCAATACCATATCATTCCACAGCATACAACACCACACCACACCACACCACACCACACCACACCACACCACACCACACCACACCACACCACACCACACCACACCACACCACACCACACCACACCACACCACACCACACCACACCACACCACACCAAACCAAACCACACCACACCACACCACACCACACCACACCACACCACACCACACCACACCACACCACACCACACCACACCACACCACACCACACCACACCACACCACACCACACCACACCACACCACACCACACCACACCACACCACACCACACCACACCACACCACACCACACCACACCACACCACACCACACCACACCACACCACACCACACCACACCACACCACACCACACCACACCACACCACACCACACCACACCACACCACACCACACCACACCACACCACACCACACCACACCACACCACACCACACCACACCAAACCACACCACACCACACCACACCACTCCACACCAAACCACACCACATCTATCACCACTAATCAAAAAATAACAATTCAACACTCCAGATACTTTCAAAAAATACTTTTCCCTCTTATATCAATTCTCTGAATAACTTTTTTACTCAATTTCTTCTCATTATATTCCTCAACTATCAACTCCTATCTTCAATTCATTTTTCACAGAGAAAATCTTCCTTTTCAATGGCTCAAGAAAATATCCACCCACTTTTCAGAACCACTTCTATCTTCAATTCAATTTTCATTGGCTCAAGAAAAGATCCACCCACTTTTCAGAACCACTTCACCAGGCCCATCATCAATTATTGCATCTAATCAAAATAGTGATTCAAATCCTCTTGCTAATTATTGATCTAATAATGTTTCTGATTTTACCCCTCTTTCCTCTCCCCCTGAGATATCATTTAATAAAAAGGAGGAGCTGATTGAAGCTATTCAATCATTGGCAAAGTCTTCTGGATATGTCACATCTACCAGAGTATCAAATTGAAAGAAACATACAAACACTTATCAATGTGATTAATATGGGGAATTTAAACAAAGAAAACTGATTAGACTAAGCTGTATTTCCTAATGAATAAGAACCAGAATGGGCTGAAAAAATAACAGAAAGGTAAGGAACAAATAATCAGAAGAAAAAAAAGATTCATAAGAAAAGGAATTGGAGAAGAATCCTACAGCTAAAGCTCATAGAGAGCGTTGAGGTTGACAGCTTGAGTGGGAGAAGAGCTATTTAGGAAGGGAAACAAAGAACAAGAGAAGGCAAGCTAGTAAAGACACAAGGAGGAGGACTGGGTGCACTTGATATCAGATAGGATTTGTTTGAGGAAGTTTGAGAAGTCTTAGTCTTACCAGGCAGAGATTTGTAGACTTGTGATAAAGAAGGCTGAGATGGTGGGTTTGCAATGACAGTTGAGAGTTGGCGGTTGAGAGTTGGCAGAGCAGATAGTTTGAGAGATGTAGAGAGGAAAGAAGATGAAGAGAGAAGGAAGATAGTATAAGAAAGAAGGTAGAATGAGGAATTAGAAGAAAGCACAACAAAGATAGGAGCAATCAAGGTACAGGTACAAAACCAGAAATAAAAGAAGTATAAATCAAAAGAAAAAAAAAGAAGAGTTCTCCAAGAAACTGGGGGAAACTCCTCTGGGTAGAAGAAGGACCACGCGAACACTGGGGGGGAGAGTACTGACTTAACACCCCTTGTTACTGGTAAGAGGAAGTGTAGAGAAGAGACGCGACAAGACTTATGTGAAGAGTTCTTGTTTAAGAATCTTGATGGCATTGCTGGAGGAGGCTTTGGTGAGGCTGTCTGCAATCATCTTGTTAGTTGGGATAAGAGTTAGGGAAAACTTAGAAAAAGAAAAATCTTCTTGCAGGCCTTTAGTTTTAATATCAATGTGTTGAGACTTGAAGGGTGAACCAAATTTCTTTATTTTATCCTCTAAGCCCTTTTTATCAATATATATCAACAGTTTGCACTCAGGAGAGAGGTAGATTTCTTCAACCAGATGGTTGATCCATTTAAGTTCCAGATTGCAGTCTAAGAGTGCATTTAGTTCTGATTTGATGGAAGAGTAGGTTATGTTCCTCTTTCTTGAGGATTTCCAGATAACTGGGCTTCCATAATGAAGAATAATGTATCTGGTTTAAGATTTGCGGAAGGTGGGGTCATAGGCCCAAGTTGGGTCACTGTACCCCAAGATGATTTCTCAAGAGGGGTTGTATTTTAGAATGAGTTTGAGATCCTTGGTGGTTTTCAAGTATTTCCAGACCTTGCGCACCTCCCTACAGTGTGATAATCTGTGTTTTGAGTTGAACCTGGCCTGGCTGGAGACAGAAAACGCAATATCCAGACAGGTGTATTGGGAGAGATTGTTTAAGAGTCCAATGGCCAATTGGTAATTTATATTAAGCTGGTAAAATTCTGCATGGTCTTCATTGAACACCGGTTTGGGATGGAAATTTTGAGTTAGCAGGCAGTTGGTGTCCTTGCAGTCATTGAGGCCTAGTTCTTCCAACCCGCAATCAATGTGATTTGGCTGGCTGAGGAGGATTTTGCCCTCATCAATCTTCATTAGCATGCCAAGGATGGTGTTCAGAGGGTGGCAGGAGGAATTCAAGAATCTTTTCAAGAATTTAGTATCAAAGGTGTTTGACTTTCTGATGTGGATGAGATTTTCAATGTGGAAGTAAATAGCTTCCCTGTTTTTGAATTGAAGTATAGGCAAGGATTTCTGGTGGATTTGTAGAAACCTTGTGATTTGATCCAGCTGGTAAAAGTTTTGTACCAGTTCTTCTTAGATTGGCAAAGACCATAGAGAGACTTCTTAAGTTTTAGATAGGGTGATTTTCTATTTGATCCTTCAGTTGTTTGAATTATGACGGTTTCATTCAAAGATTCATGAAGGAAGGCTCCTTTCACATCAAATTGAATCAAGGTCATCTTATTCTTCAACTGATAGAGCAAAGCAAGGCAAAAAGAGCCCAGTTTTCCAGTTGGAGCCCAAGTCTTGCTGCATTCCACGCCCTGAACCTGGTCAAAGCCTTGCACCCATAGTCAAGCTTTGTATTTGGAGGGTTTGCCATGGAATTTTTCCTTCACTCTGAATACCCAGGTGGTGTTCAGGATTTTGTTAGGTAAATCATAGTATTCTTCCCATACCTCTTGAGATTCAATGGAGTTAAGTTCTTCTTCTGACGCTTTCTTCCATTTATGCCATTTGGGACATTTTTGTTGGACTGTAGAGGCACAGTCCGCGCGTGCGCTGTTTCTTTTCTCATTTCATATGCTACACACATATCACAGAACATGTCACTAACTCATGCTGTATACCTGAGCAGCCTCTTGGGAGTGGAAGGTCTCTTTCTTCATCCTTCCACGTCCGTTCCCAATGCTGACTCAGGTAACTTAACATTATGTTTTCTTCTTCTGTTTTCTTCTTCCCTTCTTCTTTGTTATCGCTCCTCTGATCTCTTCTGTTCAATTTCTCACTGTCACTGATGCAATGATTATTATCCTTCCACGTCTGTTCCCAATGCTGACTCAGATAACATCATCAGGTTCTGATCCCAGAGCTCTTCAGCTATAAAAGCTCTCTCTAGGATCCGTATGCTTTTTGACAAAGCGATCTGAACTAAATGAAACCAATCTTACCTGATACCATGATCAACATCAGTTCAGATAACCCAAACTCTCAAAAACTTTCAAACGCCAAACTACCAATTTTCAAGGCTCCAGGGAACGATTTGAACTACTTGGACTGGGAATTTGTAGTCTATTCCTACTTTGAAGCATTGGGACTCAAGTATGTTATAGAAAAACCTCTACCCAACAACCCAGCGTTAGCCTGGATGAACAACAACAAACTTGTATGTGCCGTTCTCACTCAAACTATTGATTCTTCAAACATTTGATATGTACGTGAACATCGACGCCACGCGTTCAGAATGTGGAGCACCCTTCTTTGCTCTCACCAGGATCAAACAACTGGAGGCAGGGTATATTGGATGAGAAAACTTCTCCTGACCAAAATGGATGGAGAAGATATAATCACTCATATTGACACCATGGCGCAATTCCACAAAAGGCTCAACTCCCTCATCTCCCCTTCCAATCCCCTTACCGCTGATGACGTCCACGTAGCGGCCCTTCTAAGCTCAATACCTCAAGACTGGCTACATTGCGTCTCCTCATACATGAATCAGGACGGTGTGAAATCCAAGACCATAGTCAATGCTCTAAAAAACAAACACACCCGTCAACAGTCTCAAACCCAGGTGGAAGCCTTGGTCTCAACAACAAAATATTCCAAGAGTCAATCAGAATCCACGGATTGATCTCACAAAAGATGTTATTTCTGCAATGCTGATGGCCACGACTTGAACTCCTGCTACAACACAAAAAGAATTCTGAATGAAGTTAAGGCGAACCAAAAACATAAAGCCAAATCTTCAAGGAAAAGACCAGACAAGAAGCCAACTAAGCAACCTGCCAGAGCAGGAAGGACAGTAGCGGCAAACGCAGTCCCCCAATCAAAGACCAACAATAATGCAGAAGAGTCCGACTACTCAGGTTCCAAGTATGAAGTGACAGCGGGACATGCGTCAGCTCTAATCGCATCAAACCCACCACCAATAAAGTTGAAGGACGCGAATCTAGACTCTGGATGCTCAATTTACATGACTCCCTATCTCCAAAACGTTGATAACCCTAAAGCCTGCAGCACTCCGGTCTGCCTGGCCAACCACTCTCTAGTGAGATCCACTCACAAAGGAGTCGCAAAACTTCCTCTAACTCATCATCCAACCATCGAGACTCTTGTAGTCCCATCGCTCCACGAACCATTAATTTCAATCGCCAGTCTCTGCGACATGAACCTAGCCGTTGTTTTTGACTCAACTGGGTGCAAAATCTATGCTGCCGAAAAATTAACCATCAAAACAGCTTCAATGGGTGAAGGTTATCAAAAAGGGAACCTCTACTACCTACCCTTGGAGCCTGTGAGCTCTTTCTCTGCCCATCTTTCTTCTGCAGGAAAACCTAAAACTTCTCTGTTTGGCTATCATGTTTGCTTCCCCCATCTAGGCCTCAAGCCCCTCAAAAGGTTTCTCCGCACTTTTGGAATCATACCCTCCGTCTCCAAAAAGCTTGAAGTTCAAATATGTCCCGTGTGTGTACAATGCAAAATGCACGGTACTCCCTTCAAGTCAAGGAAACCATATTGGGCGACCGCACCAGGACATTTGATTCACTCAGATGTTGGGTTGTTCAAAGTCAAATTGCGAGAGGGTCACAAATACTTCGCAACCTTTGTAGACAACTTTTCTAAATTCATCTCAGTTTTTCCGCTCAAATCAAAATCAGATGTTTTCTCCTGCTTTAAGCTCTTCCGCTCTCATTTTGAACGTCATTTCAATTTTAAAATTCTTGCTCTTTGGACAGACAACGGCGGAGAGTACCTTTCCAACGAATTCAGTGACCATCTAAAGAACCTTGGTATAATCCACAAACCTGGTCCACCTCATTCACCTCAACTCAACGGCGTAGCTGAACAAACAAATTGAACAATAGGAAATGTGGTTCAATGTGCACTACTACAAGCTTTGACTCCTAAATACTTCTGGGCTGATGCCCTCAAACTCTCTCTTCACAACTACAACTTCTTCCCATGCCATACACCATCAGGCTTTAAATCTCCGATCTCACTCCTCAACCAACCATCTCCTAACCCCACCAAAATTCATCCATTTGGTTGTCTAGTCTGGTATAAAGTTCCGGAGGCGGATCAATGCAAACTTGACAAGAAAGCTTGATCCTCCATACTCCTTTCGCACCTACAGGATTGGAACGGGTTCAGGTTGTGGGATCTGGAGAAGAAAAGCATGGTAAAGTCTTGAGATGTCATTTTTGAAGATTACATTTTCCCTTACTCCTCTGACCTTCTGCATTCGCCAACGCCTGTTCATGCAGAAATACCCTGGCCAATTGGCTCCAAAATACTCCCCTGTCCGACATCATCTCCGCCACTCACCGTCCCCCACCCCAATCCTGTCTCTCCACCACTAAACATAGTCCTACAAGGCAATCAAGACCAACGGCTCACTGCCTCCCTGCATGCCCCTCAAAATTGTCCCTGCGGGGAGGTAACTGACCTTTCCCCATCAGACTCCTCCAACAACAATCCCTCCCCTACTCCCAACTCAAGCAATCCGCCTTTGCCGGTAACACTGCCTGCCCCACTGGTTTCTTCTGCCCCGGACAAAGTTACCAGAATAAATCTACCCCCCCGGCCTACTCCCACCCTTGTGTGACTTCCCCTCCCCGCCGCTCAACTAGAGCAAGGCGTCCTCCCAACAGGCTTGGGCACTGGTCCAAAACAGTAAGAACAGACCATCCACTCAACACACCAAAAACCTGGAAACAGCTTCTTTGGTCCCCAAAAAAACTGAGGTGGATCAAGGCGGCGGATGAAGAGTTTGCTTTGCTACTTGGAATGCATACATGGACCCTTGTCCCTCGACCAATGAAGCGCAAGATAATCAAATCAAAATGGGTCTTCAAAATCAAGAAGCAACCAGATCATTCAATCCAAAAGCTAAAAGCGCGCCTTGTCACAATGGGTTATACACAGACAAAGGGGGTTGATTTCAAGGAAGTTTTCTCGCCGACTCTCCGACTCAAAACTCTCCGTCTCATCCTCACCCTGTTGGCCTCAAACAACTGGATGGGCTGTCAGGTAGACTTCAAAACGGCATTCCTGAATGGAAATCTGGATCATGAGGTATTTATGGAACAGCCGCCTGGTTTTGTTGATCCTCAACATCCGGACTGTGTTTGCAAGCTTAACCGGTTGATCTACGGTCTGAAACAGTCTCCTAGACAATGAAATGCTCAGCTACACAAAGCTCTCACTGGCTTAGGCCTGTCCAATTCAAAATACGACCCGACTCTCTATTTCAAGATACAAAACAATGAAGACCTGCGCCACTTTCTCTCACTACAACTCACCCGTAACCGTCAATCTTGTCATATCTGCCTGAATCAATCGCATTACATTGAAGGTCTTGCTGAACAATTTATCAACGGCAGCCATATCTCAGTTGCAACCCCATCAAGCGTGCTCTTCAAAAATCTCCTCCAAAAAACCCCCGATGAACTTCCCTCGCCTGGGCTTTACAACCAACTTATAGGATCTCTCCTATGGGTCTTGCAATGCACTCGTCCCGACATGTCATTCGTAGTCAACCGGCTTTCTCAACACCTGCAAGATCTGTCTGAAGCCCACTGGTACGCGGAGAGGATCGCGACGACCGCAAATCTACCTTGGGCTATGTGTTCAAGCTAGGGGATGGCGTCATCACATAAAAATCAAGGAAGCAAGCAACAGTATTGCTTTCCAGCACGGAGGCCAAATACAAGGCTCTATTGGACGGCTGCAAAGAAGGTCTATGGCTTCATCAACTCCTCTCTGAACTTTGAATCTGACACGACTCTCCCATTCCAATTCATGTTGAAAACGAGGGTGCTGAATGTCTGGCAAGGAACCCAGAACACCACTCCCGGACCAAGCACATTCACGCTAGGTTTCACTTTGTCAGGGAATGAATTCAAGAAGGCCACGTCGAACTCATCCATGTCTCCACTAAAGACATGCTGGCTGACACACTGACCAAGCCTCTTGGGTGAGTTCTTCTTGAGAAACACCAAAGTCTCCTAGGTGTTGGAGTTTGTTTTTTTTTTTTCTTTTCTTCTTTTCTTTTCTTCTTTTCTTCTTTCCTCTCTTTCCTTTTCTTTTTCTTTCCGTTTCCTTTTTTTATTTCTCTTCTTCTTTCCATTTTTCTTATGCGTTCTTGTTCTCCTTTCTTCATTCTTTCTCTCTCATTTCTCATGCCAACCCATGTGTGCAGCAAGGGGGGGTGTTGGACTGTAGAGGTACAGTCCGCGCGTGTGCTGTTTCTTTTCTCATTTCATATGCTACACACATATCACAGAACATGTCACTAACTCATGCTGTATACCTGAGCAGCCTCTTAGGAGTGGAAGGTCTCTTTCTTCATCCTTCCACGTCCATTCCCAATGCTGACTCAGGTAACGTAACCTTATGTTTTCTTCTTCTGTTCTCTTCTTCCCTTCTTCTTTTTTATCGCTCCTCTGATCTCTTCTGTTCAATTTCTCACTGTCACTGATGCAATGATTATTATCCTTCCACGTCTGTTTCCAATGCTTACTCAGATAACATCATCAATTTTTGTGCCGCCTTATAAGAAGGAGGCTTGTAGTAATTGTGGAAGCCTTATCTTTGGGGTTTTTGGATTTGACTTTGCGGTCTCAGATTGGTCCTTTGAATTATAGATTCTGATGCGTGAGGAAGAGGAGGATGGGGGGAATGAGCATCCAAGGAGTTGTTATCCTCTGAATCAGAGTCTGATTTGTGGAATTCAGGGCTGATTTCTCTGATTGCATATTGCTTTTCATTTGTTGAGAAGTTGGTTTTGTGGCCATCAAGTTCAGATTGAGAAAATAGGTCATGTACGGGCAATTCAAGAAAGGGGAATTTGTTCAGTTGGGTTTTGAGGAACCGCATGTGATTAGTCTCAACGACCGCACCAAGCAAGTTGAGAATGAGATAGGGGTGGAAGGTAGGGTTAAACCCAATCAAGATTCCTTCAAGCCCTTTCTTGTCAAACTTTTGTCCTCTTTGAGTGCAATTAGCAAGATATATTATAGAAGTACCTGCAGGTTTCAAATAATTACTGGGGATTCTCTTGCCAAACATGAGTTTCCAGGGAGATAGGTGATTACCTTCTTGAGGGATTTGATTGAGCATGAAGCACTAGCTTTTAGTCACTATGTTCCAATAGTTTTTATCCAGCCTGCTTGAGGAGAACATGGCCCAAGTGGATTTGACAATTTTTCTGTTGGCTCTCTCAGCTCAACAGTTGTGTTGTGAATGATAAGGTTCCAACTTTTGCAGCTTGATGTGTTTAACTTTGGCAAAATCTTTGAAGGTGGAGTTGATTAAATAGGTTCCTTTATCTGAGAAAATTTTGGAGGGATAGTAATTAAATCTCTTATGTTTGATTTCTTGGATATTTATGATGACCTCAGTGGTCTTGTCTTTAGAAGTAAGGGGGAGTTCTGCTAGGTAGCCAGATTAGTTGTTGACTAGGGTGAGAATGTAGTGGTGACCCGCCTTGGATTGCGGTGAGATTGGGCCAATGAGGTCAAGATGAATTTGATCTAGGGTTTTGCTCGCCGGGGAAGAGACACAGGAGAAGGGAGATCTGGTAATTTTTCTCTTGAGGAAACTGTTGCATTGGAATTTGCAAAGCTCTTTGTTAGTGTAGAGGTCCTTCACAATCAGCTTGAGAGTTGAGATAGAGACGTGTCCATACATTTTATGGATATTGAGCAGAGAAAGAGAAGAGAAGCAAGATTGATTTGAGAGATTGACGGACTGGTTTTGACCCGCTAATTGGGGTTTTTCTATGAAAAATAGGTTATCTCAAATCAACCCTTTCAATAAAAGTTTGTTACCTCTAGTTATTGAAAGCCTTTTGTTGACTTGAGATAAATTACAACCTTTCTTGGCAAGAAGACCGGGGCTGATGAGATTCACAAAGATGTTGAGTAGGTAAACACATTCTTTGAGAGTGATCATGCAGTCTTTCCATTCTAGTTTTACCATTCCAGTTCCCCATATCTTGATATTTGCCTCCAACTTTTGGGTTTTGATTTCCTCTGATTCCTCCTGAAGTTTGATGGACAAAAAAATACTTTGAGTTGTTGAATATATGGACATTTGCTCCTGAGTCTAGAAGTAGATTGGGATTGTTGTCTGCTTTGATCCAGAGGGTTAACAAGGCATGATAATTGATGGTTGGAGTCTTCTTCAATTTGTTTTTCCACTCATTTTGTTGTTTGACCCACCATTCCGGTGCAATTTGTGAATGTAGATGGAAGCAAGAGGATTCAGAGTGCAAAGCATGAGGGTCATGGTATCCTTCTTGGCATCTCATTTTTGCCTTCTTCTTGTTTTTGTGGATCTTGGTCTTGGTCAACACCAGGGCAACATCTGCCGCAGGTTTGCTAGTATGAGATTGTGCCTTCCTCTTGTTACTGTATTGCGTGAGGTGATTGAAAACCACATCCACCAACACATGTTTTTTATACGTGAATTATTTGTTGCTTGAGTTTTTTGAGAATTGGAGGAAAATTGAAGAGTAATAGGTAAGCAAGTATGTCCTTGGGAATTTCAATTCCTATATTGGTCATCCTTGTTATTGCCTTTTGCATGTTGGTGATGAAACCCTCAATAGCATGCTCATTGAAATCTGAGTGGAGAAAATGGTTAAACACCCTTGCCCTATTTTCTGTCTCTGGGGAGGAAAATTGCCGGGTGATTTTGGCCCATGGGATTTTAGATGAAGTTATTTTGGAGGAGTTGACCACATTGGGGTGGGTTTTTCTGTCTATTTTTGATAGAATTATTGCTTGTATTTCTATGTCTTTTCTGGTGGATAATGGAACGGAGTTTTGAGTGATGGCCTCCTTGGTATATTTTATATTGAATAGCATAAGCATCTCATCTTTCCAAATAGAGTAATTATTTTCATTCAGCGGAGGGGTGGCATCAACAGAGAATTTTAGCACCACCTGATGGAACTAATAGGCCGACCCAGCTGGTTTGTTCATGGTTTGTTAGGTTTGATTTAGTTGCAGGAATTCTGGCTTTTAACCTTGATAAGACTAAGCTGTATTTCCTAATGACTAAGAACCAGCATGGGCTGAACAAATAACAGAAAGGTAAGGGAAAAATGATCTGAAGAAAACAAGGATTCATAAGAAAAGGCATGGGAGAAGAATCCTACAGCTAAAGCCCATAGAGAGCGTTGAGGTCAACGGCTTGAGTGGGAGAAGAGCTATTTAGGAAGGGAAAAAAAGAAAAAGAGAAGGAAGGCCAGGAAAGAAAAAAGGAGGCAGACTGGGTGCACTTGAGATTAGATAGGATTTGTTCAAGGAAGTTTGAGAAGTCTGAGTCTTACCAGGCAGAGATTTGTAGACTTGTGATCAAGAAGGCTGAGATGGTGGGTTTGCAATGACAGTTGAGAGTTGGAGCAGGGGATAGTTTGAGAGATGTAGAGAGGAAAGATGTCAAAATGCGGATGCACTCAGGTAATGTGCATAGGAGTGTGTAATCCAAATGGGATGCAAAAATGGGCCTCCATGGCCCATTGTACATCACGTGGGCCACGTGGGCCTATGTGGGTGTTATTGGTTTTGGGCATTTGGGCGCCAAAACAACTTTTTATGGTCTTTTGGGACACGGGCCCTCATGGGACCGCCAGGGTGGATGGGCCACCCAAGCCAGATGGGCTCATTTGGGCATAAGAGGTCCCAAGCTTTATTATGGACATACTTGGCTAGACGGGCTGGCCCGCCAAAGTATGTAATTCTCACGATTTGGGCTTGGAGCGGCCCATTGGGGCCGCCACCCCTGTCGCGGCCCGCTAGGGGCCGCCGCCTGTGTCGCGGCCCGCTTGGGGCCGCTGCCCGCATTGCGGCCTGTTTGGGGCCGCTGTGTTCCTTGGTGCGGCCCACGCAGGGCCCGACCGCCCGCTGTGGGGCTGTCGCGCGGCCAAGGGATCCCGCGCGGGCCCGGCTGGTCGCGCTAGGCAAACAGCGCCACGGAGCTGGGGCTCGCGGCCCCAGCTTGCTCCCTCTCCCCTTGCTTGCCGTCGCAAGGGGGATGGGGGCAAGCTGGCTGGGTTGAACCAGCCAGCGACCGACTGCAACAGCGCGGTCGGTTAGGGCAGGGGGGACCTGACCACCCGCTTGCCCAAGGAGGTGGCGGCACCGGCCGCAAGCTGAGCAACCGGCAGGTGGGAAGAAGTTCATCACCCCTCCACCATCAAGCGGTTGAAGGGACCAATTAGGGGCGCTCTCCCCCCCCTTTACCGAGGGGGAGGAGCGATGGGCCTGGGAGGACCTGATCCCCTCCCAGGCCAACTTACTTGATGACGCCCTGGGGGTATCAACCCCAGGGCCCCTGGTGAGGGGATTTGACCGCCCCCACCAGGGATTTGAGAGAAAGAGGGGGGGGACAGCATGTCCGCTGGTCACACCCCCCCCATGTGAGTCTGAGACCAGACCCAGGTGTGCCCTGGGTCCCACCTGGCCCATTTGAGGGGCCAGGGGCTGGCTGCATGAGGCAACCAGCCCGTAAACAAGGCAATGAAGGTCATCATGGCTGGTTATAAATGACAACCAGCCAAGGGGATTGAACAGTTAAGGGGCTGGTTCAGCCCCATTGAGGTGGAAACACCAGAATTAACAGAATAGGCTGGTTGTAAGGGTACAGAGACTGATGCCATGTGGGCTGATGTAGTCCAAACCAAGTAACAAGGCCAGTAGAGCCTGTAGAGCTCTTTTGGGGCGGAAAATTTTCCTTTTGGCCTGTTGTATCATGGGCTCACAAGAGGCCAATCTTTTGTACTTAAGGAGCCCTTCTCCCTGCTGTTTTCCATCCATTTCATTCATCATTCCAATAAAATTCATCCAAGATATTGCCCCATTGTGAGAGCCCCATTAGACAATATTGACACCCAGTTTCCAGCATTTCTTTTGCTTTAAATACTGCTCATTTGCCTAAACTAATTGCTTGCCATAATTCTAACACATTATCAGTACCATCATCATCATTATTTCCAAGCAAGATAGACCCTTATACCTTACTTTGGACAACCTCAAGGACCTCAAATTTTCCAACAAGATGTCTTATATCCCAGAGTCCAGCTCCACCAAGATAGTTTTGAATAGTCAGAACTATCATGCTTGGGCTGTCCTTATGGACAGTGAGTTGGATAACATCTGTTGTGGGGATATTATGAAAGGAGATGATACTTTGATCAGTTCAGAGGTGGAGAAGAAGGCCTATCGTCTTATTCTTAGACACTTGGATGAGCATCATGTAACATGGGTTGCTGATACTCTGTTGGAGGAACAGAAGAGGAAGGGGATTTTTTTATGGAAAATGCTCAAGTCAAAGTGTGCTGGTGACTCTGTTCATCAAAAGGGGATTGCTTTCAATAGATTGTTTAAGTTGAAATTTGGCAACTGTAAAAAATTTGTGGGGGAAGCTAGATCTAATGTTGCTAAGTTCAAGTCATCTGGGCTGAACATGGATCCTGAGTGTTTGTCACTCTTAATTCTTCAAAATCTGCCAAAAGAATATGAGTCCTTGGTCAGGATCATATCTCAGTTGGATCCCCTTCCAGGAGAAGAGGATGTGCTTAGAAGGATTGAAAAGGATGATCTTTAATTAAATATGAAGGAGAGCACAGGAACTGCTCTGGTGGGAAAGAAAGGAAAATCTTGGAAGAAGGCAAAGGCCAAAAAGGATTCATCAAAGGTCTTGTGTTATAATTGTCAGAAGAAGGGGCACTATGCAAAGGATTGCAAGGAGGCCAAGAAAAGGAAGCAATCCAAGGAAAGTGAAAAGGAAGACAAAGAGGTCAACCTTATCATGGAAAATGTTGCTATGGTGGCAGTGGATGTTTCAATGGAACAAGCTGTTGTGAAATAAGTCCCCAACAAGAAGTCTAAAATCAAAGAGGATCAAGAGATGGACTTGATTGATTATGAAGTGTGTAATCTTAACCTTGAAAATGAGAACTTATCAGTGGCTGATAATTCTTCATTCCTTACAGGAGGATTGTTGAAGGAGGATATTCTTGTTTTGATTGATTCTGGTTGTACAGACCACATGTTTTTTGAGACAGATTTGTTTTCAAGTATTAGAGATTTTGATGGTGTTGTAAATATTGGCCAAAAAGGAAGAACAATCCGGATTAAGGGGATTGGAAAAGTTATTCTTGAAAATCACATGGGTTTCAAAATAATTTTTGAGAAAGTGTTCTATGTACCAGATTTGCATTATAACCTTGTGTCTCTTGGGGTGCTCTGGAAAAAGGGTTTCCAGATTTGTTATCTTAAAGAAGATAAGTTTGTTATTGATTTGAATGGGAGAACTATCCTGAGTGGACAAGTTCGGAATAAGTTGCTCTGTGCTGACTTGTTCAAGATTTAAGCTCTGAGCACTGTTGCTCACAATAGAAGTGGCCATAAGGTAAAGGACAGCAACTGTGAGAGTTGTACCTTCGGGGCCAAGACAAGGAATGTGTTCTCAAAGAGTAGAGACCACACAGAAGTTCCTAGAGAGGAATTCTCCATTGATTTGGCAGGGTCATTTTCACCAGTGTCTTTTGGAGGGGCAAGATACTTCATCAATTTGGTTGATACAGCAACTAATTTTGTTTGGGTAAAACCAATAAGATCAAAGGAGGTTTCAGTAATCTTCAAAGTCTGGAAACAGAATGGTTTGATGAGGGAGATCAAGAGGGTTATTACTGATGGAGGGGGTGAGTTTGTGAGTAAAGATTTTGAGAAACTATTGAATGATTATGGTATCACTCATATAGTTACTACTGCTAGTACTCCAAAAAACAATGGAATAGTTGAGAGGATGAATATGACTTTATTGGAGAAAGTCAGAACTATTATGGCTTGATCTGGTCTACCAAAGTTTTTATGGGCTGAGTTGGTGTGCACAGTGTGTCTGTTGCACAATATTGTAAGTGTTAATGGGAAGTGTCTTCATTATCAGTTTTGGAAGTTGTACCCCAAAACATCACACATAAGAACAATTGGTTGCTTGGTATATTATAGTCCCCACCATGATGAGATGGTTGGAAATTTAGATCCTAGAGCCAGAAAAGGGGCACTTGTGCGCTATGACTTAATAAGTAAGTCATACAGGATTTATTGTCCAGGGACAAGAAAGGTTATCTGTAGTAGGGATGTAAAATTTGAAGAAAGTACCTTTCCACTCAAAAGGGGTGAACCTAGCGCTTTTCAGGAATCACAGCAGGAAATAGCATTGGAGCCTATTTCCCCAGCAGAGGCTGGAGAGAATATCATTAGTGATGACATTGAGGTGGCAGACGTGCCACAGGAGGGTTTAGTACCCACTTCAGGGGAGTC
Source organism: Puccinia polysora (assembly GCA_025617555.3). Lineage (NCBI taxonomy): Eukaryota > Fungi > Basidiomycota > Pucciniomycetes > Pucciniales > Pucciniaceae > Puccinia > Puccinia polysora. The sequence goes on along the minus strand of CM062613.1, from coordinate 21,733,609 downwards.
TGTGGAATCAGAACCTGATGAGCCTCCACCTCCAGTTAGAAGGAGTGGAAGGATGAGAATCCCTGTTGATAGGTATGGGGAATGGAAGTCCCATTATGCTTCTGCGGCATATGAGGAAGATACACTTCAGGAACAGTGTATGCTTAATAAGATTCTACAGTTGAGTTCAGAAACGGGTAATAGAGTTAACCCAAATAGCTTTGGCCAAGCTATGAATTCTGATGAGAGAGCCAATTGGAAGACATCTATTTTTGAGGAATTTGATTCTCTAGAGATTAATAGTGTGTTTGAAGTGGTTAAGCGGGATTCAGTTCCAAAAGGAAAGACCATTGTTGGGTCTAGGTTAGTGTTAACAAAGAATTTTGATACTAATAGAGTTTTGAAGAGGTTCAAGGCTAGATGCGTTGCACAGGGCTTCAAACAGAGAGAGGGTATTGATTACCAGGAGACTTTCTCGCCAACTGGAAGGCTGTCCACCTTCAGGTACATCATTGCTTTGGAATTGGATGTCACAACTGCCCCTGGCGTGCAAGGGGCTGAAGGCACAGGCACTACTGCTCACAGAACTCAGCATAGAGATAAGAGATTGATTGCAAATGAGGAGGGGATGTAGAGTAAGGACAATGATGAGGAGATGAGTCCAGGAGTAAGGCTCTGAAGGATTTGATGAGGGAATCCTGTAAGAGTAACACCAGAGGGATAGGTGAGGTGAGTAAGGTAGGCTGGTTGGCTTTCTTGTGCTGAGATGACACCTATTGGATGAGGGGCTAACCAATAAGAAGTAGTATACTAATTACTTGGGGGAATTAGTCCAAGGGGAGAGGAGTGGCCAGTATATGTGAGAGCTGAGAGGAGGCTTTGAGGATTGGATGACTGGTGCTGGGTTGGGAGGTCCATGGCATTACATGTGGACCAATTGGGTTGAAGGTTGCAGATTGACAGATTGAGTAATGGGCCTGTCCAGGAAGGTCATGTACTGAGCTGGAGTATGGGTTGTCCAGCCAGGAGTATGTACTATGGTTTTACTGTATGTACTTCTCATGCTAGATAGGGTTTGAAGGAGAGATGAGGATGCACCAAGCCATAGAGAGGTAGAGGGTGTGCCTGGGAGATTACCTAAAGGCTGCAGGATATGCAGGGGGATACTTCAGGATGTTCAGTAGTTGAGTGTGATTGAGCTGGGCTGAGGTTGGCTGAGGGCTGAGTAAGCCGGAGGAGACTGAGTCAATTTGGTTATGACAGTGGAGTTGGGTGAAGAAATCAGACAGGCTGATTTTTTGACTGCATACTTGAATGCAAAACTTGGAGAGGAAGAGACTGTTTATATGTCAATTCCTGAAGGTTTCAAGGAATGGCTTGTCGAGACCAAGCCAGAAACTATGAAGAAAATCTGTGTGAGAAGTTTCCTCTCAGAAGATAAAGGGGAGTATGTCCTCAAGCTGTGTAGATCCCTGTATGGATTGAAGCAAGCAGCTAGGTCATGGTATAATACTATGAGCATGAAACTGATAGAAATTGGTTTCAAAACAAGTTTGGCTAACCCTTTTCTCTTTGTGAGAAAGGATAAAAATTTGTTTGTATGGGTTGATGACATTATCATTATTGGAAATGGTAAGGAGAAAGTCATGGAGAAACTCAAAAAGGAGTTCAAGATAAAAGATCTTGGTCTGGCACAGCAGGTGGTGGGAATGAAAGTTAGTAAGAGAAAGAATGGGATCAGGTTGGATCAGAACCATTATGTGTCAGCTCTACTTAAGCAGTATGGCTTAGAAGATGCAAAGGAGTTTGTTACTCCAATGCAGTCTAACATTTGGTTAGAAAAGTCTACAGATGAAGAGCATCTAGAGTTTTTTCAATCCAGGAATTATTATAGATCAGCTATTGGATCTTTGAATTATTTGGGGCAGTGTACAAGGCCAGATATTACTTATGCGATTGGGATTTTGTCACAACACTTAGAGAAACCATGCATGAGGCATTGGTCAGTGTTTAAGAGAGTTATGAGGTATCTTAAAGGAACAAGCAGTCTGAGACTGCAGTTTTCAAATTCATCAAACTTTGACTTGGTTGGTTATTCTGATGCAAGTTGGGCAGATGGTAACACTAGGGAATCAACAAGTGGTTTTTTATTCTTCTTAGGAAAGAATCTAGTTTCTTGGATGTCTAAAAAGGTGTCAGCAATAAGTCTTTTGTCAACAGAATCAGAGTAAAGAGCGTACTTGTCAGCTTCACAGGAAGCAAAATTTTTGAGAAAGGTCTTAGAGGATAATAATAAACCACAAGGGTTTGCATTGTTGTATTCTGATAACCAGAGTGCCATTGCATTGGCAGAAAATCAAGTGTTCCATTCTAGAACAAAACATATTGATGTTCATTATAACTATATACGGGATGCAGTTAACTGCAAAGAGATAGTGTTACGGTACATGCCTACTGGGGCAATGATTGCAGATATCTTAAATAAGGCGTTAGATAGGAACAAACATGAAGGTTTTGTGTCTAGTATGCGTATGGCATCCCTTTTGGATTAAGGGGGTGTGTTAAAATGCGGATGCACTCAGGTAATGTGCATAGGAGTGTGTAATCCAAATGGGATGCAAAAATGGGCCTCCACGGCCCATTGTACCTCACGTGGGCCACGTGGGCCTATGTGGGTGTTATTGGTTTTGGGCATTTGGGCGCCAAAACACGTTTTTATGGTCTTTTGAGACACGGGCCCTCACGGGCCCGACAGGGTGGATGGGCCACCCAAGCCAGATGGGCTTATTTGGGCATAAGAGGTCCCAAGCTTTATTATGGACATACTTGGCCAGACGGGCTGGCCCGCCAAAGTATGTAATTCTCACGATTTGGGCTTGGGGCCGCTGACCAGTTCGCGGCCCATTTGGGGCCGCCTGTGTTCCTCGGTGTGGCCCACGTGGGGCCCAACGGCCTGCCGTGGGGCTGTCGTGCGGGCCCGGCTGGTCGCGCTAGGAAACCAGTGCCATGGAGCCGGGGCTTGCGGCCCTGGCTCGCTCCCCCTCCCCTCGCTTGCCATTGCAAGGGGGATGGGGGCGAGCTGGCTGGGTTGAACCAGCCAGCGACCAACCGCAACAGCGCGGTCAGTCAGGGCAGGGGGGACCTGACCACCCCCTTGCCCAAGGAGGTGACGGCACCGGCTGCAAGCTGAGCGACTGGCAGGTGGGGGGGAGTTCATCACCCCTCCACCATTGAGGGGTTGAAGGGACCAATTAGGGGCGCTCTCCCCCCCCTTTACCAAGGGGGAGGACCTGATCCCCTCCCAGGCCAACTTACATGACAACGCCCTGGGGTTATTGACCCCCAGGGCCCCTGGTGAGGGTATTTGACCACCCCCACCAGGGATTTGAGAGAAAGAGGGGGGGGAAAGCATGTCCGCTGGTCACACCCCCCCCATGTGAGTCTGAGACCAGACCCAGGTGTGCCCTGGGTCCCACCTGGCCCATTTGAGGGGCCAGGGGCTGGCTGCATGAGGCAACCAGCCCGTAAACAAGGCAATAAAGGTCATCATGGCTGGTTGTAAAGTACAACCAGCCAAGGGGATTGAACAGTTAAGGGGCTGGTTCAGCCCCATTGAGGTGGAAACACCAGAAATAACCAGAATTGGCTGGTTGTAAGGGTACAGCGACTGATGCCATGTGGGCTGATGTAGTCCAAACCAAGTAACAAGGCCAGTAGAGCCTGCAGAGCTCTTTTGGGGCAGAAAATTTGCCTTTTGGCTTGTTTTATCATGGGCTCACAAGAGGCCAATCCTTTGTACTTAAGGAGCCCTTCTCCCTGCTGTTTTCCATCCATTTCATTCATCATTCCAATCAAATTCATCCAAGATATTGCCCCATGGTGAGAGCCCCATTAGACAATATTGACACCCAGTGTCCAGCATTTCTTTTGCTTTAAATACTGCTCATTTGCCTAAGCTAATTGCTGGCCATAATTCTAACAAAAGAAGATGAAGAGAGAAGGAAGATAGTAGAAGAAAGAAGGTAGGATGAGGAAGTAGAAGAAAGAACAACCAAGATAGGAGAAATCAAGGTACAGGCATAAAATGAGAAATAAAAGAAGTATAATCAAAAGAAAAAAAAGAAGATTTCTCCAAGACACCGGGGGAAACTCTGCTGGGTAGAAGAGGGACCATGCAAACACTGGGGTGGGAGATTATTGACTTAACAAAAAGATCCTACAAATTGAAAAAATTAAAAGAAATACCAATTTTCCTTTCAGATTATCAGGAAATTTTTCCAAAATATTGGTTTTCTGGGTTGTAAATGTTATATTTCGAGACCACAACCATCAAACTTCAAAAGATCCTTCAACTCATCCCATCCACAGAAGAATCCAAGGGAAAAAACAAGAGATGGCTCAAAATTTAACAAAAGCTGGAGTTCCTCCACTAAAAATTCTCCAGTATCTTACATAAACTTCATCATCTCCTGTCCATAAAAATCTCAATACTATCTACAATAAAATATCCCAAATCCAAAAAATGCCCTTCATGGCAAAGCTCCTGTTGAAGAACTCATACTGCAACTCCAAAATTCTAATTTTTTATACAAAATGAACAATTTGGATGGTTGAATCACTTCCATCATCATTTCACAACCTGATTCCAGGATAATTCTTAAACCTTTCTGAAATCCTACAATGATGGACTGTAAATGAAAGAGAAACGAGTTTTGAATGCCCCTTATTCATATATTTGGGGGTAAACAACTTATCAAGAAGTTTCTCAGTTGCCTTCTGTTTATTTTCTCAAGAGAAAAGATGGAACCATGAATGTGCCCTGACTAAAATTCTGAAAATTTTAGAAGATAAAGAACCTAGTGTGATTGTTAAAGAAAAGGAACAAGCACTTATTATTTCAATTGAAAAATCTTTCCCTTCCTCTCATAATCTTCTCTGTCTCTGGAAAATTTTCAAAAATATTCAAACCCTTTGCAGAAAGAACTTCAAATCTGAAGATGAATGGAAGCTGTTTCAGAATCAATAGGATCAGTTTTTTCATTCAAAATCTGAATCAAGATATCAAGAAAACTTTACTAAACTTTCTGTTGTCTGGAATGCTCCAAATTCTGACTAACTTCTTGAGAAGTGTATTCCTCTAAAAATAAAATTTGTCTCCTATTTGGAAAACAAACACTTTCACCTTTGAAAAACAAGTACCTCAAGAATAAAAGGTCTTCACTCCTACATCAAATGGTTCATCAATTCATCTATTGGCTCTTTCTATAATTGAGTTAAACACATTTACAATTCAATCATCATCCAAAATAATGACATATTTATGAACGTTTCTCAGGAAAAGTCCAAGCATCTCATTGGTTTAGCCCACTATGTGTATCATTTATGTGGAAAAATCAGCCACTATTTCATCAAAAACATTAATTCATTTCATCAAGTTTGTGAATGTTCCACCAATTACAACAACTGTGATTAATCTTCTTTCATGGATATAATATGTATTGAAAAAGTCAAATTGGCTATCAGAAAGTGCAGACTCTTCTCACTTGAAGATTTTCATCCTCAATGGCATTTCAAAGATCCCTTATAAGTAGGTTTTTTGATTTATTTTTTTTTTGGATACAGCCTCAAATTAATCATTTCCTGATTTATTTTGATTTTTCTTTCTCCAGTTAACTCTGGGGCCTGTTGCACCTGAATCATCAGAAAAGATTGAATTTCCAACAAAATACAGTAATCAAAACCTATATTTCATTGAAATGTTGGAAAAATAAAGCAAGTTTCCAGCTGGAGAACAGATATATTATCTGGGTGAAAGCAAGAAACTATACAATGGAAAATATAAAATTTATCTGATTCAAGAGCCCAATTCCACTCAAAGATCCAAAGTAAGAGGAAGACCCAAAATAGAAGCCAATAACTTCAAGAAGATTTCTCATTCCTCAAGGTAAAGAGATCCATCTGGTTTTGAATATTCAGAAGATCCCAAGGGCAGAGGAATGCCAAAGAAGAAATTCAAAGCAAATTCAAAGTTCAGTCACCATTTTTTTGAAAAGAAAAATATATTTAATTTGATAATTGATATTTTCTTCCTATGTTTCAAGGTTTCAAGAAGAAGGGAGGCAATCAAGGGTAAGGGGAAGGGAAAAAGAAGGAGGAATAAGAGCAAGATTTAATTTCATATCTATAGTTATTTCTTGTGCAATGAATTTTTTTTTAATAATTTGTTCTCATAATTTTGATGTAGGGGGAATTTCTGACTGAGAATTAGCATTCAGAAGATGAAGAGGTGCCAGATATGGATGAAGGGGAAGATTCAGAAGATAAATAATATTCATAAGATGAAAAATATTCAGCAGATGAACAGCTTCCAGATTGGGATCATTTTAAGATGTTGAGCTTTCATTTGTTTTGATTTTTGTTGTTTTGTGGAATTTTATTGATCATTAATTTTTCATTTAAAAATTTATCAGAGGTCTGGAACCACTGTGAATAGGCAGGTTGCTTCTCCTTAATACAATCCTGGTAAAAGAATCAAGAGACTAAAGGTATCTAATTAAGATTGTGATGTTCCTTAAAATACTCCTGGAAGGAAGTTATCAGAACAAACAGCAAAATAAATGAGTGAGAAAGTGAGTACATTTGATATTTTCTTATTTTTTAATTTTTCACAAATCTTTTTGGCGCTTTCCTGTGGCTTTCCAAACAATTATTGTATTCTCCTTCTGGAATCTTTGACCAAGTCACAATTGAAAAACTGAGTTTTATCTTTAGACCATATTTGATTTTATAGAAAAATACAATTTTTTTTGTTTTAGTTCCCATAAAAAGATTTTATTTCACCCAAAAAATCCATTCCAAATACATAAAGTTTTCAAGGTCTCATAGGGGATGGGAAATGTGTATTCAGAGAAGCATTAATTTTTTTGGGGAGGAACTCATAATATTCAAGGACCCCAGATTACTGCGTGATATCTGTGGAGAAAATTTCCAATCAAAAAGAAGACAGCTGAACCACCTTTCTGGCCCAGATCCCATAAATATGTGGATGAAATTTCCATGCCATGGTTTCCTTTGGATTGAAACATATAAGTGTCCATTGGTTCTGTTTTCTTCTTTAACGCCTTGCACTTATCTTCTTCTGAGTCCCCATCCCACTTCTGATTCCAAGTCTTCTTCTTTTTGCTTCATTCTTTCAGAAGATTTCAAAAATATAGTATGATTCAAGTAAAAGTCTTATCATTGGCCATCTGCCAGGTTGGATCCACTTTGGAGAAGCTTTGTGACCAAGGATTACAAATTTTGGAAAAACATTATTCAGGAAAATTTAAAGCTTGGTAATGAGGTTTTTTCCCTCCACAAAAATCAAGTAGAAAAATCAAAATAATCATAGTTGAATACAATTTAATATTTGTATCGATATTTTTTCTTCATTTTTGATTTTTGAATGAAAATCCAGTGAGAAAATTCAATTTTTTGAAGGAATTTGTTAAGGTACAAAATGAAATCCAAAAGTTCTGAAAAAAATATTAAAAATCTCCTTGATAGTTGTTTTAATTTTCTAAAAACATGAATTACCAAATAAATAATGAAAAATTCAACAAAAGGATCAAAAATTCTAATGAGAAAACCAAAGTTTTTGAATTTTTGGGTTTTTTGAAGGAATTTTTTAAGGTAAAATGATACATCAAAAAAAAAAACTGGAAAAAATATTGGAATGCTCTTTGAACGTTTTATTGACTTTGTGGGAAGATTCTGGGAATTGAACCCAGACTCATCATTGAATATAAGATTCCTTCCTACATCAGTGACACAACTGAGAACAAAATCATGTTGCTTCTGTGGGAATGCTGCCTTGTTCCACTTCTGAGGGACTGGCATTACCATCTTCCAGGTGATTTTGAGGCTCTTGAGGAGCTTCTGAACAGAGGGTATTGAAACAGAAATATTGACATTTTTCTTTATGTGACCAGTCAGATGCTTCAAACAAAATGAGGGTTTTCTTCCAAATGGATCAGCATCAATGCAATCATCTTGTCAGAAATCTTCAGTTTGGCCCCTCCTGAGGAAGTTGATTTATTTTTTCTTCCCCATTGATAAATACCAATGATTCTTTGGAAGTGACATTCAGACATTCCAAATGTCTTGGAAACTTCAACCTGTGTTTTATTTTTGATCTGAACTTCATTTTTGACCAATGCCTCCAAATTGCCAGTAATTGTTTGATTTTGCCTTTGTGGTTGACTAGTTTGGGGCTTGGATTGTTTTTTCATTTATTTTTTTACCAAGTTTCTTGAATGCGGTTGATAAGTGTTGATTCAAAGGAATTTGTGTATGAGCCTCTTGGATTGCACCTGAATGTGTTTCAATTTTTGCATGGAACTGTTGTTCCTTTTCATCATGATTTGGTAACACTTATTCTTGATTTTTGGATTGTTTTTCCACCCTTGATGTTGATCTGATCAAAAAAAAAATGAAAATAAAGTGAGTGCTTAATTAAATCATTGAAAAAATCAATTGATAATGGATTGAATGGATACTAAGTACTTACTTAATTACTTAATTAATTGCTTTGTCCTTTGGCATCTCCTTGGATGTGGTTGGTGAGTGAAGGGAGTTGGGTCCCTTGCTTGGCCTCTTGTCTGGTTTGAGAAAAACCCAGACAGGAAACTCAAAACAGGCAACCTGTTACCCACCAGTCCAGTTTTTTCCAGGAGATGTCCTGATTTTTCAGCAGCTGGCAAATCTGAACATGAGTGTCAAGAATCAAGGAAATTTTTTTCAAAATGCATATTAGTATGAAATATTTCACAAAATAAATTAATTAAAAAAAATTGAATTTCAAAAATTAATTTCTTTAAATTAGAATTCATATTCACAGTGCAATTTGAATAAATTTATACCAAAAACTAGATTATTGCCCCCAAATTTTGTGAATGATTGGTATTTTTATTGTTTAAATGATTTTAATCATATGGGAAATCAGTGGAAGGAATTAAAACATTTTCCCTAGTGTATTTCCAAAATGTGATATTTTTTAAATGATTTTGATCAAATTGGAAATCTAGGGAATGGATTCAACAAATTTGCCCAATTATATTTCCCCCAAATTTGGGAAATGAATTTAATAAAAAAAAATTGATATGAAAAATGTGATGTTCTCTAAATGTGGTAAATCTGGGGAATTGATTAAAAAAATAATGAAATGAACAATTTTTCAAGGATTTAAAAAGATAAGAAATTAAAAAATCATATATCATTTAAATCTCATTATTTAATTTCAGTTACAGATGGGATGAAAAACCTCATGCAAAAGATTATTGTAATTTTCAAATGAAATCTTTTTTCCAGGTTTCAACCACTTCCTTTGTAAAATTTTTGGATATACACCTTGAAAATTCAAACTATAGTTTCCCATGGGTGGAAGCTGGATTTTGAATATAGAGACCAAAATTTGAAGTTGTATAACCTTTTGTTTTGTTAGGTTTCAATGAGAATTTTAGATTGACTGGGAACTTGATTTAAATCATTTTGAAAGGCAGAAGACTTTCCTCTTGGTCAGATATCAAGGTTACACATGGGATAGCCATCACTCTTCCTAAGGAATCAAGCATGCATATGAGTCATAGTTGCTTCATCACAGATTAGAAAAGAAGCACTTTTGAGATATTAATCCTTTTTGGAATTATTTGATATTTTTGAAACATTTTTTTTGTCTCCAAGGGAATTCCAAAGATTAGATGAGTTGTTCTTCAATTTGGTATATTCATGGCTTCATTTATGCAAAAGGATTTTCCTGACCCACCAGGCCCTGAATAAAGATTGAAGGGGTGTGAAAGTGGTTGCATTAATCAACTAATATGCTTCTGTTGACTAATAAAAAACTCAATTTTTTGCAAATCTGATTCATTTACAGCAGGATTTTGTTCTTCAGAAATTATCCAGTTAATTTTGAATTTTTAACCTCCATTTTTTGATCAAATCTTGGAAAATCTTGAAAATTGTATTCAATAGTTGTTCCAAATTTTTGAAATATAATTGTGGTGATTAATATTAATTTTTCATTTTTGAGAACTCTTGGATCTGTAATCCCATATTTAATCAAATCTTCCACTGTGAAATTGAAGGAATAATTTCATACTAAAATGGGGTTTCCTGGCTGACAAAGTGCCAATAGCATTCTGATAAACTTCTTTAGTCCAAAAGGTTGTATATCCTCATTGGCATATTGCATCTTTTTATAAAATTATTATTAACCTCAGGTAAGCCCTTGGCCAAATCTGCCTCTCTGGAAGTTGGATAAGAAGTTCTATTTACTTGCTCTAGGTTGCCAAATTTAGTAGCACCAAAAGAGTTATTTAAAAACAACCTCAAAAACCACCTTTCTAAATGTGAAGGATGAACATTGTAAAGTCGCCCAATCAAAAAACCATCTTGAAAGTGCCTGTATTCTAAGCTGAATGAATGAAATTTTGATTTTTGTAGAAAGTCAGAATATTTGATTCTCCTTGCAAAAATATTACTAGGATTTCTTTTGAAATATTATGTGCACATGGTTTTTCCTTGGGTTAATCTTAGAAGAAATTCATCCAGGGCTTCATCTGGCTCGAAAAATCCTGTTGATGGTCAGGAAAATGAATATCAAACCTATACCCGCACATATGTTAGCATTCATGTGGGGCATTGGTACTTTTTCAAAAGATAAGGATAGTGAGGAACAACCCAGGAATAATGAATGAGGAATTTTGTATGATTCCTCCTCAGTGAAATGGTAGTTCAATTCTGGTGTTTTCTATATATGTTAAAACTGCTTTAACCGCCAATTTTAAACAACCTGCAGCGCATTTCAAACCAAGAAGTAAGGACAGGAGGACATTCTTCTATTTAATGAATTTAGAAATTGACATGGAAAAAACTGAAGTGTGTTAATTTATGGGTTGAGGGGGAAGTTGATTGAATCCAGGTGGGATGGAAGGGGGTTTATATAAATGTTAAATGTTCCAAATAAAGTTCAAAATATGTGATGAATTAGTGTTTAATACATTTTTTCAATTTCCTATGTTTCAGTCCTTGTTAAATTTGTTTTCCTTGGTTAAATGTTTTTTCCTTGGTTACATGTGTTTTCCTTGGCTACATGTGTTTTCCTTGGTTACATGTATTTTCCTTGGTTACATGTGCTTTCCTTGTTTAAATTTGTTTTCCTTGGTTACATTTTTTTCCCTTGCTATGTGTGTTTAATTTTTCAATGTTCAAAAAAAAAACAAACTTGAAACAAGTGAGGAATTAGTGTTAATTACATGTGTTTTCAATGCCCTATGTTACAATCCTTGTGTCTTTTTTAATTTTTTTCCCTATTACATTCCTTTGATTTTTTCATTTGTTGGTCCTGTTAAATGCATCATCCCTGTATGTGTGTGATAGTAAAAAATAAACCCAATATATATATACAAAGAGTTAGTTGAAAAGTATTAAAAAGGAATAAAAAATAACCTTATATATTTAAATACATCACAAAAATGAAAATAAATGCAAAGAGGTTGTTGAGAAGTATTAAAAAGGGATAAAAACAAACCTTACATATTTACATACATCGAAAAAACCTTAATACATACAAAGGGGTAGTTGAGGTAGTTAAAAACAATTAAACCTTAAAATCTATGTACACAAATTATTATGTGTGTAAATTTCTTTTGAAAAAAGGAGACTGGAAAAGAAGAGTAGGCACAAAAAAAAGCACGCAGAGAAAGAAAATTACTGAAGAAGAACCAACCAACAAAAAAAAGCAGACCAAAAAAGAGGACTGAACTGGATGCAAGAGTTGTATATGCAAAAACATTGATAAATGAATAATAACCCAAGGACCTTGACGCCTGGTGAGGCGTGTGAGGTTTTGCAATCTTCTTATATTTATAGATGAAAAACAAAAGACCCAAAGTATGAGATAATTTCAATATTTTGAAATATTCATAAAAAAATTCATTGATTGAAATAATAATGAAATTAAATTAAAAATTTGTTTCCTTGAATAAAAATTGATATTTGTGAAAATGGTGATTACCTTTTTCCCAATTGTAGTAAATCATAAATAAAATGCTCCAAATACCTATTAAATGCCAATAGTTTGAATAATTTTCTATAATTCAAAAATAAATTCATGAATTTCAAGAATAATAAAAAAACAGCATAATTTTTTTCACACCCCCAATCCTTAAATATGGTTTATCAGAGTTAGAAAACCCTCCATCAGAAACTGCCATTTCTTTCGGCCAAACCCTCCATTAAAAATGGCATGTTTCTGAAATACACATACCCCCTAACTGGTTTATTTAAAAATTGCAGGTTTCATGAAAATGGCAGATTTCAAACTCCAAATCTGCAATTTATGCATCTTCATCCATACCATGCAAAACACCCAAAAATTCCTCCATCCTCATCATTCACATTCAAATCAACATTATCATTTTCAGCCACAGCCAACTAGATTCCCCATCCTCTTCATTCTAGGTAATGCTCACCATAACCACCTACTTTTGATCCCCTCAATTCCCTCATCCTCATCACCCTATTTTGGATTTCTTTGTCCTAAACTTCAAAAATGACTTCTCACTTGTTCATGGTAAAACCCTGCTTGATCAGGCTATCTTCCCCAATGATTCCATTCAACCATTAGGTACACCTGGCGCCAGACAAGTGCATGGTCACACTAACTCCCAGCCTCTCCTTGCTGCTATCCTCCATACCTGACTGTGTTTCTCTTTTATTCTGTCCAAACCGGTCCACCATGGAAAAAAGTTTAATTTCCAATTCAATCTCCGCCAAATGGCTTCATCAGTCCAGGGACCACAAGCTGGCCCTACCAAGAAAAATGATCACTCAATGATATAAAAAGGGCCATGGTTAAATGATCTTCTCATCCAAGGAATACACTGTTCTCACTCCATCATTTGTTCAGACACAACACTAATTGATTCCATTAATCCATTGTATTCACTGCTGCTGTATCAAATCTCTAAAATCCTCTATCACTTAAACTCATTCCTGTGTCATCTTACTGAAATCTCAATTGAAATCAACTCAACTCTCCTTTGATACTGCCACTCAAGATCTCTTTTTTGCGCAAGCATGCTCAAAACGCCCAATCAATCAATTTTATACCTGTTTTTTAAACAAGGAAAACCAGGCTCTTGAACCTCTTTTTTTTAAAAAAAATCTTTTTAATCACTGTCTTTCAATTGCTTCATCTCTTTAAAGCTTCAATTTTCTTGCTTTTAATTTCCACCTTCCTTTAGTCTGCAATTTTGTCTTTTGTCTTAGTTAAGAGCTTTTTAACCTGTTTCATTATCTTTCTCATGGCCAGGAATTTTTGGAATTAAATCAGTTGCCTTGCAAGAAGGATAGAAGACCAATCTGGAAAATTTTTCAGGTTCAATCCAACTGGCATTTCTCATCTTTTTTGACAAAAGACAAGTCTTGAGATAAAGCAAGAGGGGTGCTGATTGAAAGTCTGGTAATAAGATATACAATGGTATTAGCTAATAAGCGGCTGAAATAGTGGTTTTGATTCAAAGTAATTGAGTAGGTTGTATGTGATTAGTCTCTGGGATCCATTGTTCATTAATACCATTTGGTTTTTTGGGCATAATTTTCAAGGATGCTGCCATTTTCTCTGGAGCTCTGTTAATTTATTTTCCGCTAAATTCTTTGCCTTTCCTAATGATTTACATAACCTCTGGGGGGATTTATATTTTAAACACTCAGTTGGAAAACCGGAAAATCCTGGAAATGATCATGAATGATTCAATCAAATTGATTGGCCAAGGGGGTCTGATGATTGTTTTAATTGGCATTTTTTTCATTTGTGTGGATATTTTTCAAGAACTTCCATAGATTGACCTTCTCAATCCCACATTGGTTCCAGTCATGAAATTTTTTCAATGCTCATGGAGGAGAAAGGAGTTTGCTTGAGCGAGAAAAAACTAGGCACTTCTTAGTCATGAGTGAAGATTTGTTGTCTGTGAGTTTCAGCTTGCTACTATTTCAGAGCAAGCTGCAAAATTAAAAAAATAACATAAATAAAGAAATAAAATATTAAAGGAGAAATAATATTAAAAATATCATTTAAAATCATGATTCTACATAAAATTTAAGGTAGGGTCACTCACTGACACCTAACTCAAATCCCCACTGCTCACATTTTTAAATAATTTATGAAAATTGATAAAAAGGTGTGGCCTTGGGATTTTTGCAACTTTAATATTTCACATGAAACCCCACATATAGGTTTCACAGCAAATTTTGTGTCAGAATCCAAAAATTCTGTCATTTAGAGAGTTTAAAAGTGGAAATGTGATGTGTCAAAATTCCCGCATGCAGTGGCGTCAACCAACACATCTGCGCGTAGCTGAGCGGAAGCACTGCCACCCTGTCTGCTTACCCTGACAACCTGGTTACGCAGCCCCGTGCATCTGGCAGGTACGCAGCCATGGGGCTATGGGCTGACAAGCTGACAGACATCATGAGAAGCTAGGGTAACACCTAAGAGTACTACTACTAATACGGGGACATACCATGTATGCAATTAATGTCCCTGTGGATAGTAGATAGGCTAGAACTTCATAAAATTATGTAAAAAAACTTAAATAAACCTTTTGTCATATTTTTATAAAATATAATAAGAAAACACCAAAATGTTGAAAATAAGATAACTTAAGCTTGAGAAATATTTCAAAATACTTCAAAAATACAGTTATGAGAACTTCAAATTATAAATATGTCTGTGGCACACTGATAAAACTTAATTTGTAAAACTATTACATATATTTTCATGGCATGTATTTTTAATTAATTATTTTAAGTAAATTAACAACATTTTGAAAATAATGAGTAAATCATTATTATGATTTAGCTCCCATCAGCTACTACATAATGAGAACTTTTCTTAAATAAGATCATCAGTAGGAATTTCTATTTAAAAGAAATATCAAAAGATTAGTAATATTCACTAAGGATAATTTACTAAATAAGGGTCATGTGCATAAATAAGGTATTATCCACACGTCAACACATCAATTAAAAAGTAAAATAATTCCCAAAACCTGTGGAGGTAAATGTTACAGAACCAATAAAACATGAGAGGCTCCCACTGGTTACCTTTCTGGCCTGAGAACCCGTCCCTTTGGGCCCCTATAGCCCCCAGAAGGACAGAATTGGGATCCAAAAAGATATAAATAGAGAGCCCCTATGGAAGTTATTGTTACCCCAGACCCAGTTTTATTTAAATACAGACACCGTTCCAAGGTAATGAAATACTTATAATAAATAAGTAAGTGATTAATGGCTTTAGTCTGATCAATATTAACCATCCCAAAAACCCTTTTTATCAATTTAAACTGCTGAAAAACCTTTTAACCCCATTAACGGGTTCAACCCATAATTAAACTTCCCAAAGAGGTACCCAAAGGATCAAAAAACATACCAGTGAGTTTTATTATCCTTTTTCTGTTGTTGAAGCTTGTTTAAAAAGCCCTGAAACTCCCCCATATATTTATATATATATATATTATCTTTGGGAAATAACTCCTTTAAGAATATAAATTAAAGGTTCCAAAGTAACCAGGTCTATGTGTTTTCAAGTGAATTGCCTGAAGATAGGTGTTAAATATCCCCAATATTATTTTGGCCCCTCTTTTAATCTATTTATTAATCAATCTATTGATATTGATTAATAGTATTCAATTATAAACAAACCAATCAACTTTACAATAGCTTTATCCTAATATTTTAAGAATTTTTGCTGAATTTATTGAATAATATATTTATTATTTATTCAATCACCTCCGGTAGCTAAAGTATAGAAGGTTTCTTTGCATCTAGGAGGCTGAAAGTGAGATTCGATAACACTTAATGCCTGAGTAGGTTGTTCAGATGATGAGAGCTTTTGAAGCAAGTTATGAGGGTGAAGGCTAAAATTGATTGGAATGCTCTTTTCAAAGAAATTGGAGCTAGAGAGAATTGGAATGAGCTGACCAGAATAAATTTGATAGGAGAAAAGTCAATGGTGGACCTTTTGAAGTCCCTGGCAGACTGATAGACTCATTCAAACATATGGTTCAGTATTCTTACTAAGGTTTGATGATGGCTTCCCGAGGCCATTGGGACATGGATGATTGATCAATGAGGGCCTTTTGATGGTTGATGGTGGGGGTGGGAATTTTGAGCTAGAGCTTTTTGATCAAGGAGATGGAGCATATTTTCAATTGAATCAGTTGATTCAAACAACTCTTGGACTTTATTGGTAACTTGTGGTACTTGAATTTGAGAAGATCCATGGTTGGATGAGAATTGAGGGAGGATTAGTAGGAATGAGGGTATGGATGAGAGGTTGAAGGGGAAGATTAAGGATGATAAAGGATCCAGAGAGATAATAAAGATTTATATAGTATATTTTAAAAAACCCACTTATTTGCAGGCAACTCTGACATGCCTGATGTCAAATAAGTGATTTTTTTGATTTTTAATGGCCAATTTGGGTTGAAACCCGCCATAAAAAAATGGCAGGTGGGCTAACTCTGATACACCCTAATGTGTGCAGTTTTGAAATCCCCACAATGTTCTTCATCTGCACAGTTTCATTAAATTCATGTGGTTTTGTGATTTTGCAAAAACAAAAAACCCCCAGTATGTATGTGGAAATCCACAAAATCCCTAAAAATTTTTTCAGAGTTTTTGGGCCATTTCAAGGCCTTCGAAATTAGTTGCAAAAATTTGAAAAAAAAATGTTGCAAAAGTTTTCCCTTTTTTTGATGATTGCTTCTTAATTAGGGCGTATCAGAGTTAGAAAACCAGCCATTAAAAATCTGCCTTTTTTTTGAACAAACCCGCCATGTTTAATGGGATATTTTTGAAATACACATACCCCCTAACTGGTGTATTTCAAAATGGTGGATTTCAAACATCAAACCCGCCATTTATGCACCATAATCCATCCACAATCCATTGCATGCAAAAAACCCATCCAAACCTCCACCTCAGCAAATCAATACTGATACCATCTCCAGTGATTCACACACATCTAATCTCCATTGCTTCACATTGCCATAGCTTCACATTTTCATCAAATCACACACATCCCATCATCATCTCATCACCCCACATCACATCAGCATTGTTAAAATACAGATGCACTCAGGTAATGTGCATATTATTGTGTAATCTGTTGAATATTCTCACCATTCACTCTCTTCTTCTTAGCTCCTATCACCATGTCCCGCGCTTCTTCATTCCTTTCTTTTGTTATTTCATTCCTGTCTCTCAAGTGTCAATAGTTCAACCCGCGTGACCTCTTCTCTTCTCTAGAATCAAATGCCGCGCCGGTCCTTTTTCTTAGTTTTCTGACCAGTTAAATCCCGTGTTTCTTTTGTTTCTGCCCTTTCAAGAAGGCTCCTCTTGACTCATCCATCTTGCTCCGCTCTTCTTGCTTTCCAACAACTCAATTTTCTTTCTTTGTTCTTTTCTTCCTTAGTCCTTTTCTTTATATTTCATGTTGCGCTCTTCCCATCTCCTTCAACCATTTGAACTCCCATCTCCCTCAACCATTTGAACCCAACTTTCCCACCTCAATCTCCTCTCCATTGTAACTTGTCTGGTAAGACCTCTACTCAATCTCGTTGCCTGATCCTCAATGCTCCAATTTCCTAATCCTCAACTTTCACCATATGAAGAACCTCCTTCTTGTCTTCTATCTTTTAGTCTGTGCTTAGCGTCTTCTCTCAATATATATCAACTCAGCTCCGCAGTAACTTGATGTTTGTTTTCTTTTCATTTCTTTCCTTTTCTTTATTTCTATTCTCTTTGTGTGATTCCTCACACTGATTGTTCTTTCTTTAGCCCTCTTGAAATTATCATCTCTCTTTGTTCTTTTGAAAACACCTCAGAAATCCAAAATAATCCAAATGGGATGCAAAAATGGGCCTTCAGGGCCCATTGGACATCACGTGGGCCACGTGGGCCTATGTGAATGTTATTAGTTTTGGGCATTTGTGCACCAAAACACGTTTTCTAGGTCCTTTGGGAAATGGGCCTTAACCGGCCTTCCAGGGTGGATGGGCCACTTAAGCCAGACGGGCTTATCTGGGCATAACTGAGCCCAAGCTTTATTTTGGACATACTTGGCCAGACGGGCTGGCCCGCCAAATTATGTATTTTATGGTCTTTGGGCCTTGGCGGCCCATTGCGGCCGCCACCCGTGTTGCCTCCTGCCTGGGACCTCTTTCTTCTCTCAGGGGCCTGTTGCGGGGCCGTTTTATGGGGCAGGGAACTCCGTTTGGAGTCCTCCCACCCGCTGTGTGCAAGGCTGCGGTGGCTGGTGGCCCCTGCCTCCCTCCCTCCCTTTGCATGGTTGTGAGGGGGAGGGAGGATGGCTGGTCTTCCCCCTCATTGAGGACCAGCAAGAGGTTGGTTGCATGTGGCAACCGACCAGGGCGGGGGGGATTTCATCACCCTCCCACCTGTTGGTGGTGGAGAGAACAATGCGGTGGGGGGGACCTGATCACCCTCCCACCAAGCAAAGCAGGGCGCTCTCCCCCTCCCCCCCCCCCCCCCCCCCCCCCCTATCACCAAGGGGGAGGCGCCAGGGGCTGGGGGGACCTGATCCCCCTCCAGCCCACTCTTTTTGACGGTTTTCCTGTGGCAAATTGCCTCCCAGGAAACCAGCGGTGGATCTGACCACCCTGCTGGTCACCTAGGTAGGAAAGAGGGGGGGAGCTGGCATGTCCGCCGGTTACATCACCCCCCATGTGAGTTTGAGACCGGACCCATGTGAGTCCTGGGTCCCACCTGGCCCATATGAGGGGCCAGGGGCTGGTTGCATGAGGTAACAGGCCAGTAATTATGGTCAGAGGGGTAACAGGGCTGGTTGTAAGAGACAACCTGCCAGGGTATGAACAGCAACAAGGGCTGGTTCAGCTCATTAAGGGTGGAAACACCAAATTCAACTGGTACAGACTGGTCATAAGGGTTCGGGAACTAATGCCAAGTGGGCTGAGTAATCCCAAACCAATTAGCAAGGCTTGTAGAGCCTTCAGAGCCCATTTGGGGCGGAACTTTTGCCTTTTGCTTGTCATTACATGAGCTCCACATGAGCACCATCTTTTTTATTTAAGGAGCTCTTCTCCCTGCTGTTTTCCATTCATTCATTCACCAATTCATTCATTCACCAATTCATTCACATTCACAAGTGTGCCATTGCCTCTGCATCATATTAAGGATCAATCATAATACATTATTGTCTCAGTATTTATTTTGCTTTAAGTACTGCTCTTTGACTAAGCTTGTGGGCAAATAATTCTCACATGCATTGCTTCACATTTTGATCACATCACACATATCCTATCATCATCTCATCACCCCACATCACATCACTGTCTTTCTCAACATATCCAATCAAACTTCCTGGCAACAAGTTGAAAACACAAAAAAGCTGACAGAAATTTTTTTATTATTTGATCTGATTCATAATCCAATTTTTAAAAAGCTTGGTTTGCTTTTAATTCTCTATTAGAAAAAAAAATACATGGTTCCACTGCTGTATACACTTATCTGAAACTAAAAATTCTTCATAAGAAAAACCATCTCAAAATAGAAATCAAAAAATTTCTCAATAACACATCAAACCACTTATACTATCTGCCTATGCTGCTTCTTCTCCTGCTCAACTATCTGACTCTGATGCATCTGCCGATTTAAATAATTTTTATCACCCAAATTTTTCTACCCCTTTGGCTTCTCCACCAGAATTATATTATTATGCAAAGTTGAACTTGTGGATGATGCTCAAGGCTGGCTTAATTCCCATTGAAATGCCATTTCCAACACAGTATCCAATGCTAAGGAGAAAAGATATACTTAACAAGGTGACAAATATGGGTAAAATAAACCCAATTTGGATAAAAAAGACCTTCAAAAACTAAAAGAAAAAAACTTTCCATTGCAATTCTCTGGAAGATTTTACAAGAAGACTGGTCTTTTAAAAATAAAAATAAAATTGCTTGATAAAAATAATCCTCCATCAACTGATCCATTCACCCTTTCATTTTTTCAAAGAATTCAGGGGCTTGAGATAATGTGTTCCAATCATTGACCAAATCTGGGGTTCCTCCCCTAAAAATCCTCAATTCCTTAATTCAATTATCTATTTCTCCCATTCACAAAATCATTAGCACCATCTATAAAAAAAGATCAAAAATTACAAAAGAAAGGCCAAAAGTAAAATCACCCATAGAAGTTTTCATAATGCAATTGATAACCACTTCTTTTAAATATGAAATCAATAATCCTAAATTTCATATTAGTTTTTTGGTCATTTCTCACCCAGATTCTACAAAATCACTCAATATCTTTCTTTTGGGATGATTGAAACCCAGGTCCTCACACCTCAACTGCTCTAGGTACCTCTGCTGCTACTCCAAATCCAAACTCCCATCTAATCATCAGCTTCCAAGACCTCCTGATCTCCTCACCACTTCTCCATAAATCCTCTCATGCACCCCACTACCCATCACCATAATCCATCATCATTTCTCCATTCAACACTTTCCCACTCAACCTTCTACCTACCTATCCACTAACTCTGTCCCCTTATCATCTCATCTACCGCTTGTCCAATCATCTCATCCACCTTCTGGTCACCATCTCCCTCGATTCAAATCCTCTGACTGCTTTCAACTTTCACTAAAACTCAACCTAAGTCAACCAATCCCAATCAAATCATTATCATGCTGTCTAGCAGTGAGAAATTTTTAAATCCAACACTCTCAACAATCACTCTTTAACACCTTCCCTTGTCATTCCCTCATCATATTTCTATCTATGCAGGATCAAATTTCTTTCATCCCTTTCAACTGTTGATTCCTTCTACTGCTTTTTCCAAAATCTTTGGGTAATAAACTTCCTCTAAAATGTTGCTAAAATTCCATCTCAAGTTGTCTCTTCCTCTATTCCTGCTGGTCTTGCTTTGAAATACAGTTGCATGAATCTTCCCTCTCCATCAGTATTAATTTTGGATTGTACCTGTAAAAACAAAAGGTTTCCATGCCGCTTCTTCACATTTTTGGAAGAAAAAATTGTGCTAGAAATTTCTCTCTTTGTTTCTGTTTCCTCTCCAAAAAAAATAAAAGATAACTTTAAGTGTGATCTCACTCAACTGAATAAAAAATTACAACATGAAGAAACCAAATTTACTGTGACAGACAAGGAGAAAGAAATAATTACTCCGCACACTGTTTTTCCAAAGTCTCATCATCTACTCTGTTTCTGGCATATTCAAAAAATTATTCAAACCCACTGCATAAAATACTTAAAATAAAAATAAGAATTTCTGATCTTCAGAAAACACTGAAATATTCTTTTCAAATCCCAATCTGGATGAAACCAACAAGAAAGGTTCACCAAAATCACCCTGTTGTGGAACCTCACATTTCTGGCTACCTTCTTGAAAACTGGATTCTACTCAGAAGAAAATAGTTTTAACCAAAAATTTCACTTTGGTAATGAAAGTACTTGAATGATAGAAGCCCTAAAGTTTCATGTTAAAATCTTTATCACTACTTCTTCTAGGTCCTTTTCTAATCTTTTTAATTAAATAAATTGTTCAATTTCTAGTAGACACCATGAAAAAGGCATTAAAAATCCCAAAACAATTTTGAGGCATTAATTTGTCTGCTATATTGTGTTGAACACCTATCTGGAAAAATCAGACACTATTCTCTCAAGATTGTCCATGAATTTTACCTTTCAGCAGAAACACCAACCCCCTGTCCTGATTTTCATTATGATTCTTTCATGGGAATTCCTTTTTTACAAAACCTGAAGAAGTCAAACCTCAAGAAGGTAAAGGTTTTGCTTGAGGAATTTCATCCCCAGTGGCATTTCAAACCTCCTATTTAAGAATCTTTATCTTTATCTTTATATTTATTTTTTTTATATTTATATTTATATTTATATTTATATTTATATTTATTTTTATTTTTATTTTAATTTTTATTTTCATTTATATTTATATTTATATTTTTATTTTCATTTTTATTTTTATTTTTATCATTACTTTTATTTTTATTTTTATTTTTATTTTTATTTTCATTTTTATTTTTATTAATATTTTTATTTTTATTTTTATTTTTATTTTTATTTTTATTTTTATTTTTATTTTTATTTTTATTTTTATTTTTATTTTTATTTTTATTTTTATTTTTATTTTTATTTTTATTTTTATTTTTATTTTTATTTTCATTTTCATTTTCATTTTTTTTTATTTTTATTTTTATTTTTATTTTTATTTTTATTTTTATTTTTATTTTTATTTTTATTTTTATTTTTATTTTTATTTTTATTTTTATTTTTATTTTTATTTTTATTTTTATTTTTATTTTTATTTTTATTTTTATTTTTATTTTTATTTTTATTTTTATTTTTATTTTTATTTTTATTTTTATTTTTATTTTTATTTTTATTTTTATTTTTATTTTTATTTTTATTTTTATTTTTATTTTTATTTTTATTTTTATTTTTATTTTTATTTTTATTTTTATTTTTATTTTTATTTTTATTTTTATTTGTATTTTTATTTTTATTTTTATTTTTATTTTTATTTTTATTTTAATTTTCATTTTAATTTTTATTTTTATTTTTATTTTTATTTTTATTTTTATTTTTGTTTTTATTTTTAATTTTTAATTTTTTTTTTTTTATTTTTTTTTTATTTTTATTTTTATTTTTGTTTTTATTTTTATTTTTATTTTTATTTTTATTTTTATTTTTATTTTTATTTTTATTTTTATTTTTATTTTTATTTTGATTTTTATTTTTATTTTTATTTTTATTTTTATTTTTATTTTTATTTTTATTTTTATTGTTATTGTAATTTTTGTTGTATTTTTATTTTTATTTTTACTTTTGGGGTAATGTTAAATTAACAGCTCCAGTCGTGTGGGAGTTGTGTAGGGCCCCACACAACCTGTGGGAGTTGTGTAGGGCCCCACACGACCTGTGGGAGTTTTTCAGGGCCCATAAACTACTCCAAACAGTTGTTCTAAACACGCGCCACCCATGGGGGGGCATATAACCCCCATAATGGGCATTTTTGATTTTTGTACCCCTGTACACAACCATATTCCTTAATCTTTATTCTTTATTCTTTATATTTATCATTTATCATTTATTATTAATTATTTATTATTTATTATTTATTATTTATTATTTATTATTTATTATTTGTTATTTCTTATTTCTTATTTATTATTTATTATTTATTATTTATTATTTATTATTTATTATTTATTATTTATTATTTATTATTTATTATTTATTATTTATTATTTATTATTTATTATTTATTATTTATTATTCATTATTCATTATTCATTATTCATTATTCATTATTTATTATTTATTGTTTATTGTTTATTATTTATTATTAATTATTAAACATTTATTATTTATCATTTATTATTTATCATTTATTATTGATTTCTTATCATTTATCATTTATCATTTATTGTTGATTATTTATTATTTATGATTTAATATTTATGATTTATTATAATTTATAATTTATTATTTATAATTTATAATTTATCATTTATAATTTATCATTTATAATTTTTAATTTATAATTTATAATTTATAATTTAACCCGCCATTTCTTTTGACCAAAGCCACCATTTTTGATGGCCAGTTTCTGAAATGCACATACCCCCTAACTGGTGTATTTCAAAATGGCGGGTTCCATGAAAATGGCGGATTTCAAACATCAAACCCGCCATTAAACCTGGGATTTATGCATCATCATCCATCCACCATCCATCAAATCTAAAACACCCATCCACATCAGCAAATCCATACCGGTCGCATCTCCATTGCATCACACACATCTCATCTCCATTGCTTCACATTTCTATCAATTTTCACATCTCCATCTTCGCACAAATCCCATCATCTCATCACCCCACATCACATCACCATCTTTCTCAACATGTCCAATCAAAGTTCCTGCCAGAAATTTGAAAATGCAGAAAATCTGACTGAACTTTTGCTACTGTTTGAATCCAATTAAGACTCTGATTCAGACTCCTATTTGGATTCAACTTGGTTGGCTTTGAATTCTCTGTTGGAAAAGCAATACATGGTTCCAAGAATACACACCCTCCAAAACCCTATTGATGAAAAGCAAAAGCTTCATCTCATCCCCAAGTTAAGCTGCCAGCAACTATTCCAAACTCTATTGCCTTCATTCATGAAAATTTTGGAGATGATTGAAGACCACCACATCTTCCAGAACATTTTTTGGAATCCTCTATGCAATCCAGCCATTCAACTTGCTGTTTATCTTTGTAGATTGAGATCAAATGGAAATGGAGCAGCCATCCATCAATTGGAAAATCTATTCTCAGTCAGTTATGGAAGCATTGACTTATACATCAAAAGAGTCATGATTGCTACAACTAGATGCCAACCACTATATTGATCACAAAAAAAAGACAACTGATTCATTTCTTTTCCAATGACTTTGATAACATCTTTGATCACACCACTGACCAAATATATTTCATCTTTTTGTTTAGATACTCCTTGGCCCTACAACTTGTTTGTGATAACAACAAGAAGTTCATATCCCTCCATGCTGGCCTTCCAGGTTCTTGTCATGATTCATACGTGTTCAATAAGATGTGGATTGCCCAAAAGCTAGAGAACTACTTTGACCACAATCAAACCCCTTTTGCCAATTCAGCTTATGCTAGTTGCAAATATGTGGTTCCAGAATACTGGAATGTATCATATAATGATCAAGGAAAATCAAATTTCAACTATCATCTTTCCTAATCAAAAGTTTGGATTGAGAATGCCATAGGACTCCTGAAAGGAAGATGGGCCAGGTTAAGGGAAATCCAAAACCAGCTTCAAAACCCCAAAAGCATGAAGTTCCTCATCAACTGTATTATCACTTCTGTTATCCTTCACAATCTTTTGGCCAACATCAAAGATGAATGGGATGAAATATTTGAAGATGATATTCCTGATCCACCTCAAGTCATCCCTGTTTCATCCTGTCCCTCATCTTCTTCTATGAGAGAACAGATTCTTCCTCTCACCCTTGCTAGCTTTTATGATTAATTTTTGATTTCAACTTAGGTAAAAAATCCCTTCACCAAATTTTTTTGGTTTTGGTTGTTCACCCAAGATTCCTAGGCTGAATCGGTTTTTTTTTTCTCATTTTGTGGGGTGAACTTAGGCAAAACAGATTCAAAACTTCCAAACCCCCCACCTCACCCCACCAAACCACCGGTCAAACCACCCACCTCACCCAACCAAACCACTGGATGGTCCACTCCTTCCTCCTCCTCACTAACCACCTCCTCCTTACTCATCACCTCCACCTCACCCACCACCTCCCCTCCTCATTTGGTTGGAAACCCTGGTAAGCTTCCCCCCCTCCTCCTCATCCTCCCCATCATCCAATGCTCATCCTTTGATTCTTCCACCTCCATCCCCCTTCAGGCCCCCCACCCCCTTGGTTGATTCCCCAGGTAAGCTTCCCCCTGCCTCCTCCTAATTCCCCTTTTCACTCCCTCTCACCCCCTCTCACTCCCTCTCACTCACTCACCAACACCCCCCCTCTCCCCCCTCCCTTGGTCTCCCTCCCATCCCACTTGGCTTGCCGGCCCCACCCCCCCTTGCTTGCTTGGCCAACCCCGCTGCGCCCCCTCCTTTGCTTGCTCTGCCAACCTGCTGCCCCCCCCTTGCTTTCTCAGCCAGCCCCCCCCCTTGCTTGCTTGGCCCCCAACCAACGCCCAGCCCCCCCCTTGCTTGCTTGGCCAACCGCACCCCCCCCTCCCCTCCTTCAGCCGGCAAACCAACCCCCCCCCCCCCTTTCCTGGTTCCTGGGACCTTCCTACCTGGCCCCAGACCCAACCTGAAGGCCCAGCCCGATTGCCTCACACCCCTGTAAGTTTTTTTTTTTCTTTTTTTGTTTGGGTGCTGATTTGATGTTTTTTTTTTTGGTGATCACTGTTCTGGTGAACTTGGGATCAAGTCCAGGTTTGGTTTAATTTTTTTTATCCAATCTTGTTTCACTGATGATGTTCATTTGACTGACTGTTTTTTTTTTCAATCCCTCAACCACTTTTGGTGAATGTCCAATTCTCCTCCCACCCGCCTCAAAATGTTACAAAAACTATCAAATCCCATCTTGTTCCTCAACCCAATCAGGGTATATGGATGGGAGGGATCAAGATGGAAGGAGATGGATTGACCCACATAATGAAAGGTGGCAAGAATAGGGCCTGTCACCAAAAAAGGATTCAAATGAGTGATTCCAAAATCTCTATGAAGGTTGCTGAGGAAGGTATTAATGAAAAGGTGGTCTGTTCTGGTTGGAAACCGCCTCCTTTGGATCTGTACCCTTCAATTTTTGCCAAAAAGAAAAAGAATATTCAAAAACCCACCCAGGAAGAGTTTGAGCAAGCAAAACAAAAAATCAAACTGTTCCATTTCTTCCAAAGTGGAAAATTAATTGTCCTTGATCAATCTGATCACCAATCCCTGGTTGAAATAATTGAATTTGTGCCCTTGGATAAACTCTCAGAACAAGATAAAAAGGACATCAACTTTGTCACCACTTTCCTTCATGGTTCAAAAAAATTTGTCAACCCAGTTGGTCCTTCAAGATCTTGGGGTGTAAAAATGTGGGCAGTTGGATGGTGAAAATCAATGCACCCTTTTGATTTATTTTGATGTTATGTGAAGAAATCATCTATTAGATCTTCTCCCCAAGAGTATGCTTTACCTCAAAATTAAGGCCAACAAATTATCCCAAATTCTAGGACAAATATTTTTCTATTTGGCCAAACTTTCCTTTGAATTAAACCATGATACCATGAAGGAAAGCAGCATCCCCTCTTTCTCTTTCTTGGAATTTGGTTCCAAGCCTACACCTTTTGATTTCTCCCCACACATCACTTTCACCTTGGATTCTTTTCACAAATCTCCTTATATTGACAAAGGAAACATCTCTGGCTACCCCTTTTTAATTGTGGTTCCAAACAAGAAATCAAATGGTTGACTTATTAAAAAAAGGCAAAAATATCAAGTATCAGATGGCCAATTTTTTTTTCCTGACCTTGGCTTTGGAATTGATTTCAAGCAAAAAGGTATATTCAAAATGGTTTGGGCACCTAATAAGTACAAGCACTGTACCTTTCCTGCTGTGGACACAGAAACCCATACCAGAATGGCCAGGTCACTTCAAATTAAGACAATAACTAGAAACACTTGTAGGGACTTGAATAATGGCCAAATTTACTCTAGAAAAAAAATACAAATAAAAACAAAAAAGATTTGTATGTTGGTGGGGTTAAGAATACTCTCAAACTTTGTAATCAAAATTTTTTTTTTTTCTTTCACCCATGCAAATATATTTACAAGCCCAGAATTTGAATTATCTGCTGTATTTCATCTACTGTTCCACTGCTACCAATGCAAGCCAAGGCTACTGATACCTTATCTTTTTTTTGGTTGCAGGTTTTTCCCTCTCCTTTTCCAGTTGTGCTTGCTGTTGATCTATCTCCTTTTCCTCTTTTTGAAACACTATCTCAGCTTGTTTCAATTTCCACTCAGAATCCCATTTTGGTTGATGAGCCAAACTCTTGGCTTTCTGCTTTTGAACATCCATGGCTAGTTGACAATCCCACTTTTGCTTCTCAAAGTCAAGTTTTTGGATTCAAGTTGAGATTTGACTGATTTTTGCAGGGGAAAAGCAATTAGCATGGTTTTGAAAGCAAGGATATTCAACCAATGTACTTACATGAATCTTGCTTCTCTGTGAATTCTTCAAAGCCTGAAAAACTGGAAGTGTTTCTCCTCTTTTGATGACTTTTGGGGTTGATATTGATGGAATTGGAGGCCTTTTGCTTACCCTTGGCAGAGGAGGTTTGAGTCTGAAAGTTGTCACTGGTGTTCAAAGGCAATGTGGGAGGCCCCATAGGCTTGAGTTTTTGGCCATTCTGGAATGGATGAGCCTGTTTTTTTACAATCTAAATCAGTCAGGATTAACAAGACAGAAGAGAAAAGAGCTTGGTTTCTTACTTGAACGGATGTTGAGAGTAATGGAGACTGAGGAGTATCTTGTTCTGCATCAGAAAGGTTGATGAGATCTGCCAACCCAGGAAGAGAGCAATCCAAAGAAGGAGGGGAGGGGTCCAAGGTATGGTTTGACACATCAATCAATGCGGAAGTAGACGTGATTGGAGCTGATAGAAATTGAATATCCTCCTTGGAATCAGATGAGGGACACTCCAAGGAAAAGGTTCCTTCAGGATCACCATTGCTAGGCTGAGCATCCCCAACCAAGTCCTCAGCGTGGATTGAATTGTATTTTGGGGCATCAAAAGCGGCTAAAGGGGTGATTTTGGCCTTCTTTCCAATGATTTAATCCATTTGAATATAAAAAGGACAAATTGAGTCCAACTTATCAAACACCAATTTGATTCTCTTGGCTTTTTAAGAGTTGGTGATTGCAAAGCCAGTGGAGATTGACATGGAGTGGGCCTATTTGTACTTGGCTTGATAATTCTTGAATTTATCCCTCATCTGTTTGGATGACAGATACAGCATACCTTTTGTTTTGTTCTTGAGTTCATTGGCCATGAGGAGATAACCATTGACCTTAGAGGATGGAGGTTGTCCAACACGTGTTTCATTTTCCAATCCAAAGCAGGCATCATGGTTGGGGGGAATTTTGAGCCAGTTGACAAGGATGATGTGATCAGCTCTCTTGAGCTGACTTGAGCCCTTGGAAGCTGCTGGGGGAGGATTATTTGATCCCTTGGAAGGTGATGGGAGAGGATTGTTTGTTGTGGATTTCCTTGGAAATTTTTGCTTTGGTGTGTTGGACTTTTGTGTGGACTTTCAGGGGGAGTTTTTCTGAGGGGCCATTTAGAAAGAGTAAGGGAAATAAGGTGATGAGAGGGATAAAGCTACAAGCAAGATAAAGTGATGAGAGATATGAAGTGATGAGAGAGATAAAGTGACAAGAGCAACAAAACAACAATTGGATTATTTGGATGAGGTTGGAGGTAGAGTGATGAGAGTGATCAAGCAATGAGAGAAATGAATCAATGAGAGCAATGAAGCAATGAGAGCAATGAAGCAATGAGAGCAATGAAGAAATGAGAGCAATGACGCAATGAGAGCAATGAAGTGGTGAGTGATCAAGTGATGAGGGTGATAAATTGATGAGAGTGATGATGAGAGTGATGAAGTGATGAGAGTGGTGAAACTTTTTATGATGAGGCTGGAGGTAAAAACATTTTCAATGAGGTTGGAGGTAGAAGGAGGTGCAAAGCTAGGGGTGGATGAAGTGGACAGGTGGCAGAAGCCTTTCAATAATTTATTTTAAAAAACCCACTTATTTCATGTTAGCTTTAAAACGTCTGATGTGAAATAGGTGAGTTTTTTGATTTTTAATGGCGGGTTTGAAATGGAAGATTGGGTTTGAAACCCGCCATTAAAAAATGGCGGGTTTGGTTGACTTTGATACTCCCTAATGGATAATAAATAATAAAGGGTGATGTTAAATTCATGGCTCCAGTCCTGTGGGAGCCATGTACACGGCTCCAGTCAAGTGGGAGCCGTGTAGGGTCCCAAACAGCCTGTGGGAGTTTTTCACGGCCCCACACAACCTTTGGGAGTTGTTTAGGGCCCATACACTACTCCATATAATTTATAATTTATAATTTATAATTTTTTATTTATAATTATTTATTATTATTTATATATAATTTTTTATTTATTATTATTTATTATTATTTATTATTATTTATATATAATTTATTATTTATTATTGTTTATTATTATTTATGATTATTTATTATTATTTATTATTATTTATATATAATTTATTATTTATTATTATTTATTTTTATTTATTATTTATTACTTATTGATTATTGATTATTATTTATTATTTATTATTTATTATTTATTATTTATTATTTATTATTTATTATTTATTACCTATTATTTATTATTTATTATTTATTATTTATTATTTATTATTTGTTATTTATTATTTATTATTTATTATTTATTATTTATTATTTATTATTTATTATTTATTAGTTATTAGTTATGAGTTATTATTTATTATTTATTATTTATTATTTATTATTTATTATTTATTAGTTATTATTTATTATTTATTATTTATTATTTATTATTTATTAATTATTAATTATTATGTACTATTTATTATTATTTTTAATTTTTAATTTTTTATTTGTTATTTATTATTTATTATTTATTATTTATTATGTATTATTTATTATTTATTATTTATTATTTATTATTTATCATTTATCACTTATTATTTATTATTTATTATTTATTATTGATTATTGATTATTGATTATTTATGATTTATGATTTATTATTTATTATTTATTATTTATTATTGATTATTTATTATTGATTATTTATTATTTATTATTTATTATTGATTATTGATTATATATTATTCATTATTCATTATTTGATATTTATTATTTATTTTTTAATATTTAATATTTAATATTTATTGTTTATTATTTGTTACTTATTATTTATTATTTTTTATTTTTTATTTTTTCTTTATTATGTATTATTCATTACTGATTATTTATTGTTTATTGTTTATTGTTTATTATTTTTTATTTATTATTTATTATTTATTATTTATTTTTTATTATTTATTACTTATTACTTATTAATTATTATTTATTAATTATTAATTATTAATTATTATTTATTATTTATTGTTGATTTAACATTAATTATTAATTATTAATTATTATTTATTATTTATTATTTATTATTTATTATTTATTATTTATTATTTATTATTTATTATTTATTATTTATTATTTATTATTTATTATTTATTATTTATTATTTATTATTTATTATTTATTATTTATTATTTATTATTTATCATTTATTATTTATTATTTATTATTTATTATTTATTATTTATTATTTATTATTTATTATTTATTATTTGTTATTTATTATTTATTATTTATTATTTATTATTTATTATTTATTATTTATTATTTATTATTTATTATTTATTATTTATTATTTATTATTTATTATTTATTATTTATTATTTATTATTTATTATTTATTATTTATTATTTATTATTTATTATTTATTATTTATTATTTATTATTTATTATTTATTATTTATTATTTATTATTTATTATTTATTATTTATTATTTATTATTTATTATTTATTATTTATTATTTATTATTTATTATTTATTATTTATTATTTATTATTTATTATTTATTATTTATTATTTATTATTTATTATTTATTATTTATTATTTATTATTTATTATTTATTATTTATTATTTATTATTTATTATTTATTATTTATTATTTATTATTTATTATTTATTATTTATTATTTATTATTTATTATTTATTATTTATTATTTATTATTTATTATTTATTATTTATTATTTATTATTTATTATTTATTATTTATTATTTATTATTTATTATTTATTATTTATTATTTATTATTTATTATTTATTATTTATTATTTATTATTTATTATTTATTATTTATTATTTATTATTTATTATTTATTATTTATTATTTATTATTTATTATTCATTATTTATTATTTATTATTTATTATTTATTATTTATTATTTATTATTTATTATTTATTATTTATTATTTATTATTTATTATTTATTATTTATTATTTATTATTTATTATTTATTATTTATTATTTATTATTTATTATTTATTATTTATTATTTATTATTTATTATTTATTATTTATTATTTATTATTTATTATTTATTATTTATTATTTATTATTTATTATTTATTATTTATTATTTATTATTTATTATTTATTATTTATTATCTATTATTTATTATCTATTATTTATTATTTATTATTGATTATTTATTATTTATTATTTATTATTTATTATTTATTATTTATTATTTATTATTTATTGTTTATTGTTTATTGTTTATTATTTATTATTTATTTCATTGATTATAATATAAAAAGTACAAATGGAGTCCAACTTATCAACCGGCAAGTTGATTCCCTTGGCTTTGTCAGAGTTGGTGATACCTAAGCGGGTGGAGATTGACATGGAGTGGGCCTTTTTGTACTTGGCTTGAAAATTCTTGAATTGCTCCCTCATCTTTTTGGATGACAGATCCAGCCTACTTTTTGTTTCATTCTTGAGTTCATTGGCTCTCAGGAGATAACCATTGACCTTAGAGGATGGAGGTTGGCCAACCCATGTTTCATTTTCCAATCCAAAGTAGGCATCATAGTTGGAGGGAATTTTGAGTCAGTTGACCAGGATAATGTGATCAGCTCTATCAAGCTGACTTGAGCCCTTGGACGCTGATGAGGGAGAATTGTTTGAGCCCTTGGAAGGTGATGCGGGAGGATTTTTTTAGCCCTTGGAAGCTGATTTGGGAGGATTGTTTGAGCCCTTGGAAGCTGATGGGGCAGGATTCTTTTTTGTGGAGTTTTTTGGCAATGTTTGCTTTGGTGTGTTGGACTTTTGTGTGGACTTTTGGGGGGAGGTTTGCTGAGGGGCCATTCGGAAAGAGTAAGGGCAATAAGGTAATGAGAGGGATAAAGTGACAAGCAAGATAAAGTGATGAGAGACTTTAAGTGATGAGAGCAATAAAGTGACCAGAGCATTAAAACAATGATTGAAATCTTTGGATGAGTTTGGAGGTAGAGTGATGAGAGCAATGAAACAATGAGAGCAATAAAGTAGTGAGTGATCAAGTGATGAGGTTGATAAATTGATGAGAGCAATGATGAGAGTGATAAAGTGATGAGAGTGGTGATTCTTTTTATGATGAGGCTGGAGGTAAAAAAATTTGTGATGAGATCCAAGGTAGAAGGAGGTGGGAAGCTGGGGATGGATGACATGGACAGGTGGCGAAGCCCTTAAATACTTTATTTGAAAAAGCCCACTTATTTCATGTTAACTTTGACACGTCTGATGTGAAATAAGTGGGTTTTTTTGTTTTTTATGGTGGATTTGGGTTGAAACCTGCCATTCAAAAATGGAGGGTTTGGTTAACTTTGATATGCTTTATTGAGTCTTGTACAGGACTCAAAGAGTTGTAAATTTAACATTTCCCTTTTTTTTTATTTTTTTTTTGTTTTTATATTTATTTTTTTGTTTTTATTTTTATTTTTATATTTATATTTATTTTTATTTTTATTTTTATTTTCATTTTTATTTTTATTTTTATTTTTGTTTTTATTTTTATTTTTATTTTTATTTTTATTTTTATTATTATTTTTATATTTATATTTATATTTATTTTTATTTTTATTTTTATTCTTATTTTTATTTTTATTTTTATTTTTATTTTCATTTTAATTTTTATGTTTATTTTTATGTTTATGTTTATTTTTATTTTTATTTTTAATTTCATTTTTATTTTTATTTTTTATTTTTTTTTTGTTTTTATTTTTTTTTTTAATTTCATTTTCATTTTTATTTTTATTTTTATTTTTATTTTTATTTTTATTTTTATTTTTATTCTTATTTTTATATTTATATTTATATTGATTTTTATTTTTATTTTTACTTTTATATTTATATTTATATTTATATTTATATTTATATTTATTTTTATTTTTATTTTTATTTTTATTCTTATTCTTATTCTTATTTTTATTTTTATTTTTATTTTTATTTTTATCTTTATTTTCATTATTAATTTTTATTTTCCTTTTCATTTTCATTTTCATTTTCATTTTTATTTTTATTTTTATTTTTACTCTTATATTTATATTTATATTTATATTTATATTTATATTTATTATTTATTTTTATTTTCATTTTCATTTTCATTTCTATTTTCATTTTTATTTTTATTATCATTATCTTCTTATTTTTATTTGGGTGATGTTAAATTCATGGCTCCAACCGTGTGGTAGTTGTGTAGGGCCCTTCATGGCTCCAATGAGCCGTGGGGGCCCAAAGACAACTACAAAGTGCCGTTTCAAACCAGTTAAACCCCTGGGGGTTGTTTAAGAGCTGTGTTTGGGGGTGCACACTCCCCTGGAATTTGTGCCAGAATATTGGGCACCCCCTGGACCACACTTGGGTTCTGTAAACCCAAATTTGGGATCAATACATACTTTATGGGACTGTTTTTCCACACCTAGAAATCCCAAAGAGACTTTAAAGTGAAACCAAATTGAAATTAAAGTTAAAACTGAAATCACCAATCATATAAAATTCTGCAAACAATTCTTTCTCAACTCAAAAGTGAGCAAACTTTGTTTTTTCAATTGAAATTTGGATTGAATACTGAAGTATGCCATTGCATTTTTTTCGCATGGAATTTGTGGCAAGCCCTCCTTCTTTTGAAATGGCTGCATGGAAGTTCTACATTGATAGTGCCATAAACAAAGATTTGGAAAAAGAAAAAAAAAGGATTTGGGTAATGAAACATTGGAAGCCCCAATTGAATCCTCATCAAGGGTGAAAATTGAAGAGCAAAATGTTTCAAAAATGGACATGACCTCTGGTGGTGAGTGAAATTTTATGTTACTTCATATTTGCCTTATTTAATTTGATTGGAACTGATGGAGTGCATGCCATCAATATAACTATGTAACTGTGGAAGATCCACTTGACCCACCTCCCTTGAGAGCTTTTCTTACTAGGGAAGAGGCACAAAACTATTTTCAAGCATGGGAAATGAAGCATGGTTATGCTTTAACAGTTTTCAACTCCAAGCATGACCAATATGTGGACCTAGCCTGTGATAGACATGGTTCCTATTCAGGACAACTTCTTACCAAACGGTCTAGAGAAACTCACACAAGGAAGGTTGGGTGCAAGTTTTTAATCCATGCAAGTTGCACAAAGGAAGACCCCTTGTGACTAATCTCCTATAAAGAAACCCAACATAACCATCACCCATTTGAACATCCCTCTGTGCATCCTCAACCAAGGAGAATCTTGGGGCTGGCCTTAGAAAATCTAATAGAAGGCATGAATGATGGGGGCAATACGTTAAAACTTAAGACAAACCAAGAAAGATTGATGGGCGGGATTATGTTGATGATGGAACAATCTATAACACTAAGCAGGAGGTCATGCTCCCAGAAATAAAGGGAAAAAGTGTTATGGAGGTACTCTAGGAACAGCCTGAAGAAACAAGTTGGATTCACCAGTCAAAGTTCAGTGGAGAGGGTCACTTGGAGGCCCTGTGCTTAGCACATCCAGAGGCAGTAAAGCCTTCAAAACAATTGCATCATATTGCTATGTTGGATTGTACTTATAAGAAAAATAATTACAAAACCACACTATTGCATGTTGTAGGAATGACAGCCAATTGGAAAAATTTCACAAAAGCTCTTGTTTTTATAACAAAAGAAACTTTTGAGTTCTACAGTTGGTCTTTAAATGCATTAAAGGAGTTGGCTTATGATCCTGAGAGACTTCCAAATTTCTTTGTGAAGGACCATGAAAAAGCTCTGATTTGTGCTATTGAATCTAGTTTCCCTGAGTCATCAAGACAATGTGGCAGTTGGCACTTGTCTAAAAACATACAAGCAAACTTTAAAGTTTGCTTTGTTAATGATGTTGAAGGATGGAAAAGCTTTATTACTCTGTGGGAAAAGTATGGAGCCTCAAAGACCAAGGAGGAGGTGGAGGTCAATGATGTGGAACTCAGAGTAGGTCCAAATCACTGCTTCTTATTCTTCCTAGTTTTGGTTTCTGACCTTTTGACTTGTATAGTGTTTCCTGAAAGACTATGAGGATATACCCAAGTATATTTTAAATGAAATTTTCCCTATCAAAGAGATGTTTGTAACAGCGTGGACTTGTATAAACCCAAATTTGGAAACAAAAAAACATCTTTTGTTGAAGGGGCTCATGCAATTCTCAAACAATTCCTGGCAAAATCTTTTGGAAACCTGTTGGATTTTTGGAAAAGCCTTGACAGAACAGTTTTGAATCAAATTAAATCAGTTCATGCGTCACTTGATAACTCTCAAATTAAGTTAGGGACAGTTCTTCCTCCTGAACTGTTACCATTGGGTTAAAAATTTTCTTTAGAGGCAATTCATCTTATTAGGGAAAAATTCAAGAATTTCAAACATGATCATGATGGAAAAGTGTGCGCCAAGTCATACTCCAACACTATGGGTTTACCCTGTTCCCACCAAATAGGTGGCCGTCTAGCATTCAGAGGATCTGTGGTACCCAAAGATTTTCATCCTCAGTGGAGGTTGGAGTATTGCCCTTGCAGTTCTAGTTCTGTAAGTTTGATTTTTCAAGTTGGATTTTTCAAACCACTATGTGATTAATGCTTTTTGATTAATTATTCCTAATTCACTAATGGTTGATCCTTTTGAATTTTTCATTTGAAATGTCAATGAAATGCTAATCATTCCTCAGTTACGTGAAAAAGAGAATGCAATGATCTTGGAATCTCCAGATCATGAGCAAAGCAGACTATTGAATTATATCATTCAGAAGATTACAAAATATCAATCAAAGCCAAGAGTTTAACCTAAAGTCTTACAATCAAGTAGGGGCGGGCCAAAATTGAAAAATACACGGAAACAAAAATCTTGGTTTGAGCTTGTTGAAAAACAACTCAAGGGGGAAAAAATGAATAGAAGGGCTCCAAACAAGAAAAAAAAATATTCTAAGTCTTTTCTTTTGGTATATGTTCATTTTTTTTGTTTAATGAACTTAGTTACTAACTAATGATTAATTTTTAGTCAAAGTAGGCAAAATCTGAATCTGAATTTCATATGTCAGAGGAAGAGACTGAAATTGAATCAGGATCACTTAATTTGGAATCAGAATCCTCTTCAGAGGAAGAGAAGGTGCAGCAAAGCTCAAACAGAAGATTATCTTTGTTGAGTATTCATTCAATTGATCTAATTAAAGAAATGAATACTAAGTTAGTTTTCATGATAGGAACCAAGCGTGAAATACCTCAATCAAATACCCAAGAAATTCCATAAGTTCTTGGGTGACTTTTGGGATCCAATTGGAGATGGGAATTGCAGATTTAGAGTCATTGCTAAATCTCTTGGTTATGAAGAACATGGTTGGTTTAAAGTTAGGAAGGAAATGATTGAAACATTAGAGAAACATAAAGCATGCTACATTAAGATGCTTGGTGATGCAAAGGAGGTTGAAAAAATTAAAAAAAGACTTGATGTTGAAGACATTGATGAAAATATTCCCTTCTCAAAATGGCTGGCTAAATTGGAAATGGGTCAAATCATAGCAGAAACATATTCCAAACCTATATGTTTCATTTCATTGGAATCATGTGATACTTATACTTTTATGAAAAAGGGTGTTACTGATTAATCAGATCCAATGTTCATTTCCTTTGTAATGAATAACCACTGGTTTCTATTAGTACTTGAGGGAAAAATGATTCCAATCCCGCCCATTGTAGCAAAAGCATGCTCCTTGATTTATAAAAAAGCCTCTGGTTTGGTTGATCATCTCAAAGATCAACTGCAAATGTATTCTAGATTGTTATAGACTTTGACTTCATTTCATCATTGTGTTTCATATAAATTCTAATTCTAATGCAGCTAACAAGTTCTATTAATATAAAGGGTTATCACATTTTGAACATCATTATGTTGAGTGTTTTGAGTTAACATCATTATATTGAGTGTTTTGAATGGGAGTTCAATTTTAAGTCAGTTCAACTTGTGTTGGGCTGATTCCATCACAAGATTAACTTATGTTAAGCTTGGGATGGGATCAGCTTAGCACAAGTTGAACTTTTTTTTTTTTTTTGGTGTTTTTACTTTAGGGCTGGTCAAAAGACTTGTAGTTTTTTGGGCACTTTTACT
Organism: Puccinia polysora; assembly: GCA_025617555.3. Taxonomy (NCBI): domain Eukaryota; kingdom Fungi; phylum Basidiomycota; class Pucciniomycetes; order Pucciniales; family Pucciniaceae; genus Puccinia; species Puccinia polysora. The sequence continues at coordinate 21,695,677 of CM062613.1, read as the reverse complement.
TTAGGGCTGGTAAAAAGAATTCTTTAATTTTTGAGCCCTTTTACTTTAGGGCTAGTCATGTTGAACTTACTTTAGGGCTTGTCAAGTTGGTTGTATTTTTTTTGGTGTTTTTACTTCAGGGCTTGTCAAGTTACTTGTTTTTTTTTTTTGGTTTTTTTACTTTAGGGCTAGTCCATTTACTTGTGTTTTTTTGGGTCTTTTTACTTTAGGGCTAGTCCATTGGATAGTACCAGTTTTTTTTTTGATTTATTTATTTATTCATTTATTTTTTTCAACCAAAAAATGAACTTTTTTTTATTTTTTGGTTGATTTCTGTTTTTTGGAAGGTTTATTGAGTTTATGGGTTGTGTTAGTACCCTTTCATTCCTTTTCCTTTTCATTTTTTTTTTTGCTCACCGTGATCTGGTCCCATGTGGTATGCCACACAACTACATTTGAGCGGTGTAAAACTCCACACGGCTTGAATGTAGTCATGTGGAAGTCCACACGGTGGCAGACCAGGATGGGTGGGTGGCACAACTCCTTGAGCCATTGGGGGTTTTACATGGCTTGGATTGAACCATGTGGCCTGCCACACGGCCCCTTTTTAAACCGTGTGCAAGGCTCAATGAGCCTTGAATTTAACATTAACCTTTTTTGGAATATGAGCTCAGATTTTCATTTGTGGCAAAAGTTTAATATTCATTGTATCATTTCCTACTAAATCCAAATATTGATGTCCAATTTTGATTCTGTGAAAAATTTAATCCTAGAAAGACCCCACAAGGTTCTGGGGTCATATCTTAGCAGCCCAATGCCTTAATTCATTTTAAAGGCCTCCATCAGCCCAAAACATCCTCAAAAAGCATTTTTTGAAACCCCAGGCAGTCCTTGTAATCCTAAAAGGCATGGAAAAATACTCAAACAAATTTTTTCTCACTCCAGGAAGTCCTTGAAATCTTCAAAATCTGTGCAACACCTCAATTGTCTTTATTGAATTATTTTTTTGAATTGGAACAAAGTTTCAAGGTTTTAACACCTTAAGGAGGTGAAAGACACCAAAAGGCACCAATTTAATGGGTAAAATCGCCATCATGGCACCTTTTTTTGAAAGAGGGTTTTATTTCAGAATAAATACTTCTAAAATCATGCCTTTGGTAGTAAAGGGGGGCATTCAGTCATTTTCAAGGCAAAAATTTAGCCTGGGCCTGGAAATACCTAGAGGAATCCCTCTTTATCAGGAAGGTATGAATTAAGGGCCCATTTAGGATGTATTTACTTCAAACAAAACTCAAAATTAAATATCTAACCATGCCACAAAATGATCAAAAACTTTTAGCCAAAAATTAAGTGATTTATGGCTTTTATCTGAACAGTTTTTTTAAAATTTTCACCTTCACAACCTAGCTTTGCACTATGATAAGTTTTTGTATTCCACCCCAACATTTTTACACTCTCTGGATGAATTTTTTTTAGCAGGCACATTGGTTATTGATATCTAAAAAGTAATTAATCCCCCTCTGCAACACGCTAGTTTCAATTAAGGTATAGCCAAACTAAATTCCCTTGGAGAAGACTTACTTTCCATGTGAAAGAGTTCCATTTTCCCAGGATCTCACTATCATAGGAATATTATAACCTAGAAGAGAGGCAGAAAGATTTCCACAGTGATGTATGAAATATCTAATTCTTTTCTGATTACCTTTTTCCTGTTGAAACTCTTCCATTTATCAAGACTACCTGCTTGGATTAGAATTATACAACTTCTTATGAATCATTCCTATGAAATTTTGAAGATTAAAGTATATTCAGACACCTATCATCAAGGGTAGCAATATGAAGCAAGGAGCTTGTCATCTAGTAGGCTGACATCTCCATTTCAGAAGTAATTATTTGATTGATTGATTGAGGAATTTAAGGATAGAAATGAATACCATTTCCTTCAATTTTAATTATTTATAGCAAAATTTTGAGATTATCTGTCCTTGGTTTCCATCAATCAAGTCAAGATTAAAAATTTGAGAAGGAAATAAAAAAACATCATGAAGGATTTGATTTCAAACTAAGACACAAAAGAAGAAAAGATTTTAGCTCCAAGTACAAGCACCCTCTGGTCCTTTCAAGCTCACACTCAAAAGGAGGCAAGTATTTGAAGAAACAACAAAATTTTGGCCAGAGTATCAGAGGTAATCTAGCCTGCCTCATGACTCATGAATTAGAGAAAGCTGCAGTATTTAGACTCATTTTCATCCATGGATGTAAGCAATATAAAATTTATACAAAGACTACATAGCCATATCAATCATTGTAAGCTAAATAATGATGGAAAAGCAACCTGGAAATAAAGATAGAGTTGACAGAAGACTCAAAGGCTAACTAAATGAACTGAAGTTTACAACAAGTGGGCCTATGGAGGGGTCCAGTGAATGAATATGAGATCTTATTTACCTGCTATCAAGGCTGGGGCTAGAGGAATCAATGCCAAGAATAGGCAATGTGCTTCACTATGACCAAAGAAGTTATAAAGAATTATGATGTTTTTCTAGCAAATAAATAGGATTTTTAGGCTAAGCAGACTAGTTGCAGCCTGTGCTTGCGAGTGCAAGAGTGAATATTTTATAATCAAAGTCACAGATGAATAATTTGATAATTTGGTAATCTGGCAACAACTTTGTGACAAGCTCATATTTCAACACACACTTCCCATACATATGTACCCCAGTCATCTTGAGTCCCAAATCCACTCAAATTCTCAAGTTGAATGTATACTTAGATGGCCCTCCCTTGGCCCTTTGTGTCAGTTGACTGTTTTGCCTTCCCAAGCCGGCCAAATTCTGCTCCCGGAGATGCCCATGTGGTTCAACTTGTTTTTTCAAGCTTACACCCTTACCCTATGGGCCTGATGAGTACGGACAGGCCCATGGCCCTCTAAATTATAATCTGGTTCTATGAGGAGATTGATAAGTGTGATTGGAGTGTTTATATCAGTAAAATCTGAACTGGGTTTTGGTATGAAAATATTGTTTTTAGGATGTCCCTAGATAAGCTCGGCTTCGCCAAGTTAACTTTATTCATGAAATACAAGCGTTGTATTCATGTCAATCGATAGAGTTATTCAGGATAAATAGAATTCACTTCATAGATAGAAGCGCTAGAGGTGCTACACACAGGCGAAACAAGCCAAGTCTCATACTGGGCAGTTCGGCCGCCGCGGCTGACGAATATTCGAACGAGCGCTCGGGCAACTTGACTAGTCGAGTGCTAGAGATGGGAATCAGCCTAAAACTTTCCACGATGACTGGCAATGGCCGGCGGATGAGCACTGCCCTTCGAAGTTTAGGAGATGCGTGTAGGTTGCCTATGGAGGCTTCGGGCCCCAGCGGCAAGCTTAGCTCCACTCCAACCACCTTGGTATCTCGTTAACACCGTAGCGTCGACTTTCATTCTGGATATCGCCAGAAAGTGCTTGGTCTCATCTCTGAAGGATCTATAGCGTTCTTAGTGCTGTATCGCGCTAACCGTGGTGGGCCTGCTAGCGATCCGCTCGGCGTTTAGCTGCAGCTTGCGGCACCCGCAGGCGATTAAGTCGGTCTGCCTGCCTGCTTCACTACGACTGGGCTGACCAACCAGCCTTTTCCCCTCCGAGATAAGCCTTCCGATTCCCCATCTCCGGATCCTGTTTGCACCCTTGGTAGATACCCCAGCGGGACTGCTACCCAGCTGGTCTAGACATAGATTGGATGTATGACGTTTTGTAGATCAGACGAGAAGCCGCTGATTCTCTCTCTTGGAGAAACTCGCTCCTCTCCAGTTGCTCTGCAGTGGCTTGTACCTTCCCGAGTTCAAGCCTTATACAGATTGTCTCTTCTGTTTGCCACTGGGCCGCGTGGCGGGACAGTTCCTAGGCCTCTGGAGTTACTTCACATGAAGGAAAATACATATTTAAGCTCCTGCGGGATCTCCTCCTCTGCCCGGCCTTTGCGAGGGTGGTGATGGGTGCTGTTTGCTCCGGGAAATCTGCCTTCTCGAAAGTCTGTCAATCCTCTTCTCTAACGACATGTTCAAGCCCTCCCCATCCCCAGGCTCCGTCCCACATGGAATGGCGCGCCTGATCTGCTTCCCAGGACCGCTCAAACCGGCGAGATCAATTTCCCCGTTCGTTGCTCGCTTCGGTTCTTCTCTCCCGCCCTCGAAGATCTTCTATTGTCTCTTGGTGCATCTCTTTCACACTGGCTTCGCAACAACCATAACCAGTATACATACATTAACCTATTTAGGCTTGTCTGTCTTGTAGTTGATTGATTGATAAAGCATTGTATACTGGCCACTTCCACTCAAATCCGAAAGCCAAAACTCCCGCTCCTTGGTCCCTACCCGCTGATGGTCATCAAACCTTGGCTTTAGGGGTACATAGGAACGACCACAAGTGACATTGGTGCAATCACCATGTTTTCTTCAAACTTGACGATTAGGGATAAAATCCAGATTCATCTGCATGATTATCTGCTCTCATCCAGCTCTCAGCTGCTGCTATTCGATCACTCGCCAACCGGACTACTCTTCTTCAGACTGATCGCTTACGTTTATCTTCTCTTCGCCCTCCGATCTCTTACGGCTTACCTTGCCAAGCTATTTCGATTCTTCCTATCCTATCTTCTTCATCTGATTGCCGAGTCGGCGCCCAAGACGGCTCAAGGTAGCCTTCTAACCCCATCTGCGGCACTCAATCTGTTGCATCGTTTCTCGAACTTTCAACTATACCCCAGAGCATGTGCTTTTAGTTTGAGTGATTCACTAGCCTACTTACGTTTAAAACGAAGTGGTTTTTATTCACTGAAGTCACAGATAGTAGTTCTTCGTTCTCTCTTCCGCACAAGGCTCGCGGATTCAGTACTAAGTTTCTCTACGATTTTTCAAGAAACCAAACCAATCCATCAAACTGTTAGCATCATCATTAACCCTCGACAATCCACCTCTTCGTTCGGTCTGCCCTGGGCTTCTATCCACGCAAGAGCCTCAAAAACGATCTCTCGTCAATTTTGCACCCATTCTTGGCGCGATTCTCCCAGAATTTGGACCTGGCCATGGGTAGGAAGCCTGCTTAGCTACACTAGGGATCCACTTGGATTTCTCCGGAAATATAGAAAATCTCATGTAAGCAAGCTTCGAATGCCATTTGAAAGGCCGGTAATAAATCTAGTCATCAAACCTTTCGCTTCACGCATACTCTGCAAACCTTGACTCAAATTGTCCGAGTAATATAAACTTACTCATTAATCTTTTCAAATTGCGCTCTCCACCTTTAATCACCGACCAGGGTGATGTCTTTACAACAACTATTCTAGGCTACAATTGCACCTTTATACAATCCAATGAATATATCCGCTCGTTTACCACTGCGACAAGAAAAGTTCTGGATGTGACCGCTGCTTACAAACTTATTGCCGCACCTCTTATCGGGGAAGAGGCCTTCTTTGGTCAGACGAAGTACATGCACCAAGTAGTACTTTCCAAGTCAAGGATCGATCAACTACACCGATGTCTCTGGGAGCTCACTGAGGAGCTCCTCGAGAAAAAATGGGCTCAGTCCATACCAAGCCATCATCTAGAAGGAACTTGGCACAAAGTGGACCTTGCTCAACTGCTTGATTACGTTATTTTTGGCCTTGACGTTTTTGTTCTGATTGGCAAGCACATGGCTGATGTCCATTTAGACCGGGTATCACACCTATTTAGAGTCATGGACTCAGATCTTAGCCTGGGTGGTATCCTCCTGCCCATCCTCAAGGGTGACCGCTACTACCGCAGAGATGCAAAAAACGAATTGTTGGAGTTTTTGAAGCGAGACGTTGAGACACGCGTCGAGCAATTAGTGGAACGCGCTGTGCGAGCGAATTCCAGTTTATCACCCGACCTTCTGAGCATGATCGACGACATCGATCCTGCTGACACGCTCCATGATCATTCGCTGCCCGAACTACCCGAAATCTTGCTGCATTCGGAATTGGGAGAGCTGGACGATTCGGTGCTATTGAACTACCATCGTCGTGAGCCATCAGCGCTCGCCACCATAAACAAGAAAATCGAATTCATCGCAACATTCATTTACGGGTCCGTCGCTTTCCTTGTCGGTTATGATTTGTGGATCCAGCCTACTGGAGATCCAATTTATTATTACCATTCCAACATACCAATATATTTATATTTAAATCCATGTCTATGTCTGTATCTATCGATCTATTTATGAAGAATGTTATTTAATTGATATATAAATATGTCTTTCTTTGCTTGGGCCCTTCCCTAGATTCGTTTGGGCAGCACAGACTAACTCAGCCGCTGCCACCATCGGACTTGTACACGATATTCTGCGTCATGACCAGCTTCGCAGCGAGGCTTCTGGACTGGCGCACGCGGAGCGGATTCGGCAAGAATGTGCTTCAGCACTTCAGAAGGATGAGGCGGCTCGATCGGGGGCCCCTGTTTACGATGATATGCCCCATCTCATTCACTGCCTCAATGAGACCCTCCGGTTACGGGCGACGGGGGCCTGGATTCGCCTGGCCGACAAACCGTTCTGTCTTAGCCCTTCAGCTGGCAGCACCGCGCCCCGGGTCATATGTCCGGCGGGCTTTATCGTTCTTTCCCCCATGTCAGTTTCCCTCAATCCGGATGTCTACCCTAACCCAACCCAATGGGATCCCTCTCGCTATCACTCCGCGCCTTTCAAGACACTATCCAATCCGGAGGCAAAGAATGACCGTGCCAGGCACATCCCGATAGACCCAACATATTTACTTCCTCCTACGTCGCCATCGGCCCCGTATTTCGCATCTTGGGGTCTGGGGCAGGGTCATTGTCCTGGGAAGCACTTGGCCTACAAGATGATCTCCATGGTAGTCACCCGATTTTTCGATAAATTCGACGCACGACCCGTTGGCGCAAGCTATGAGACTGCTAAATTTCAAGACATCGCTGCCGCAGGGATGCAAAGGTTGAAGAATGGCTTCACGGTGATGGTCCGCAAAAGGACCATCTCAGAGCGCATCAGAGCGCCTAGCACACATGACCATGCGGCAGGATAGTCTGGCCCCTATGCTTTACGGGATAGGATGTTCTTGAGAATTAAATAAAAAAAATTCGAGCTCAATTTGAATCGAAGCGCGTGAAAAGATAAGAAAAATTATTTACGTAAATACGCAAATCGGCGATCTTTTGTACTATGGGCAAGGCAGAAACACCGAGCGGGTTTCTTGTTGTGTAGCTTCCTAACTTATCACACACCACTATCGACCCTCTGAAAATAATAAAAAATAGAAAAATTATTGGCGGATCTGTACATAAATAGTCTCAGAAAAAGGTCTACAAGAAATTTGTTTTATATGGTTTTGCTTTACTTTGTAGCTTTGCTTTCCAGGAAACCCACACAGCGGTTCTGATTTTCTATGAGAATTTTCCTCGATGTTGAGAACTTCAAGTTACTTCTAGGAAAGTATTTGACCTACAAAAAAAAAGTTATCTTGTAAATTTGGATTTCTTTTTTATTCCTGTTATTTTTCATGTGCTCCCAATAGTTTGGAGCATATTGCAATTTAATCCACACTGGATGTTAGGGTTTTATTTATTTTATCAGAGTTAAAATTTTTGAAAATTTAAATGACTGGTTTCAGGGAAATCATTAATGTGTGAAAAAACATATTATTTATGAAAATAAAGAATAAAACATGGTATTGGAGCTGAAAACTTTCTTTTTCTTAAAAATTTCTGGATGGGCCTGAGATCAGAAATTCAATATTTTGGAGATGTGAAATCTATACAATAGGTTGTCTTTCATTTTGTATTGGACTTTGATTTTTGGAAACAAGGGAAAGTATCTTAAATAATTTAAGGTATGTTTACCTCAACCTTACAGGCACATTGAAGCTATACAAAATAATTTAAAGATCTAACCCACTTCCTGGCTGCAAGCATTGATCTTCCAGCTGATGTTATTTTTTTTCTGGTGGAAATCTAAGCCAAAAGGAAGATGTTTTAAAATTAAAATCACCACCAAATGGTTAAAATTATCATTGGTATCCAGAAATATTCATTAAGAATTTTTCAGGATGCTATTTTTGAATTAAAAACAAAAAATTGATGAAATTTTAGTATTAAAATGTGGTTTTCCCAATGCATGGGTGCAACCAAATGAACAAAAGCTTTTCCTCCAGATTCATGAAAATTTTTCACATAAGGAACCTTAACTCTAACCATATCATTATCTCATCTGGCCTCCCAACATCCTCAGAATTTTATATGGCTCAAAGCTGAAATAATCCCCTCTGATCACTACCGTGTGATCCACTGCCTTCAGTCACGAAATCCCCTTAACCATTGATAAATATTAAACCTTGTCAATGTCCATGTACTAAAATTTGGACTTGATTGAAGCCCTTAAGATATTTCTCAAAGAATTTGGCCAAACTTCTAATGAAAAAACTAAATCATCTGCTACAATTTGTTATAAAATAAACCAAAAGGCTTAAAAACTTGTTTTTGATCACCTCAAGGAGATAATCTATCATAAACTTCTGCCTCCTTTCCAATCTAAAATTGAGGAAAAAGGGTTTCTTTCTGGTATTTTCTCAAATCTGGATACCTGCTGGACAGTTTTGAAATATGGAACAAGAAAGCGGGAGCTGAGAGGGAGCATTTATTTGGACCAAGGAGCAAGCAAAAGATGAGAAAATGAAAGGATAGGTCAAAAATGATGAGTTATGTGGTGGAGAGAAGAAATTAATTAGTGAGAAAAGGAGAAGGAGAGGGTGCAACAGTAGTGTTTCAAATACCAAGGATAGGCTTCTTCTGATAAGGCTAATCTTTTTGGATGGGAAAGCTTTGGAGATTGTGTTGGGTTTTTTGGTTGTCACTTGTTCCACCACTGGTTGTGGCTTGGTATAATCCAAAACTCCCTCCTTCTTGCTATGCCTCATTCAAGGAGGAAGTTTGTAGACTGGCTAGGAAATTGCAAGTGATAATGGAATAAAACATTTTGGTTGTTCCATCTAAAGTTTTGTTGGTTGTTGGGATGTAGAGGAGTTTGAAATCCCCATCTGCAATGTGATGACATCCAATGTAGATGAAAATCAAATTTTCTTGTGAAATGTTAATAGAGAGGATTTTTGAGTAGTGCTATTGGCCTTTAATTATCGCACTATAGGGTGGATGAGTTCTAGGGATGCTTGAAAATTTTTGAAAGATGGGACAAAATCTGATTTTTCCAGAGTAGTGACTGGATGCATTTTTAGAAAGCTAAATGCTTTTATTTGGTGGTTGAGAGATTTTAAACATACTGCTTTGAGAATTTCCACAAGACAGGACTGTTGAGAATAAACACTATCTGAAAGAAAAAATTTTAATCAATGCTTTAGGTGTGGTTGGTTTCACAATGGGCAGATAATTTTAAGGCTGATTTTACTGGTTATCCTAGTGTAATCCCCAAGCTTTTGGTCTTCTTAAGAGCAAAAAGAAGATTCAGTAATTTCTTCTGGCGAGTAATGATGAAAGACTGAAGGCACTGAGAAAATTAGCTCCAACTGAAAGCCAGATCAGGACATGTGGATTTCACCAAGTATCTGAGGATACCAATGATGCAAGGATAGTTGAAGCCAGGGGTGAAAGGGTCTGAGGAGATTTTGGAAAATATTTGTGTAGAGATTTTGAGGCAGTTTTGCAGTTGGATATGAAAAATTCTTCCAACATTTTAGAGATATATTGATCCTGGTTGAGCTGGATTTTTTGTGTTTAACATGTCCCCAGAAAATCCTTGAACTCCCCCAGGTCCTCCATCTTGAATTGATTTCTGACTTACATTTTGAATGGGAGAAATTTTTTTTTCCCTCCAGTAATCAGAAAGTAAATCTTAAAATACACTAGGCGGAGTTTATGGGGGTCAGAATTCATGATAAGACATGTTCAAAAATTAGAAGTTTAAAATTTGAGAAACTTGAAGAATCCAGAGAGTGAAGAATATCAAAATCAAGGACTTTTTTGAGGCTTTAGAGGGGTTTTAAAATTCAAAGACCATAGCCAGGTAGTGTAAGGATTTTGAGCTCTTTGGGTGGTTTGATGAAGATATCTTTCTATGGATTTCCGTTCAGAAAAGCACATTTCACATCCATCCGATGAGAGCCAGCTTGGAAGATTGTACCAGAATGATTAAGATTTCAAGGGAAGCTAGAAAATTGGATGGAGATTAATTTTTTTGCAGCCAATTCCTTCCACCTTTTGGAAACAATTTTCACAGATCCCAGACTTATTCTTGATGGGATCTCCATTTGCATGGAACTTAGTTTTCAGTACCCAAGTGGTATCAAGTTCTTTTTCATGATCTAGCTTTAGAACAACATCCAAACCTTTATTTGTGGGCAGATGTCATTCTTTGAAGAAATTTTTGCTTTCCATCCAGGCCAGCAAAAAAAAATATGAGCCTCTTGAATTTTCTTTGGGTCAGTGTAGAGGCTTGATTTTTCATAAATCAAATTTTCTGGGTGGAAATGCTTTGTGGGCAGGATTCAGCTATCATATATTTCAGAGACAATATCCTCAGGGTAATTGTGGTACCAGGGAAAAAGAGTGAGTTTTATAGTTGGGAGGTGGGTTGGGAAGTGTTGGTTCTGGCTGGGGGGAAGAAGAAGATTCATTGAATCCTGGATTTGCAAGATCAGGATCAGAGGAGTCAATCTATTTGAAAGAAGATTCCATTGTATCTGGCATGGGTGCTTCTTCTTTGATGAGGAGATCAAAGGTAGGTACTGGCTGCAGGTTATTGAGGAAGGCTGCAGAGTTTCTCTCCTGAAAAGGGAAGAAATAAGAAATAATGTGACTTGATGGGATTGATGGATAGCATTGGTGGATTGGACGGGAAATTTATAGTAATGATGATTAGGATTGAATCCTAGAAACACACCTTCAACAACAGAGGGAGAGAATTTAGACTCTTGCTTTTTATTCTCAAGTAAATTGATGAATTTTAATCCAAAGGGTGCAATTATTTTGAGGTTGAGGTATTTTTTGTTTCATTTCTCAAAAGAGGTACTTAAGATCAGAGCAGAGTTTGGAGTTAAATTTCCAAGTTAAATGGATGTTAAAATTGCATCAACCCACAATTTGATTTGAAAACCACTGGTGGAAAGGAGATTTATGTCTTCCTCAGTGGTTACAAAAACTTCATTTTTTGAAAAGGGTACCTTTTAAGTAGTATAATTAGAAGTCTTCAAGTGTTGTATCTCCCTTTCTTGGAATATTTCTTCAAATTGGTTATTGAAAAAATGGATTATATTTTTGGAGACAAAATATTTAAATTTATTTCCAGAGGCAAATTCAGCCTTTTTGAGGAATTAAATTAATTTATTAAAGGATTTATACTTACTTCTGATTGGAAATATCAAAGGAAACCAAATTTATCCATCAATTATTTTGAGGAAGTATTGGTTTACCCCGGAAGGGGGGGAGATAGGTCTGCACACATCCATCTGGATGCATCAAGGGGAAGAGAGGGAGAATGGAACCTTCAAAGAATTTTTTTTTTGGATTTTAGATTTAAATTAATCAGAGGAGTAGGATTTTTCACAATTAAGGGAAGGGAAAAGAGTGAAAAGTTATTTTGAGTTTGGATGGCCCATTTATTCATTGAGGACAAGAGTGCCAAGAGTGGAGAAGGAATGTGGTTGAGTTTTTTCAAGAGATTGAATGTTGTTGCTGAAAATTCTTTTCATGATGCATTTCTTGTCTTTGAAACAGCTAAAACAGGATGATGAGGGAATGAGGAATTGGGCAAATTCAAGCTAAAGAGTCATGGAAAACAGAAACTTCAACATCTTGGGGATGTATTGAGCATGAGTATCCCCAATATTCAAATTCCCAGAAGTAGAATTGCTTTTCAATAATTTTTGGAATTTAAAGTAGTGCCTTTAGCTGCATAGAGGAAGGAAGGGGCTTCTAAAAAATCTTTAAAATAGTTGTTGTTTTTGAGGAAGTGTGCAGAGGCGCCACTATCAAGTCTGATAATTTTTGGACCCACTCAATTCTGGCTGATGTATGCTTTAACAGAGGGATTTCTTTGGGAGTATTTAAATTTTTTAAAAGATTCTTGGTGGGAGGAAATTGCATGTTCAGGATTTGATCAATGGAATTGATTAGAAGACTGATATTTTTTGCCATTTTGAATGCCATTCTCACAGAATTTCTTTTGTCTTTTGTTTTTGGATTGATTGGTACAAGAGTGGTTTCCTTGGGTAAAACTGAAGGCTGAGGTCTGGAAACTTTTGCTGGAATAATTTTTCCAATTTATTCCTTGTTTGAGGTTGCTAAGAAATCTTTCCATGGAAATTTTTGCAGTTTTAATGTTTTATTCTTTGAACCGTAAATTATTGGTTAATTCAAAGGAATGTGGCATATTTAAGAGGATGATGATTGATCATAAGTCTTTAAAAGTGGTGGAATCCAAATATCTGTTTTAGAGCTCTATCAGGAGGTTGCATATTTGCAATATTTATTTATGGAATAATTGATTTTGAATTTGTAGACAGGTATTTCATATAAGAAATCCATTTTATTGACCAAATTTTCAAGCAATTTTGTGGTGTGGTGGTCACATATAGATTCCCATAGTATCTTAGGCTTTTGGGAAGTAGGAGATTTAAAAAATAAAGTGAGGATTTGCTGATCTAAGTATAATTGAATAAAATTGGTGGCTAACTATTTCTTGAGATTTATCTCTGTGTTATATTCATTGATTATTTGAAGGATGATTGAGTCAAGTTTTTTGAAATGAAGATTGGTGAGTGCTGAAATTTGGGTTAAATAGCCTCAATCTGTGCTATTTGTTATTCTTTCTAATAATCAGCAGCTATTAATATTCTTTTGATATATTATAATTAAAAAGGGAAAAAAATAGAGCAAAAGAAGGAGCAATATTCAGCATTGTGATTAGTGTATGTAAGTAACACTCTTTGTGTGAATGCACATGCTTCTGAAAGATAAGAATTGAAAAAAAAGATGTATGGCCAGGCCTGGTGTGACTCTTGGGCTCCAAGAAGGGCCTATTTTCAAGGAGACTGATGGTATAGTTGCACCTTTTGCATGGTGCTGACATTTCACATGTTTTGTTGCGCAGATCTTTTCACCAATGCGCAAGCCAATTTCCATTTTTGGGTGCCAAAGAAATGGCAACCTTGTACCAACTTCCAATTTGAAGCCTCACCACAGGCCCCGCGTGAAAAAAACACTGAATTGTTGGTTCCTTGCAGGTAGTTTTGGAAACGGATTTGCTTGCCTTGTTGATCTTTTGAGCTCTGGGGTTCAAGTCCCAATCTGAGGTAGTTGGTTGAAATTCTACTGGACTTGTACTTTTTTTACTGATGGGCAACCATGGTCTGGGAGGCTGTTGTGGTGATAGTGTGAGGATAGAGTTGTTTGATGTTTCAGGTCAATTGGTTGGTCTGCCTTTTAAGCAGTTGATTGATTCTTGATGGGTGGTTGATTTTTCTGGTCTTTCTGGTGGAAATTGTGGTTTTTTGGTTTTTTGTGGTGCTGAAGGGCTTGGAAGATGACTTGAGACAGTTCTCTAGCAAAGAATTTGTGCATTATTGGACATACAACCAAATTACTTAGGTTTGGTCTGACAAGACCACAATTGCAGATTGCAGCTGCAGAATTGAAAGCCAGAAAGTTATCCCAATCAAGATAAATTGGATCTGGGGGTGTATTTGTGGGTTCACAACTACCAAAGTATATATATATATATATATATATATATCTTTCTGGGAGACTTGGGAGAATTTCAACAGTCAGGATTTTGTTTTTCCAGCTGGAAAAACTATCATTACCCACAATTTCTTCAAACTCAATTCCTTCAGGAAAAAAACCAATATCCACCATGGGGAGGTGATGATGATGATAAGATGAGTGACCCTCTTGGAGGATTATTTCTCTGACTGTTTTGCCTGATGAGGAGGAAGTGTTTCTAGCAGAGATATATTGTTTTCTGCAGTGAGAGTTGGAGGGAGATGAAGGATTAAAATTGTGTTTGCACTCAGATTTATTTTGAGGGGGTTGTTCCATTTTTGTTTTTCCTTTTAAATTAAATATTTGACAAGATTTTTTTTCACATTACTATCACCACTGGTATTTTAATGGGCTGGTATACTGAGATTTTTAACCAGAAAGTTGGAGCTGTGAGGTAGCAGTCCTTGGGACCAAGGAGTAAGCACCAGATTAGAAAGGGAATGGAAAAGTCACTGAACTATGGAACTGGAAAGTAAGATCTTTGAGGGAGAAAATCTTTGGACCAGGGAGGTATCCCAAGGGGATAAAGGGGAAAAGAAGGATCCAATGATGAGGTAAAAGGGGTATACAAGCAACAAATGAGTGAGAAAAGGAGGATAAAGCACAAAAGTAGAAGTTCAATTACTTATTACAGGTTTCTCCTCATAAGACTGATCTGCTTAGATGCAGAAGGTTTGGAGACAAAGTTAGTTTTTTATGGATTTCAGTTGGTCAACTAGTGATTGGGGCTTAGTATAATACAAACTATTTAATCAAAACAAAACATTCCAATTGCACACCAAAAGGCATGAGATTATCAAAAGAAATATCTATATAGCCAACTTTTCTGAAAGGGGGTATAATTATACAAAAAATACTCTAAAATCATGCCTTCTGTCACACTTCAAGCTTAAGGATTATTGTCTATCTCACTTCTACATATCCTTTCCTTAGTAAAATCTACCTCAGTCCATACGCGTGACAAAAAAAAGAAGCACAACATCAATTGTGCCTTCTGCTTATCAACTTTGGCTTTCATAAAAACCTACCATTCTTGGCAACTGACTCAGCACCTACTTGCAAACCTTGCAGTTAACTCTACTCTAGTCAACCATCCATTTGAGCTCTGCTCTTTCACCCTAAGTATCAATAGCACTTGGGTTACCATTCCCATTCCTGCACTCTCACTAGCTTGCACCCATGCTAGTTAGTCACACCAACTTTATAGTTTGCAATTGGACTAGTCCTTTACCATACATAAGCTACATCCTCATATTCACATTGTCTCTCACGTCACTCCTTCCTGTCTCATCTGTTACACCCTTGTACACTGAGATTATATTGCCTTGCAATTACGCTATGACCTTGGAAACATCTATGCTGTTATTTTATTTCCCAATCCATTTCATGTCATTCATTGCCTCATTGCATCTTAACTATATTTGGCCATCCTTCAGGTTGTATCTAGTCACTTTGGATTACCATATAAAGGCTATGCCGCTTGCCTGAAGATTGTCCCCCCAGTAAGTTAATTTCATAAATTCTTGCAATTTGCCAAATCCAGTAATCACATTGGGCTTGGCTTTAGTTTGCTTTCCATTGGAACAATTCATCCCTCTCACTGTGTGTCAAGTTACCCAACCATAAGTTTGAACTTTGCAGTTAGCTTTGCTACCTTGCATTTGCCCTCACACTTAGTATCCTTTGCGCTCAAAATCATCTAAGATTTCCCTATAGTACGTGGGGTGGTTGTGTGACAGTAAATTAACTAACTCAGCTCATCTATCATAGTTTGCAAACCTATAGTAGATTTATTTTACAATGTCATGTACTTGCTGAACTGGGAACGCTTCCCTCACCCCTTGGAATGATGATATTCATTGGGTAGGGAGATCCAGCATTTCTTGGGCCAGACAACCTTTGGACCCTGTTCTTTCTTCTAAATCCTCTTTGGTTTAACCTCTTCATGATCCCCTCACTCCTCCTTGGGAAGCGGAGGATCCCCTTGAAGAAATCAAAGACTCCAACCACTCTTCTAATGAAAACTTGACTTGTGGTAGATCAAGGGCTTGCACTAATGCTCCCAAACCCAAAGCTTTGACGTTGCTCTTGAACCTGATCCAGGCTCTTAACCAAACTGCCTTGCAATCTGGTCCAAGTGGCCCTAGCTTTTGTACTCCAGGCATGAAGCAGCCTGATCATTTTACTGGGGAACACCACCACTAACTTAGAGCCTACTTACAGTCCTGTAAAATCATCTTCTTGAACAATCCTCATCATTTTCCTACTGATAGACATAGAGTTATGTATGCGTCTTCCTTCCTTGGTGGACAAGCCTTGCAGTGGTTTGAACATTACCTCAAACTATTAGATAACACTTGCCCCACTTGTATCATCAAGAACTGGGGGAAGTTAAAGCAGAAATTTTTCACCCTGTTTGGTGACCCTAATGAAGTCCAAAATGCAGAATACAAACTTAATAACTTAGTCATGAAAGAGAATTGTAGAGTTTGCGTCTATATCTCCAATTTCCAAACTTTTCAGTCTTTCATCCAATGGAACAAGACAGCTCTTCTATTTCATTTTTGAAAAGTTTTACCAGAACGCCTAATTGAACAGCTTGCAGTTGGGGGACATAAGACAACCTCCCTTCAGCAGTTAATTGACCAGGTGATTGAGCTTGATAATGGCTATCATGAAAAGAACCGCTCTCAACAAAAAAACCATGGAACGTAAACCTTGGCTCCAAAGGCAGACAACTCCTCAAAAAAATTCTTTGAAGAATCCAAAACAATTCAAACCAAATCCAACCTTGCACTCCAACCTGAAAGGGAAGGCTGTTGCCAAAACTCCAAAGTTCCTGGACAAAGAAACTGGGATGCTCCGGAACAAGGAACAGCCAAGGAGCAAAAAGAATGGGTTATGTACGTATTGTGGAGGAAAACATGATGTTGATAGTTTTGAAAAGCGGATAGACAGTCAAAAAATTAGCTTGTAGTTTTCCTAATACTTGCAAGGAGAACTACACATTATACAAATTACAGCCAGTCAATCTTTGCACTTGCAAGTCACTAGGTGCTCCAAGTTTGGGTTTTGTCCTTTTCCATTCTGACAACTCCCCTTATTGAGTTTTGCTTGATTCTGGCACTAATGTTTCTTTTATAAGTGAATCTTGTGCCACTTCCAAAAATCTTATGGCTTCCAAGATAGATGCATTTCCCATCTGTTTAGTAATTAGTGCAAACAAGCTGTCTCATTGGGTTTCCCAAAAGGCAAAATGGACCTTTGCATTTTCCAATTTCCCCAGCGTCAAATGGGACTTATTTGTCTTGGATATTACCAAAATGGATGATACCATTCTAGGCCAAGACTTCCTAGTTTACTGGAATCCGGATGTTCATTGGCAAGAAGGATTAATTAAATCTTAAACCTTGCAGCCTCAGGACGCTAAACCTTCCGTCAAACCGTAATTAAAAAACCTACCTGACACTGTCATTGAGTTGGATTAAACTTTTCCGCCAGGAGATTTGCAATATCCTTACCTCGATTGCCATGTTCCCTCTTCATATTTAAAAGTTATTGCTTATTTTTCCAACTTATCCTTTCCTTGTTTCCTCAAAGAGAAACAGGCACCAACCAAATGGTTTATTTTGAGCTCCTTTATCCTCTTGCATCATGCAAGCACTTCAAACCCCATGCTCAAAGATGATGAGGTTGAAGATCTAGAAATCATTCAAGAGTCTTTACCTTTGGTTTATCATGACTTTGCTGATTTCTTTTCAGCTGTAAAGGCAGATAAGCTCCCCCCATCCTGTTCTTATGATCACAGGATCAAACTTACTAGCCAACCTCTGGCACCCAGACCAGTCTACTCTCTCTCAAAGCAACAATCAATTGCGCTTCAAGAATACATTGCGGAAAATGTATCAAAAGGATTTCTTTGACCAAGCAATTTGAATACCTGTTCAACTGTCCTATTTGTTCAAAAGAAAGAAGGCGGACTTTTCCTGTGTTTTGACTACAGGAAACTGAACCAGGTAACCCAGAAGAATGCCTATCCAGTACTGCCTATGTTGCACCTCCTCACTCTCTTCCATGGAGCTGCTTATTTCTCAAAGTTAGACCTTTGAGGCGCCTATAACCTAGTTTGCATTGCAAAAGCTCATGAATATTTCACCGCAATGAGAACACAGTATGGAAGTTATGAGTATTGCAATGATCCTTCAACTTTTCAACACTTTTTCAACAATGTTTTTTCTGACCTCTTAAAGAAATACCTTGTGAAGTATCTTGAAGATATACTAGTCTACTCAAAAACTCTTGAGGATCAAATTGCACATGTGCAAGAGGTTCTACAGCAACTCTGCAATAATGACCTGTTTTCATAAGCTTCTAAGTGAAAATTCCATACTCCTTCTCTTCAGTTTCCAGGTGTCATATTCTTGAAGCAAGTACTATCAATGGAGCCAGCCAAGGTACAGCGCATATCAGACTGGCCCCCACCTTCTTCTGTCAAATCGTTTCAAGTCTTCCTTGGTTTCAGTAATTTTTACAGGAGTTTTATTGAGCATTATTCCAAGAAAACAGAAAACCTTACTAACCTTCTTCAAAAAGAAACTCATTTTTTTTTACAGAACAGGATGCTTTAGAGTTCAAAGCTCTGAAGAAAGTATTCACTATTGCTCAAATACTTTCTCACTTCAACAAGCTAGCTTTCACTATTGTAGAAACAGATGCAAGCAACTATGCGGCTGCAGGAGTAATCTTGCAGTTTTCTTCCTCTTCTTCCCTCTTTCATCCTGTAGCTTTCAATTGTTGAAAATTGCTTGCTACAGAGCTTAATTACAAGATCCATGACAAGGAACTTCTTTCAATTGTTTTTTGCTTGAAAAAATGGCATTCATACCTTTTGAGTCTTATGGAACCATTTGAGGTCCTAACTGATCACAATTCTTTGAAATATTTCATGAGCTCAAAAGTCCTTAAACACAGACAGGCACAATGGGCCAAATACCTCTTCAAGTTCAACTTTACAATCATGTACCTTCTTAGGAAACAAGCGGTAGTCCCTGATTCTTTTTCACGTTGGGACAACGTTTACCCAGGGGGGGGAGCACCTTTGCCGACAACAACCCTGAAAACATTAGGTCACTCTTCTCAATCCAATCTTCCCAGCTCAGTTTGATCATCACTCAACTTCAAGGTACAGCTTCCAAACTACAACAAGCTCAGCTCAATGATCCCAAGTGTACCAAACTTTGCCAGAGTGTGAATCTAGTAGATAGTGGTTACAGTATTGACACAAATGGTTATTTATTTTATAAGGACCACATATTAGTACCAAATAATCCTTGCATTAAGTTAGATATCCCTGATTCAAGGCATGATTCCCTGCTTGCTGGTCATCATGGGCAGGATAAAACCTACCAATTTATTGCATGAGACTTCTACTGGCCTGGTATGACCAAGGAAGTAAAAGACTATGTTAACACGTGCTGTGATTGTAATTGTAACAAGTCCTCAAAACACCCAAAGTATGGGCTACTCCAGCCACTTCCAATTCCGCCTATTCCTTGGCACTTGCTGTCTATGGATGTCATTTTGCAAAGAAGACTTAGCCAATTTATTCATAGAATATGTATTCTCAAAACATGGTCTCCCTGATAACATAATTAGTTATTATGGATCTTTGTTTGTCTCTAGCTTCTGGACCTTGATTTGCCAACATTTGAAGATCACTTGCAATTTATCAACGGCTTACCACCTGGAAACAAATGGGCAAAAAAAGCAAGTCAATCAGATTCTCAAACAGTGTCTTTGAATGTACATTTCCTACAGAAAGGACAACTGGTTGCAATGGCTCCCATTAGCCGAGTTTGCCTACAACAACTCAACTCATTACTCCACCAAACAGTTGCCCTTTCAGACTCTTTATGGTAGAAACCCAACTTCCTCTTCTATTCAAGTAGCACCTTCTCAAACTGCTAACAATTACATTAATCACATTCATTCTCTTCAAAAGCAACTTCAAACCAACCTCAAAGCAGCAAACCAGCTCTACAAGGAACAAGCAGATTGACTTTCCACTTCATCCCCAAACTTTTCAGTAGGAGATCAGGTATGGCTTGATGCTTCAGAGTTAGCAAACCCTCCATTAGAAACCTGCCATTTTTTTTTACCAAACTTGCCAATTTTAAAGGCGGGTTTCTGAAATACACATACCCCCTAACTGGTGTATTTCAAAATTGTGGGTTTCATGAAAATGGCCAATTTCAAGCATCAAACCCGCCATTAAACCCGCAATTTATGCATCATCATCCATCCACCATCCATCACATCTAAAACATCCATACAAATCAGAAAATCCATACCAATCCCATCTCCATTGCTTCAGGAACATCTCATCTCCATTGCTTCACATCTCCATTGCTTCACATCTCTATTGATTCACATCTCCATTGCTTCACATCTCTATTGATTCAAATCTCCATTGCTTCACATCTCTATTGCTTCACATCTCTATTGCTTCACATCTCTATTGCTTCACATCTCCATCATCATGTTATCACCCCACATCAAATCACCATCTTTCTCAACATGTCTAATAAAACTTCCCCCCAGCAACTTGAAAATGCAAAAAAGCTGACTGAAATTTTGTTAGTATTTGACTCTGATTCAGACTCCAATTCAGACTCTGATTTGGAATAAAATTTTTTGGCTTTGAATGCTCTATCACAAAAGCAATACATGGTTCCAAGAAGACAAAATATCCACAACCCTATGTACAAAAGGCAAAAGCTTCACGTCATCTCCAACTTAAGCTTCCAGCAACTTTTCCAAACTCTATTTTCTTCATTCATAAAACTTATGGAGATGATTGAAGACCACCACATATTCCAGAACAATTCTTGAAATCCTCAACGCAATCCAGCCATCCAACTGGCTGTTTCTCTTTGTAGTTTGGGATCAAATGGAAATGGAGCAGCAATTCATTGATTAGAAAATCTATTCTCAGTTGGTTATGGAACCATTGACTCATACACCAAAAGAGTCATGGTTGCTATCCTATCTTTCTGTTGCTCAGTTCTTTCTTGGACAACCAAAGAAGAATGCAAGGAGATATCTCAATTAATGGAGACTTAAGGCTTTCCTGGTTGCATTGGGTTTGTTGATGGAACCACCATCCCCTTAAGTCAAAAACCCAAGCTAGATGGCAACCACTATTTTGATTGCAAAAAAAGGCAACTGATTCATTTGTTTTCCAATGACTTTGATGAAAAATTTGATCACACACTGACCAAATAAGTTTTTTCTGTTTGTTTAGATACTCTGTGGAACTAAAACTTGTTTGCAATAACAACAAGAAGTTCATATCCCTCTATGCTGGCCTTCCAGGTACTTGTCATGATTCATACGTTTTCAATCAGATGCGGATTTCCCAACAACCAGAGAACTACTTTGACCAAGATCAATACCTTCTGGCTGATTCAGCTTATGCTAGTGGGAAATATGTGGTTCCAGCTTACCGGAATTTTTTGTCCAAAGATCAAGGAAAAACCAATTTCAACTATCATCTTGCCCAATAATGAGTATGGATTGAGCATACCATAGGAGTACTGAAAGGAAGATGGGCCAGCTTAAGGGAAATCCAAAACCAGCTTCAAAATCCCAAAGAAATGAAGTTCCTCATCCACTGGATTATCACTTGTGTAATCCTTCACAATCTTTTGGCCAACATCAAAGATGAATGGGACAAAATATTTGAAGATGATATTCCTTATCAGCCTCAAGTCATCCCTGTATCATCTTGTCCCTCATCTTCTTCTATGAGAGAGCGGATTTTACCCCTCACCCTTCTCCACTTTGATGAGTAATATTTTGTTTTGAAATAGGTAATTTTTTTTTTTGTTTTGGTTGTTCAACCAAGAATCCTAGGCTGACTCACTCCGTTTTTTTCTTCTTCAACAAAACTGAACCAGAACCTCACCCCACCACACCACCCACCTCACCCCACCAAACCACCAGTCCACTTTCCTCCTTACCCACCACCTCCTCCTCAACCACCACCTCCTCCTCAACCACCACCTCCTCCTCACCCACCACCACCTCCTCACCCACCACCTCACCTCCTCCTCACCCACCAACTCCTCCTCACCCACCACCTCCTCCTCACCCACCACCTCTACCTCACCCACCACCTTTGGCACCCCTGGTAAGCCCTCCTCATCCTCCCCATCATCAGAAGTTAACCACCTTGCTCGCTTGCTCCTTCACCCCCCCTTTCCTTGCTTGCCTGCCAGCCTCAGCTTGGCCCCCCCCCCCTCACTTGCCCGCCGGCCCCACCTTGGTCCCCCCTTTCCTTGATTGCCCGCCGGCCCCACCTTGGCTGCCCCCTTTCCTTGCTCGCCTGCCGGACCCACCTCTGCCCCCCCTTTCCTTGCTTGCCCGCCAGCCCCACCTTTCCCCCCCTCCTTGGTTTCCCATTGGCTCCACCTCAGCCCCCCCTCTCAATCCGCCGGCCCCTGCCTCCTCCCTTGCCTGCTAGCCCCACCTTGGCCCCCTCCTCTCAATCCTCCGGCCCCTGCCTCCTTGCTCGCCCCCTTGCTTTCCTACCGGCCCCACCTTGGCCCCCCTCTCAATCCTCTGGCCCCTGCTCCTTGCTTGCCCCCTCCTTTCCCGCTGGCCCCACCACTGCCCCCCCTCCTGGCTTGCCCGCCTGCGCCATTGCCGTGGCCCGCCCCCCTTCCCCTTGCGTTGGCCCCGTCCCCCCCCCCTTGATGCCTGCCCGGCCAATCAACCTCCCCCCCTCCCTGGTTCCTGTTGAAGCTCTTAATCTTCCTGACTATCTCTCAGCTTCTCTTTTCTACTTACTGTTTCATTTTTCTTTCCTTTGTCTCTTTATCTTTGTCTCTTTAAGCCTATGTCTTGGTCTCTGCCAAGCTACTACGCGCGCATGCACTCTTATTTCATACTAACTCCAGTGCCAATAATCTATATCAGATTGGCTCCCTGAACTACTTGAGACCTGACTCGTGCACTCCTCTTACCTTTTCCTCACACAACTGGAACAGTTGTGCCATTGGTCTGAGGGTGCTTTGAGTCAGTTTCTTTTAGGTTTCTACTTTTGATTGGGGTTGTCATCTTTAGCAAGATGTTTCTATCTCTTCTTTCAAGAGATTCTTTATCCACTGCATACTGCAGTTCTATACTCGTTGACCTGGTTTTAGTTGCCTCTTAAATTTACAGATTTACAGTCCCAAGACTCATTGACTTAACCAGGATTGACACTAGTGGTTCAACATTTCTGACCTTGAAAAACCTAACACAAAACATCTCCATCTCCCTCTTCTGAATGAAACCAACTTTTCCTCCTGGGTAATGAGAATTTGAAGTCATCTCCAAAGAAAAGGACTCCTAGAGTATTT
Source organism: Puccinia polysora (assembly GCA_025617555.3). Lineage (NCBI taxonomy): Eukaryota > Fungi > Basidiomycota > Pucciniomycetes > Pucciniales > Pucciniaceae > Puccinia > Puccinia polysora. The sequence continues at coordinate 21,672,470 of CM062613.1, read as the reverse complement.
CAAAGATACCAAATTCAAAACCTTCATTCTTCCTACTACAGCTCTTCAAAGAAAGAAAAGCTATGAAGCAGCCAATCTTATAATTCAGCACCTGGGAGATACAGCATTTGATGCCTTTGTAAACCCCAAAAATCAGTCCAAACCATCTCTCATATGGCAAGCTGTTCTGGAAAGATATGCATCTCAGTCGACCAACAACAGAGGTCACATCTGGTTGAATTTCATCCAATACAATTGTGATGGTAACCTCCAAACTTATCTGAGAGAATGCAGAAAACTCTTGAACAAACTAGCAGTGGTTGAACTCAAAGTGCCCCAAGACATTCTCAGCTACACCATCTTAGCCAAACTTACCACCAACTTTTACCACCTGGTCAACAGTATTCTTCTCAACAATGACTTACTACAAAGCCCCTCTAGAGTTCTCAATAAATTGCGCAAAGTAATTCACCTAGAATCAACCAGATTGTCACCTAACACTCCCAATCCCTCTGCTAATCCTCCCGATCAATCCGGTTCAACTGCCCTTCTGAAGACTAAAGCTCAAAAGGGACCTAAAAATCCTTGCTCAAAAGGGCATCACAACCCACTAGCCAAACATCCCAAGTCCCGTTGCTGCCACCTACACCCTCATCTGCGACCGGATAAGAATGCACCCCATGCTCATCACACTCAACCCACAGAATCCACTACTTCAGTACCAGATAACTCTGAAGAACCTTCTAATGCATTTTTCAATGCTCAAATGTACCACCATAAGGCCAAACCGTCTAATTCAGAATCATCTCCTACTCTGCCCCCTGTTCTCAACTCAGGGGCCAGCCATCATATTGTGAACAATCCTATCTTCTTGCTCACTTCCAAACCAATTAACCTCCCTGTTGGATCTGGCTCTAAATCCTCTTCTCATCAAGCCACAGCTATTGGTACAGCTAAATTGATCAATCACAAAGGCTCCGAAATTATCTTGAAGGATGTCTTGTTGATACCAGATCTCAATTGATGCTTGTTATCACTGGACAGACTTCTGGTACAGAAAACCAATCTTTCTTGATTCAGCAAAAGTGGGATCTCAATTCAGATTGACAATGTGAATCTCATTGGTTCAACTGTCAATCATCTTCTGGAGTTATACGGTACTCAATTTGTTACAGTTTCTACCAGTCCTCGTATTCATCATCTATCAACTAACCAGCCAGACATCAAGTGGCATCATTGTCTGGGCCATCCCGGAATTGCTACTCAAAAGATCCTTTTTCCTAATTCTGCTTCCATGAGTGCTGACTGCAATGTATGCCAGACTTGCAAGATGACCACCACTTCTTTCAATGGCCATTTCAAAACAGCTAATCAACCTTTAGAAATTGTTCATATTGATCTAGTAGGTCTGGTCTCAGTTGAATGGCTAGTGGTTGCAAATACGTTCTAATTATAGTGGACCAATATTCACGCTTCAAGACTGTCTCTTTTCTTAAGAATAAAAGTGAGGCTCTGTCCGCCTTTAAGAGCTTTTTGTCTGTTTCCAAAAGGCGCCTTGACAAAAAATTGATCACCCTAGTCTCTGAAAACGGTGGTGAGTTTACAAGCTCCGAGTTTAAAATATATTTTCAAAATGCTGTAATCACTCACCATTTTTTGCCTGCTTATACCCCTCAACAAAACGGATTTGTAGAACGTGCTAATAGATCAATTATTGAAAAGGCTAAGTGCCTGCTCAATCACAGTTGACTTCCTCCTTGCTACTGGGCTGAAGCCTTTAAAACAGCTACGGACCTCCTCAATCTCCTACCGGTGGTATCCAATCAAAATCGGATTCCCTATGCCATTTGGTTCAAAACCAAATTCAACTAAAATGTCTTTGTCCCTTTGGCTGCACCACATTTGTCCACATTCCCAAGGTCAATTGAGATTTTAAATTCAGTGTGTTGGGCTTTAAAGGCATTATGTTGGGGTACAGCAATCAATTTTCATCCTATAAGATTCTGAATCCCACCAATGGCAAGGTCTACCTCACTGCTAACGCTTGTTTCAAGGAATGTGAGTTTAGCAAAGATACTCCACAAATGCTCTTTCCTTCCATTTTGGAGAACAAAATTGACCCTGGCCCCTGTCCAAAAGATCAGTCCAAATCTCCCATCATCTTTCCTGAAACACAGGAATCATCAGTTCCAATCAACCTTACTTCAACTAAACCAGAACCTGCTACTCTTCCTTGCCTCAGCAAAGTCTGTTCAGATAATATAGTGACTTACCCTTGTTGTGAAGGATCTCAACTATATCTAGCTGTCAACTAAACTGATCCAGTTACTCTAAACAACACATTGAACAACAAATACAGACTGGAATGGATCAATTCCATGAAGAGGGAAATTCTCAATCTGGAATCTTACAATGTCTGAGAAGAGCAAGAGATCAATCCCAACTCCAAGGCCATTAAGTGTGTCTGGGTGTTCTGAAAAAAGCGCAATGCAAACAACAAGATCATTGAATTCAAAGCAAGACTTTGTGTGCAAGGTTTCAACCAAAAATAAGGCGTAAATTTTGAGGACATCTTTGCTCCCACTGGGGACAAGACTTCTCTTTGTCTGCTCATCTTGTATGCTGCTCAGAACAATTTTCAATTCCATCAGCTTGACATGAAATCAGCTTTTCTCAATGCTCCTCTTAAGGAAAGGATCTTCATTGCCCCTCCAGCCAATGTATCTACAGCACCTGGCAAGTCTCTGAAACTTAAAAGGGCGCTGTAAGGACTTAAACAAGCTCCCATGGCCTGGTATCACACTCTAAGCTCTTGTTTACTCAATATAGGATTCCAAAATAGCAAAGGGGATAACTGCGTGTTTTACTCTGAAGATACTTGGCTGTACATCCATGTGGATGAAATTGCCATCTTCAGCAAGGATCCATCAAAGTTCAGAAAGCAAATTGAATTGTGTTTCAAGATCAAATACCTGGGTCAGGCATCCATGCTCCTAGGCATCAATGTAGAAGCCACAAAGAAAGGTTTCAAGCTTTCTCAGTCAACCTATATAGACTCTTTAGTGAGTAAATATGAACTTCCAACTCACAAGGAACACTCCACTCTATTTAAACCAAATGGCAAGCTTCTACCATCCACAACTGAAGAGCACAAAAGTTTTGTCAAGACTGGCGTTGATTATAGTAAAATAATTGGTGAGTTGCTGTATGTCAGCTGTAATACTTGACCGGATATTACCTTTGCAACAAATTACCTGTCACAGTTCCTCACTAAGCCAAACTCCACTCACTACAATGCTGCCCTAAAAGTATTCAACTATCTTAAAAATACCAGAAAAAAGGGGCTGAACTTTGAAAAATCAGAGTCAGTAGAAGACCTGGTTGCTTTTGTGGATTTGGGCTGGGTAACCTGCCCTCAAACTAGACGTTTGATCTCAGGGCAGGTGACAACTTGGAAGGGGAATCTTATCACTTGGAAATTGAGGAAGCAGCCTACTATATCCCTTTCAACCACTGAATCTGAATAAAAATTGGTGGGTGATGGAATAAAAGAGATCCTCTGGCTGCTAACTCTTTTGTCTGAGTTCATCAAACTCAAACCTGGTAAACCAGCTCCTATCCTTGAATACAACAAAGGTTGTATCAAGCTGGCTCTGCAACAGGCAAATCATTTGTCCTTTAGAACAAAACATATTGATATCCATCATCATTTCATTAGAGAAGAACTCAAAAAAGGAACTGTTTGTTTACAAAAGGTTGCATCAAGAAACAATCATGCTGATTTCCTAACCAAACTGGTCTCAAGGCAAATACTGGAAAACTGCCTATGCGCAATCAACGTCCACTGAATCTAAACCTGAGAGATGGGGCGGCTGTTGAAGCTCTTAATCTTCCTGACTATCTCTCAGCTTCTCTTTTCTACTTACTGTTTCATTGTTTGTTGAGTTGAATATTGATTTTTCATGAAACTAAAAACCAGCGGCTAGAGACAGAGAGTCAGAAATAGAACAAACTCATAGACAAAAAGTTGGAAGAGGAAAGTGAAAACAAAAAGGACCAACAGTTGAGGCTATAATCAGAGTCAGAAGAACATGAACAGTGAGAGAGGAGGTGAGATATGGAGAGATAGGAAGGCAGCTGAAATTGATGAGGCCTAAGAGTCAGAATTGTTGATCTTGAGAAATCGAGATGATGGTCTCTTACCAGACAAGATTTTGGAGGTTATGAGATCGAGTAGTATGTGGTATTGATTGCTTAGTTGATGTGAGGGATAAGATTGATAAAGAACAGGAAAGAGGATGGTAAGAAAAGAGAAGAATTGAGAAGACAGCAAGAATTGAGAAAATAGAACAGAAGAAGAAAGTGGAACAGAAGAGATCAACGCTCAAAGAACTGGAAAGAGAATCAGATCAAAAGACATGGTCAAGGAGGGGAAGAATCATTGCTGGAGTTAGAGTGATCACACCCATGCCAAGAGTGCGTGTTTACAGATGTCTTGGGTCAAGAGCATAGCCTATTGTGAGGCAACTTTCAACACTCCCCGTGACTGGTAAGAGAATCATTGGAGGTTGTAAATATTTTCTTTTGTAAGGATTCAAGAGAACTAATAGAAGAAGATTTTGTGAGAGATTTGGCAACCATATCTTGACTAGAGATAAGATCCAGAAAGAACTTCTGATCTGTGAAGTCCTTGCGGAGACCTTTTGTCTCTATGTCTATGTGTCTTGACTTTGAGTGAGAGCCAAATTTCTTAATCTTTTCATCTAGACCCTTGTTATCAATATACATCCTAGGATTAGGTTCTGAGCTTTGATAGATCTCATTAATGAGATGTTTGATCCACGTGACCTCAAGGTAACAATCAAGCAATGAATTCAGTTTGGATTCGGTGGAAGAGTAGGTAATGTTTCTTTGTTGGGTTGAGTTCCAAATAACTGGGTTTCTGTAATGGAAGACAAGGTATCCGGTTTGAGATTTTCAAAAGACGGGGTCATCTCCCCAGGTGGCATCACTGAAACTTGAGAGGATGTCTTGTCCGGGATTGTATTTGATGGTAAGCTTGAAGTGTTTAGTTGTTTTGAGGTACTTCTATACTTTCTTGACCTCTCTCCAATGACTCATACTGGGCTTTGCATTGAATCTGGCCAGACTAGAGACACAAAAAGATATGTTGGGTCTTGTATATTGAGAGAGATGGTTGAGAAGTCCAATAGCAGATCGGTAGTTGATATTGAGCTGGCAGAATTATGCATGATCAATATCTGAGGCAGGTTTGAGGTTCAGGTTTTGAGTGAGAGGAGACAGAACATCTTTGCAGGAAGATAGTCCAAGTTCTTCCAGTCCACAATTGATGTGGTTAGGTTGACTTAGGAGAATTCAATCATCCTTGATTTCCATAAGCATTCCAATTATTGTGTTGGGAGAATGGCAGGACAAGTTCTGAAATTGACTGAGAAAATTTAATTCAAAGGTGTTTGAGTTGCCCACGTGAATCAAGTCGTCCACATGGAAATAGAGTATTTTGTTTGTGTTGGTATTAAGATAGAGACAGGGGTCGCTGGTTGATTCTTGATACCCCTGAGACTTGATCCATAGCGTCAGAGTATTGTACCAATTCTTGGGAGATTTTTTTAAGCCATACAGAGATTTTTTTAATTTTAAGTAAGGAGACTTCCTACTCGACCCTTCTGGAGTTTTTATAATGACTGTTTCTTCCAGGGGAGCGTGTAGAAAGGCACCCTTAACATCGAATTGGGTCAATTGCATCTTTTCCTTCAGCGCGTATAGGAGAGCTAGGCGCAGGGATCCGATCTTTCCAGTAGGTGCCCATGTTTCATTGTAGTCAACCCCCAGAACTTGGTCAAAGCCCTGAATGCATAGGCAAGCTTTATATTTAACCGGTTCCCCATGACAGTTTTCCTTCACCTTGAAAACCCAGGTTGTATTTAGAATGTTGTCGTGATTTCTGTAGTATTCTTCCCACAATTCTTGCGACTCAATGCCATCTAATTTGTCTTCTGCAGCCTTCTTCCACTTAGGCCATTTGGGACATTTGCGTGCAGCCTTATAAGAAGGAGGTTTGTAGTAATGGTGGGAAACATACCTTTGTGGTTTCTTGATCTCGCGTCTGGGCCTTTGATATACCAAGGGATGCGGGGTTTCAGTTGGGGAAGGAGAGCGAGGAGGGTTTGGCACTGAAAAGTCTGTAAAATCCGCAGCATCTGCCTCTTCACACTCAGATTCTGATTTGGTGAGACTCTTGCACAATTCTTGGATAGTATGTTGCTTTTTGGCAGATGAGAAATCAGATTTGTTAGATTCCAAGTTTGCTTGTGAGAAAAGATTGAGTCCAGGAGACTCAAGAAGAGGGAATTCAGAATTGTGATTCTTGAGAAACTGGACATGTTTGGTTTTGACAACAGCACCAGATGAGTTTAATACAAGATAAGAATGAAAAATTGGATTGAACCCAACTAAAATTCCTTCCAACCCTTTTTCATCAAATTTTCTTCCTCTCTGGAGACAACTTCCCAAGTATATGACAGGTGATCCTACGGATTTCAAATATTTAGCTGGGAGGTTCTTTTTAAACATAAGTTCCCATGGGGAACAGTCATTACCTTCCCTCAGGATTTGGTTTAACATGAAACAACAACTTTGGATTATTATATGCCAATAGTTTTTGGGTAATTGAGAGGAATAAAAGGTTGCGCGTGCTGATTCAACAATAGTTTGATTAGCTCGTTCAGATCAACCGTTATGTTGCAAGTGGTAGGGTTCAGAGGTGAGTAGCTTGATATGCTTAGACTTGGCAAAGTCGGTCAGCGTCTTGTTGGTAAATTCCGTTCCTTTATCTGAGAAGATTTCCAATGGATAATAGTTGAGTCTTTTATAATCTTTTTCTAGAATGTTGATTATGCCATCAGGGTTTTCATCTTTAGATACCAATGGAAAGGCGGCAAGGTAGCCTGAAAAGTTGTCAACCAAAGTGAGGATGTACCAATGGCCCGCCTTCAATTGAGGGGTAATTTGACTGATTAGATCAAGATGGATCCTTTCAAGAGTTTTTGAGGACGGTGTTGAAGTGGCCAAAAAGGGTGATTTGATGATTTTACTTCTTACGCAACTCTTGCATTGAAATCTATTTAATTCATCCTTAGAGAATCAATCTTTCAGGAGAGGCTTGAGGGTGGATATTGAGGCATGGCCGTACATCTTATGGAGGTCAGATAAGGATTGGAGATTGTCAGAAGTGGGGTTGGAGAGTTGGTTTGAGAGGTTGACTGCTAGATTACTACCAGCGACTCAGGGTTTCTTGATAACAAACAGACTATCTTGAATTGGTCCTTTGAGAACTGTCTCTTTACCTTGTGTTACGGTGAATCAATCTCTTTCTTGTAAGAGGTTGCATCCCTTCTTTGCTAGGAGACTGGGACTAATTAGATTGACCACGATATCTGGGACGTACATGCATTCATCCAGGGTTATCACAGATTTGTTCCATTTGAGTTGGACCGTACCAGTTCCCCAAACTTTCAGGTTAGCTTCAAGCTTGCCAGTCTTGATTTCCTCCGGCTCTTCCTGAAGGTTGATCAACGTAAAGAACTTTAAATTGTTGAATATGTGAAGGTTTGCGCCGGATTCCATTAGAAGATTGGGAGTATTTTCTGCGTTGATCCAGAGGGTCAATAGTGCATGGTAATTAATTGTTGGGGCCTTTTTGGTTTTATTTTTCCATTCATTCTGCTTCTTGATCCACCATCCTGGTGCAATTTTAGGATGAAGATGAAAAAATGAAGTTTCAGGATGGGGAGCGTTGGTATTGTGGTAGCCTTCTCTACATCAAAGCCAGACCTTCTTATCCTCTCTTTCACTTCTGCTCTTTGTAGTCACCAGTGTAACATCTGACATCAATTTGCCTACTTTAACTTGTGCCTTTTGTTTGTTGTTGTACTGAATAAGATGATTAAAGACTATGTCTGCCGTCACCAACTTTTCTACGTGCATGATTTGCTGTTTGAGGTTCTCAAGAATAGGGGGAAATTTAAACAACAGGAGATAGGCCAGTATGTCCTTGGGCAGTTCAATTCCCACATCTGCCATGCGCGTAAGTGCCTTTTTCGTGTCTGTAATGAAACTTTTGATTGCATGTTTGTTGAATGACGTGTGAAGGAATTGGTTGAATACACGGGCTCTATTTGCAGTTTTGGATGAGGCAAACCTACGGGTGATCTCAGCCCAAAGTAACTTAGATGACAAAATGTTTGTCGTATTTACTACGTTGGCGTGGGTGATGCTGTCAAGTTTAGAAAGGATGATGGCTTGTATTTTGCAATCTTTCTTTGTTGATAATTGACCCAAGTTCTTGGTTATGACATCTTTGATTTCCTTGAGATTGAAGAGCATCAGCATTTTGCCTCGCCAGATGGAGTAGTTATCTTCATTGAGAGGAGGGATAGCATCAACTGAGGCTTTGAGAGCAACTTGATGAAAATAGTTGTTGGCTCCGGCTGGTTCGTTCATTTTTGATTAGGTTGGGTTGTCTTTTGGCTTTTAACCGTGTTGAGTTGAATATTGATTTTTCATGAAACTAAAAACCAGCGGCTAGAGACAGCGAGTCAGAAATAGAACAAACTCATAGACAAAAATTTGGAAGAGGAAAGTGAACACAAAAAGGACCAACAGTTGAGGCTATAATCAGAGTCAGGAGAACATTAACAGTGAGAGAGGAGGTGAGAGATGGAGAGATAGGCAGGCAGCTGAAATTGATGAGGCCTAAGAGTCAGAATTGTTGATCTTGAGAAATTGAGATGATGGTCTCTTACCAGACAAGAGTTCGGAGGTTATGAGATCGAGTAGTATGTGGTATTGATTGCGTAGTTGATGTGAGGGATAAAATTGATAGAGAACAGGAAAGAGGATTGTAAGAAAAGAGAAGAATCAAGAAGACAGCAAGAATCGAGAAAATAGAACAGAAGAAGAAAGTGGAACAGAAGAGATCAACGCTTGAAGAACTGGAAAGAGAATCAGATCAAAAGACATGGTCGAGGAGGGGAAGAATCATTGCTGGAGTTAGAGTGATCACACCCATGCCAAGAGTGCGCTTTTACAGATGTCTCGGGTTGAGAGCATAGCCTATTGTGAGGCAATTTTCAACATTTTTTCTTTCCTTTGTCTCTTTATCTTTGTCTCTTTAAGCCTATTTCTTGGTCTCTGCAAAGCTACTACGCGCGCGTGCACTCTTCTTTCATACTAACTCCAGTGCCAATACTCTATATCAGATTGGCTCCCTGAACTACTTGAGACCTGACTTGTGCACTCCTCTTACCTTTTCCTCACACAACTGGAATGGTTGTGCCATTGGTCTGAGGGTGCTTTGAGTCAGTTTCTTTTAGGTTTATACTTGTGATTGGGGTTTTCATCTTTAGCAAGACATTTCTATCTCTTCTTTCAAGAGATTCTTTATCCACTGCATACTGCAGTTCTATACTCATTGACTCCTGGTTTTAGTTTCCTCTTAACTTTACAGTTCCCGGGCCCTGCCTACCTGGCCCCAGGCCCAACCCCAACCCAACCCAAAGGCCCGGCCCAATTCCCTCACACCCCGGTAAGTTTTTTTTTTGGGTGCTGATGTGATGTTTTTTTTTTTGTTTTTTTTTTTTGGTACAGTTTTTTTTTTTTTTTTTTTTTTTTTTTTTGGTGATCACGTTTCTGGTGAACTTTGTTTAATGAACTGCACTTCTCTTCCTTTCTTTTTTAATTGTCTTTCATCTGTCTGCTGCATTTCATGCTCTTTTCATCCGCTTCATCTTCTCCTCCTTATCTTCTTTCACTCACATGTTTCATGTAAATCACCAGTACAAGGCTTCCAACTCATTGACCTCCTGAATTGATCTCCCTTTCTCAATCTACAGCGGGAGGCCTTTTCTTCCTCATCCTTTTCTTTCTTTTACTTTTAATCAAACTCAGTTATCAACCTCAAATCTCAACCCTCAAGGCCAAGTCTCTTTTGATCTCTGTCTGGTAAGACTTCCAACAAAACATATCACTTCCAAAACCAGTCAACTCATTCTGTCCACTTGAAATCAACAGTCATCAACTCTTCCAGCCACTCAGCCTCCATTCCTCACTAAAAAACAACCTGAAATCAATCAACTTGTCTTCCATCTTCTGTTGCTTGATGTTTGTCTCTTACTTCAGGTCATCAGCTTGTGATTCTTATTATTTAATTGCTTTAATAATTGTTCTTTCACATTAGCCCTCTAAAAATTGTGCTTTCTTTTTTTGTCTCCCAGAAATTCAACACATTTAAAAGCCAAAAACAAATCCAACTAAGCCTACTGGACTAATGGAGGGATCAAGCAACAACAGATTTTGCCAAATCATCCTCAAGGCAGATTTCAAAGCTATTCCCATTCTCACCAACAAAAACTACTCTATATGGAAGGACAAGATGACAATACTGCTAGAACTCAAAGGCGTAAAATAGGCACTAGAAGATGACTCAAAAAATCTAAGCCCAAGGAATGATATGGAGACTTGGGTTGTTCTCCTCTCACAAATCGACTCCGTAACTCACAACTACGTAGTAAATCCCTTGAATATCTCTTCCACTAAGCTTCTCTGGCAAACCATCAAGGAAAGGTTTGCTTCATCTCAAACGGCCAACCAAGCTCAAATCATCAACAAATTTCTCTATCAACAATTCAAACCCAAAGACATCAACTCCTTCATCACTGAAACAAAAATCTCCATGAAAAAATTGCTTGATGTCAGAATTGAAATCCCCAATGACATCCTTTCCTGCCTCATCCTTTTTAAGTTTCTGTCTGCACTAAAATCTCTACGGCAACAAATAATGCACTCCAACAAAAGCGTCACTGTGGATCTAGTACTTAATCACCTAACACAACTAGATGATGAATCCAAATGCAAATCAAAAGACTCCACACTCACCAACACTGCTCTTGTTGCCTCTAGAAATGCAAAAAAACCAGTTCCTTGAGAACTTTGCTGCAAAAAAGAATTCCACAACCCATTGTCACCCATTCACTCTGAAGAAAAGTGTTGGCACAAGCACAAAAATCTTGCTCCAGACTGGTGGAAAGAGGCTCAAGCTACCTGGAGAGCGCAGATCAACTCAAACACCAAAAAACAGGAATTTGTGCATTATGATGACCTACTCTCAACCTGGATTGAGGAAGTTAACCCTAGCAACCGTATTATACTGGATTCAGGCGCCTCCTGCCACATGTTTAACTCTCCGGAATTCTTTGTAAATCTTGAAAACTGCCCCGGGGACAACTCAATCAGTACCGGCAAAGAAGGAGCCAAGCTTCCTATCAAAAGAAAAGGAACTGTCAAGCTTTCCTGGAAAAATTCTGTAGTTACCCTCTCAAACTGCTTCTTTGTTCCGGACCTTGTTGTGAACCTCATCAGCCCTGGCAAACTCATCTCTTCCAAGGGATGTTCTCTTGTTTCAAATGGATTGCAGTTCCAACTTTACTTGAAGTTGGACCCAATCTTCTCAGGCTTCATCCAGGACAATCTTTTTATTCTCAATCTTCCTTCTCTTGTTGGTCAAAATATAAAATATTGTCACTACACTCAAAACAAGTTCAACTTGGAAAAACTCAAATACATTCACAAATATCTTGGACATGCTAGTCCCTTTTGACTCAAAAACCTTATTCCTAATCTTCCCTCCAAATCTCTCTCGAAATTTCCATGCAAGGACTGCTTCTATTCAAAAATCACCAAGGCCTCCTTTAAAAATGTGTCAACCCCAACCTCACGACCCTTTGAACAACTTCATGTTGACTTAATTGGTCCTATAAATCCCTCATCAAGAAACAAAATGAACTATATACTGTCTGTTGTTGACAACTTCTCTGGCTACATTTCAGCAATTCCTCTTCAATCAAAATCCAATTCCAGTCACCAATTAAAAAAAATTGAATTTTGAAAAACAAAAGCAAAACTGATACCCGGAAACTATTTGTTCCAATGGCAGAGGGGAATTCTCATCTTTAGAACTCAAGGATTTCTTTCAATCAAATTCCATTCAACATCTCATCTCCAAACCATCCCACCATGAGCACAATGGAAAGATTGAAAGAGAAAACCAAACCCTCACTGAATATATTTGCATCATTCTTTGCAGTTCTGAGCTTCCTCTCAACCTTTGGGCAGAAATATTTAAAACAGTGTGTCTCACCTTAAACCAAATTCCCAAAAATCCTAACTCTCCCTCTCCCTATCAAATCTTCACCAAAAAAAATCTCCTGTATAGTTACTTTCACCCCATTGGGTCCAAGGTTGTCTATCTCAACAAAAAAATTGCTCAAGGCAAAAAATTCAAAGATTGCAGATTAAAAGGAACCCTTGGGGGTGACAATCCCAATTTTCTTTTCTTTTGAATTATTACTCCTAACAATTCCATTTTTTCCTCCAAACAAATCAAAATTCTTAAAAAATATCTCTCTCTTCAACCATCTTCTGCTTCCTCCTCATCCGTGCCTTCTGAATCCCTTTCAATCACATTTGATAACAATCTTCCTCCTCTTCTTCTTCCCCTCCCAATCCACCCAACAATCCTTCACTCTCTCCTGTACCTCCCTCTACTCCAATCACCACTCTGTCTGAAGAGAATCTTTCAGAATTTTCCTCTAACTCCGCCAAAAATCTCAACCTTCAACTCAATCCCAAATATTGCCTTTGAGACAGATCATCTTTAAACCCTCCTCAATGCTACGGATATCATCACTAATTCATACCCAAATCATACAAACAAGCCAAGAAGTGTGACAATTCTATCAAATGGGACGCTTCAATGGACTCAGAACTCTATGGAATCAAGAATCTTGGATTTTGGGATGTTTATGAAGGACCTGAACCTGTAAACCCCCTTAACACTACCTGGGTATACCGACTCAAGGAAAACTGCCACGGGGATCCTCTGGTCTACAAAAGCTGTCTTTGCGTCCAAGTTTTGATAAAATTTAGGGTCTCAATTACCAAGACACCTTCTCACCAACTGGGAAGGCAGCCTCTCTTTGAATTTCTCTCCCATTTGGCCTCTATCACTCTCTTCCAATAAAACAAATCAACGTTAAAAGCGCTTTCCTTCATGCACCACTATCAGACTTGGTAATCATCAAAAAACCAAAAGGATCTAAGCAAAAGTCAAAATATCTCATTCTAAACAAGTCTCTCTACAGACTCAAACAGGCCCCGGCCAACTGGTTCAGAACACTAACTACCTGGATTTGCAAACAGGGATTCCATGAATCAATCTCAGATCCTTGCTTGTATATTAACTCTGAATTTAAATTGGTTCTCTTCTTCCATGTAGAAAATCTAATTCTGGTTGGTGTGGAATTCAGAAGAGAAAGTCTCCTTTAATGGTTCCCAAGTTTGGAATTTATTGATACCTGCGTCTGTAAACCCTGAGTGCAACTGTTCACCATTCAACTGGGAGATAGAGAATTGATAGTAAAGATCCTTCCAAAACCTACAACAACTGGTGAGATCCTCTGTGATCCAATGATCTCCCAACAGGGTTGAGGGTGCGGCTTAAGTAACCTCCCCCTCAACCCTAACCCAAGTACAACCAGAAACAAGCAAGAATAATGAAATACAACCACTAAGCACAGAAACCTAGCCTCAACCCTATCCTTCCCATCCCATAATCCACAACCCATATCCCATATCCATCCGTATTGCCCGCCTGCCATTACATCCTTCTCATGACGCGGCCTTGCGCCGCCCCCAACTCAGAGCCCCCTGTACCATTGCAGATATCCAAGATATATCCTCCCAATCCAATCCAAGTCTTGCAACGCCCAATCCGCGGGCAATCCATCCAATCTGATCCAATTCATCCTGCGTCTCCAGATGCTGAGCCCAATTTGACTGCTGCTGAGCCCGCAGCACAACTTTCTGCGGAAAGGCTGCACCCATTGCTGAGCGCGCTATCCCTGCTGAGCCCGCCACTACTGCTGAGCACGCAGCGCGCAGCCAATTCAGACTAGTGTCTATAAAAGACCACCACATCCCCCCCAACTTGAGTTCTGTCCCCAGAGATCCACCACTATCTCACCTGCCTCCAACTATACCACAGCTATACCACCTCTTCCTCCGCACCCCTTCATCATACCACAGAAAGAAAGAAAAACACCTCATCCACCACTCTCCACTGATCATGTCCTGCACATACTGCAGCCTGAAAGGCCTTTTGTGCCGCATCCTTCCAGGCTGGCGCACCTGTGTCCCATGCCAAGCCGGACACCGCCGCTGCTCCCTATCAGAGGGCATGCCACGCAACTGCCCCCAAGGTTGCCCACGTAAGAGGACCCATTGCAACTCCTTTGTGATCTTAAGCAACAAGGAAATCTCAAAAAATGAGTGGACCCCGCCCAGCTTGCCTTGCAACCGTCTGCAATGCGCCCCTCAAAATCCTCCATTGCGCAAGAGTCAGGACTCGGGCTTGCCGTTTTTCCGGGCTGGACCTCTGAGGCACCAGGACTTCCCAAACTTTGCAGCCTTCTGGAATGCCTCCCATGAGCGGGCCACACGGGTACAAATGAACGTGCCAGCAATGGACCCAAGGATCCCAAACCATCTGGCCACTCCTCCTCCACCACAACCAAGGCAAGCTCCTCCTCCGCAGCCACTGTGTCCTCCCACTCCTCCTCTGGCTTCATCTCCTCCGCCTCCATCACCATCTCCGGTTCCAAGGTCATCACCAGATCCTGCATGCGCGCTGTCTCCCGTGGTGATTGAGTTGTCACCAGAACCTGCGGCGGCTGCAACCCCTCCGTCCGCAACTCCCAAGATCCCAAAAATCCCCCTAGTTACGGCAATTCCCTTGGAAAGGCTTGATGCAATGGTGAACAACCTGGACAAACTCCTCTGGTAATTTCTAGCGGTTCCCTACGTGCACACTGCCAATGCGCAATGCAAGGACTTGGAGGCTTTTTGATCCCTAGCTGTGGAGGCTTGGGAGGAGGCGGAGGAAGTGATGAGGACTTGGCCAACGTAAGCAGATTTCCCCCCCTTCTCTTCCTTTCTTTCATTCCATCTTGTTTTCATTCCAGCGCCTATGCAATGATAAGGACTTTTGCCGCGCCATCCTGAGCAGCCTTTGGGTTTTGTGAGACCCTTTGAGATAAATAAGAGCCGCACGCAAAATCTGCGCTTTGAGAGCAGCCTGCAAGAGTGAGAAATCTGCGTGCAAGATCCGCGCTTTTGAGAGAAACCCGCAAGATTGAGGAGTATCCACTCAAGGTACCTGGACAGCCCCAGACAAACTGCCACACAGTTCCCCGTACCCATCTACAGAACAGAGAGAGTACAAAGAAAAACAGCTGGGCGCACAACCTTGAGAGAGAGAGAGAAAAAGACTCCTCCCAATCCCATTTGCACCTTCCATCTAAAGGATAACCAAGAAAACTTAACATATAAAAGTTTTTTTTTTTAAACACCAACCTGTTGCCAAGCCCGTGCCTTTGCTCTTTGACCCACATTTGTTCAGCACCACGCGCTTTCCTAGTTCCCTGAATCATCCGTTGGAAATTGTACATGCATTTGCTTCCGGAATGCGGGGCTTGTCCTTGCCTGTGTGGACCCAGCTTTGTGCCGTGCCCATACATAAAAGAAAACATCCATATCCAGCAATAATCCCAAAGCCAATCCAGAGAGAAGAAAATAAGAAAAAAAAAATTCTGGGGTGTCTAGTTATTCCGGCTGTGAACCGGCTAGAACACCCCCTCACCAAATCCCATCATATCCCCTATTCATCCATTGTTCCCCCCCCCAACTTGGCTGCTGTCCCCAGCGTTCTGCAGTTGTTTACTCCGCGGGAGGGGAAGCCCGCGCAGGATTTTCCTTGGAGGAAGGATTGGAGTTTTTGTCCCCTTTGCTATCCAAACCAGCTGTCTTTTAAAATGAAGTTGAGCCCTACCCAAAGAATTGTTTTATGTGCAAAGCCATGGCCTTCCGTTTGAGCGGAGTTCCTTCCAATTCCTCCAACTGGTAGCTACCTCTGGTGAACTTAGACATCACGCAGAAAGGCCCATTCCATTGATTAGCAAACAGCTTCCCCCATTGAGTTTCCAGGCTCTGGTTGTAAAGCAGAACCAAGTCCCCCTTCTGCAACATATCCCAGAGTTTATGCGCGCAGCGCTTGTCCCAGTAGCAGATGGACTTTGTGCGGGCGGCCTTCAGTCTTCCAGCCGCTTTCTCCAGCATCTATTCCCGTTGCAGGAGTTGCTTGGCATGGGCCTCAACTAGATCTGCGGCTGTCTTCACCTTCCACCGATCAATACCCAGAAAGGTTTCCAGCTCAATGTCAATTGGAAGAACGGGTTGCTGCCCAAATAGAAGCTCATACGGCAAATAACCCATCAATCTCTTCACTGAAATCTGATCCCCAAAAATAACTACCAGAAGGGTTTCTGCCACCGCTTACCATCCTTGCCACACATTGTCACCATTGCGTCCTTGATTGGCTGGTGACTGCGCTCAATCATCCCTGTGCCTTGCGGATAGTACTCCATCACTTGCCTGAACTTTTCTCTGCAACTTTGGACCAACTCTGCTAACTGTCCCCAGAACTACGCACCCCCATTGACCATTACCAGCCAAAGCAATCCGTAACGTACAAACCAATCTTCCTCCAGAAACTGACCAACCTTTTCCGCCAACAGCTTCACCAGCGGCCGTGCTTCCACCCATCCCAACAGATTGTCCCATGCAACAAAGAGGTGCACAAAATTACCTGCCTTTATGTGCACAACATCCAGAGAAACCCACCCAAACAAGGCGTCCTCTCCAGTGGGGATACCTACTTTGCAAGGTAATGTTGTGCTCCACTTCTGACATGCTTTGCAAAACTGTACCCACTCCCGCACCGCGTGTACTACCCCCAACCACCAGAACCTTTCCCACACCCGCTTCTGAGTTTTGAGCTTGCCGCAATGGCCAAGATTGTCATGCAGACTTCCCAGAATTACCTCCTGATCTGCCCTCAACGTGCTGACCACGAGTGGTACCAACACGCTCTGCCGCCATAGCTTTCCTTCCTGCAGGTAGAAATTTCCCACTCTCCGCCAAATCCATCAAACAATCTTGGCTGGCGTGTCATCCGGAAACCAAAGATCCCACAAATACAAACTGAGGACCTTGTACCTTCCAGATTGCTGGAGCGGAAGTCGCACACCTACTTCCACTACCACTAACTTAACCATTGGGGCCTCCACATTCAATGTTTATGTGCCTTTTTACGGGTCATTGCGCGGGTACCAAGACAGCACTTTTGGCATTGTAAAGGCCTTCCCTGGGACATGCACCACCGTGAAAGAGAACAACTGAAGGAACGCAACCCACCTGTTCATAGGCATGTTTGGCAGTGTCAGCCAATTGATCATCTGCACCAGCGCCTCGGCATCCACTAGAAGCACAAAGTGAGTCCCCCATAGCAAATGCTGCAACCTCTGCACAATCTTAGTGACCCCGCAAAGCTCCAAATTTGGCTGTGAGTACCGGCTTGAACATAAAGGACTCATAAAGAACTGGACAATCTTTCCCCTCATCCTCCTGGGTCAGCACTGCCCCTGCGCCAAGCTTTCTCAAATCCACGGCCAACTTAATTCCTCCGGCGTCATAATCCAAGTCCCCCAGTACAATATTGCGCCCAAAAATCTCCTTGAGTTTGTCAAAGGCAAACTCACAGTTCAAACCCCAGGTCCATTCCGCGCCCTTACGCGTCAACTCCTGCAACGGACCAGCAACCTCCGTGAACCGCTTGATGAACATCCATACATAGCTACACAATCCCAAGAACTGGAGAATGTGCAATACAGTCTTTTGCATTGGCCACTCAAGGACTTTGATGCATTTCTTTTCTGCAATCCGCCTTCCATTGAAAGCCACCACATGTCCTAGAGCCTCCAGAGCTGGTACGCAGACCGCTAAAGTTTTCCCCAACGCCATAAGTCCCACTTCCTCAATCCAGAACAAGATCCATTACAGTGTTTGGGCATACTCCCAGACAAATTGTCAAATTCCTGGAGTGTCTGTAAGTGTTTCACCTCTGTAATCCATCTTTGGGCCTTTGATTCCCGCATCTTCAATGAAAATCTGAAACCCCTCCGGAATATTGTCCTTCAGAATCCATTTCATCTGCGCTTAGTAAACCGCAACCAAGTTAGTTGCACCTTGAGGCAGCCGCGTCAGTTGCATCCTGCCCAATCTGGTTTGAAAGGCAGTTATTGGATGCAAACTCCAATCAATTTTGCACTGATTATATCCTCACATCACATCCACCAGCCCGTAGCACGCGATTCCTGCCATAGATTCCAGAAACTTGTCCACGCGCGGAGGTTGTCCCGCGTCTTGGACTGTAAAGGAATTGAAGCGCTGCAGATCATGAAAAATCCGTAATAACTTCCCATCCTGCTTAACCACCGCAATGATCAGACTCAAGTAACTTGATGTTGATTGCTCATAAAGGCCCCTCCCCAAATGCTTGCGCACCAACTCCAAGAAGGGCCCAAAAACCGCCTGCAGAATTGGAATTGGCTTGATCTGCCAAGGTTTGTGCGGAACTGTTGGAATCACGTAAGGGTCTCCTATCTTGCTTTTTAACATTCCCCGTTCTTCAGGTCAAAACGCGAGTGCTCTTTCCTGGAGGACAAGTACCAATGTCAGCAAATCGCGTTCTTCCACGCTTGATCAGCCTGGCGGTCCAAAGTTAAGGGCCACAAACCGCTCATCTGTAATCCGCTCCAATTGTGTTATCCCTCCTGACACCTTCAGCAGGGATTTCCAAGGGTCGCAAAACAAGGGATTGGTCGCAGTGGTCCGTTCAGATCCTGCGGCATTGCTTTGTTCCAGGGGCGGACCTTTTGCGCGACCGGCTTATACTTCCCAAAATTGCACCATGCCATCTGCACGCATCCGTTACCATAGGTCCTAGTCAAAACCAAACCGCGGCTTTTGCCTTTGCTCACAAGTGTGGCACAATGATAGTGTTTTTGTGAAGTACCTCCTGGCAATGAACACTGAGGAAAGGAACTTACTTCCAGTGCTCGCGCATCCTGCGCTTCCTCCCTTCTTCCCACCTGCTCCTCACTTGTTGACCGCCTGCAAAAAGCCGGAGCTTGCTCCATGCAGTAACCTTGGCCAACTAGTCAAAATCCGCCTCCGGACCACCCTTGCAAATGAACTCAGTGCCGGGGTCCTCCTCCTCCTCTCTTGCCAAATCCCGCATCCACTTCACCAAACCCTGATTGCAGAGTATGGTTTTGAATTGCACACCAGAGAAATCTTCCACTGTTAACGCTTCCGTCTGTCAGCTCTCTGATACCAGGAACCTTGCAGTCCTTTAGCTACAGAGAGTGATAGAAGATACTGGAATAGTAATAATATCATTCCAATGATAAACACATAAGAAGCTCAAACAATGAATATTTTTAAGAGCTGGTGCAAGGTTTAATTGGTTTTGGTTAAATAGGGTTCTCAATTTTTTATTAAAAGAGGGGCCACAGTATCATTGTACTGGGGGTCTTTACAGAAAAACAACCTCTCTTCAAGGGGCCTCCTTAGGCAGTTTAAGAACCTTGGAATGAAGATGGGTGCCTTAGAAAGGGCTTATTCCACTGATATGACCGGGAAAAACATCACAATGGCCAAGACGGGAAGGGAAACACTCACTCTGAGAACTTTACCACAAAAATCCTGCAATAATAGGAAGGTTTTCAGAGCAGACGGGGCGGATTTTCTTGACTAACTTCAATGGGTTGATTGGTTTTTGAAAAATAAATAATAATACTACAGAATAGGTCATAAATCACTTGCTTATCTCTTTTATAAGCACTTGACTAACAATGACACATTGTCTGATTGATAATAATAATTCCTGGTAAACTGATGATGAATAATAGGTCCAAAGAGGTCTGTATAAATACCTTTTGGGGTGACCATGAGCTTCTCAGGGTACGTAGAGAGGGTTCTGCCCTTGGGCTGAGGCTGGCAAGCCAGTCAGGGCAAGATTAGCACATCCACTTGGTTCTGTTAATCAGCTTACATCAGATCTTCTGGATATCTGTGCTACTTTAGCCACAGAATCTGTTAATCTGTTATGGCTTAAATGTGATCATTCTGCACTCATCCTTCATTTTTACAATTAATACTGTTTTAAAGTGGACAGATGTGGGCGTTTACTGATTTTCCATCACTTTCTGAGCACTTAGGTAATTTTTCATAATTTTTAGTATGACTTCTAGTATTGTTTTGTGGTCTTTGAAGATCAGGATAAGTGATTTATGTGGTAATCCTCAATATTTGGTTTATTATTAAAAAATACTCAAAATTAGTTTCTAATTGATTTTATTTAAGTTTTATAGTTTTTAGACTATGACTAATGCATATGTCAGGTTATTACATATGCCAGCTAACCCTAACTAGGTTGTAGCTATCTTGAGCGGTACCTGGTTGTCAGGTTTGTCACAACTGATCCAGGCGCAGGGATCAGTCAATTCAGATGCACGCAGTGTAGGATCCTCTGTGTTCATGGCAAAATTAGCTGCGCATGTGACCTCTGTACGCAGGAATGTGTAGCTACGGGTACGTAGGATTGTGTAAGGATGCAGGGCTGCGCGCAGGAATTGTGACATAAGACATATCCATGTGTAACTCCTAAAATATACATAACACTCCAATTCTGAGTGAAATTTAGTTGTAAAACCTATACGTGACAATAAATGTGAAATATTGAAATGGCCAAAAGGTGACATATTGGTTTTGTGGCTTTTGGTCCCTTTTTTCATTTAATTATTTAAAAATAGAAGGAGTTGGATTTCCAGGGTGAGGTCAGTGAGTGACCCTACCTAATTTTGGGTGAGGAATCTTTTTCTGAAATAATATTCATGTATTTCTCACTCCTTCTTCAGTCAAGTTTACTTTTCTTATTTAATTGTTTCTATCACATTTCTTCTGTAACTTTGACAGGTTGCTCTGTACATAGTAGCAAGCTGACACCGTCCCCACCTCTGGATCAAATTTAATTCGCGCTTGGAACCCAAAAATGAATGGCCATCCTAAAATAGCCTCTCCACAATCAACCAATAGAAAAGAAAGTGGTTTATGGACCCTTGCAACCTCAACCTCTTCCTCCTCCACAACCCCATCCACGCAACACACCCCACCATTAAGTGTGTGAAGCCCCATCACGCATTTCCGCCAAACCAATCCCATTTCATCAACCAATCTAGACGGAAGGAGGTTCACCATAGAACTGCTATCCACCAGCACCCACACCTTCCTTCCAGCAATCTTCATTGAAACGTAAGCCAGTGGAGTTGAAACTGATTTTATCCCTGCTAGCTTGGGCTCTGCGTCATCCCAAGCCAAGTTAACCCATTGCATTGTTGGAGGGATCCTATTGTGCCTGAAATCCTTCAGCACTTGAACCATCTCATCTAACACAACTGGCAACACCACCTCCAACTCCTTCAGGTTCAAGGGAATAGTTCTTTCATTCCCCATCACCCTGCGCACAATTTCCACCACCTTGTTTTTCCCTGCTGGATTCACCGTCCGTCCATCCATTTGCAAAACGCACGCAATTGGCTTAGGAGCTGCCGGCGGTACCCGTTCCTTGGCATCCACATCCATTCTTTCCACCAATTCCAACTCCTCCATTGCTAAAATCCTCACTTCCACTTCCACACGCGGTGGTTTCCATACCCCAGGATCAGTGACAATGCCCAGAGAAGCTTGAGAATTTACCGCCAATTCCTGTCCTCCTGCGTGCACTTGCTCCATGAAAGTTGGATTCCCAGGTTTGGAGGAGATCCGCTTGCCCGTTAGGAACATGAATCCCGTTCCCACCGGTCAAACCAATCCCGCCTTGAGTTCCTTTGTCATGTTATTGCACCCTGACCACCAATGCCCCTTATCCCTGCAGTAATTGCATAACCGCAACAAGGGCGGATTCAACGGCAGAAGCTGTCCCCCAAGGTGAGGAGGCGGATTTCAAGGCCCAGAAAATATTTGACTCACAAAGATCTGTAAATCCTTCATCAATTCCGTCATCTTGCTAACCTCCGGGCTCATTGTCACAGGGGTTGCCTGAGGGTGTTCCGTTTTTGAGGGGCCCCCAACTGGAGCTTGCATTGGTGCTGCAGGAGTGTGGGAAGCGGACTTCTTTGGCCCCATAGGGAACAACCTTGCCGTGTCCTCCATCAGTTACTACAAGTCCAGCTTGCTTTCCACCGCGCAAAAAATAACAAGGATGTCCGGAAGAAGTGCAATACTCCCATCTAACAACCTCTTCACCAAGTTGTTGTTGTACAAGTGCCGCTGCAGCCACCCCCAGAGTCAGGGACTGAGTCCTCCCAAAAACGCCCTCTTCATTGCACCCGTCTGCCCCAATATCACCTTTTTCTTCACCAGGTAGCAATAGATCCTATCAAACATTGCTACATAATCCCCCAATTGCCCCTGCATCTGGACTCCCCCATTTGCGCTCTCTCAAAGTTGCTTTCCCAAAACCAAGGTTTGCCTCTTCCCCACTGCGCCAAGATTTCTGCCTTCAGTTTTGGCCAATCAAGCTCCTCATACCCTTCCATCTCCTCCACATCCCAAATCTTCTCTTTTTCTGTGATAAAGAGGAAAATGAGCCAAGCCTTATCCAAACCCCTTGCACTGTCTGCGTTGGCAATTCCTTTGTATTGCGTAAGGAATTGCTCAATGTCCTCAGTGTTGAACCGGATGTGAGGATAGTCCCGCGGCCTGATGCAAACGGGCTTGTGATTGGCGCCATTGTTGGAACAAGGGACACCGTATCCTGCCCCTGATGAGGGTTGCTTCCAAGAAGCCAGAGGAGGAGGAGGAGGAAGGGGAGTGGGGGTAACGGTCAATGGGTGGTACTGGGAAATTGCACTTGTTAGTTTCAAGAGACAAGAAACAAAAGATTACTTCCCGCCCAGACCCCCAGATTTGGAATTCAGAAGAGGACTTCTCCTTTAATGGTTCCCAAGTTTGGAAGTTATTGATCCCTTGCGTCTGTAAACCCTGAGTGCGACTGTTCACCCTTTGACTGAGAGATAGAGAATTGAGAGTAAAGATCCTTGCAAAACCTATGACAACTGATGTGATCCTCTGTGATCCAATGGTCTCCCAACCGGGTTGAGGGTGCGGCTTAAGTAACCTCCACCTCAACCCTAACCTAAGTACAACCAGAAACAAGCAAGAATAATTAAATACAACCCCTAAGCACGGAACCCTAGCCTCAAACCTACCCTTCCCATCCCATAATCCACAACCCATATCCCATTTCCATCTGTATTGCCCGCCTGCCATTACGTCCACCTGGTTTGTCCTTCTCATGACGTGGCCTTGCGCTGCGCCTAACTTGGAGCCCCCCCACATGTCCATATCTGCCAAACGCGCCATCCCAGATATCTGAGATATATCTGTGCAATCTAATTTTCATCTTGCAACGCAAAATCCGCGCATGATCCATCCAATCCAATCCAATCCATCCTGCGTCTCCAGATGCTGATCCCAATTTGACTGTTGCTGAGCCCACAGCGCAACTTGCTGCAGCAAAGCCGCACCCATTGCTGAGTGTGCTACCCCTGCTGAGACCTCCACTAATGCTGAGCGCGCAGCGCGCAGCCAATTCCAACTTGCGTCTATAAAAGACCACCACATTGGGACAGGAAACAACCTCCAAACGGAATTCCTCAATTGCTTTCCCCAATCCAGCCACCATGATCCTAACACCATCTTAGGTATGAAATAAAAAAGGATAGGAAATAAAATTTTACTTTCTCAACCCAAGCACATCAAACACGGACTAGAAGAGATGAAAATGACAGATTGTAAACCCTCATCAATCCCGCTCACCGTGAATGTTAATCTTACTTCTGCAACAGACAAGGATCATGAAGAATTCAAGGCTCTTAATATAAACTACCATTCCGCTGTATTTCTCATGAACTACATTGCGTGTTTAACTCAACCTGATCTCAGCTTTGAATTCTCAATTCTGGCAAGATTCTTCAAAAGACCTGGGATTAGCCACTGGAGAGAAGTTAAAATCTTCTGGAAATATCTCAAAGCTACCAAAAATCTCAAACTCACTCTTCAAGTCAATACTGCAACCACTCAAATTGAATAATTCAGCAACGCCACCTGGAGTGATAACCTGGAGACTTGAAGCTCTCAATCAGGTCATTTATCACTTCTTTTTGGTTCACTCATATCTTGGAGCAGTTATTAAGAACAGAATGTCACCCACTCAACTACCAAAGCCAAGCTAAATCCTCTAGTGGACTTGTTTCTCAAAGCCATCTGGATGAGAGAACTAGTTGCCAAGCTTTGGAAGAAAGAGGTCAAACCCAGTTTTCATCACATTGAAAACAAAGTTCTGGACAACAAACTCAAAAAGTTTGGATGTAATTCCAAAACACGCCACATTGAAATCAAAACTAAAGCCTTACAAGAAAGACTAAAACTAGGTAACCTTGTTGTCAGCTTAATTCCCTCCTCGAACATGAAAGCCGATGGTCTCACAATGGCTCTTTCTCCTTTGCTGCTAGTCAAACTTGTCAGCCTCACCGACCCCTCATTCTCTACCTTTTCTCCAGTTTTAACAGACATGGAGGGTGTTGAACAAACTTCACTTCTCTTCCTTTCTGTTTTCATTGTCTTTCATCTGTCTGCTGCATGTCATTCTATTTTCATCCGCTCCATCTTCTCCTCCTTCTCTTCTTTCACTTACATGTTAAATGTCAATCACAAGTACCATGCTTCCAACTCATTGACCTCTTGACTTGATCCCCCTTTCTCAATCTACAGCGGGAGGCCTTTTTTTCCTTGTCATTTTCTTTCTTTTACTTTTTCTCAAACTCAGTTATCACCTCAAATCTCAAATCTCAAGGCCAAATCTCTTTTTATCTCTGTCTGGTAATACTTCCAACAAAAAATCTCTCTTCCAAAACCAGTCAACTGATTCTCTCTACTCAAAATTGACAGTCCTCAACTCTTCCAGCCACTCAGCATCCATTCCTCACAACAACACAACCTGAACTCAAACATCAAGCAACAGAAGATGGAAGACAAGTTTTTGTCTCTTACTTCAGGTCCTCAGCTTGTGATTCTTATTTTTTAATTGCTTGACTAATTGTTCTTTCACATTTTCCCTCTTAAAATTGTGTTTTCTTTTTTTGTCTCCCAGAAATTCAACAAACTTGGGATCAAGTCCGGGTTTGGTTTCATTTTTTTTATCCAATCTTGTTTCACCAATGATGTCCATTTGACTGAATTTTTTTTCAATCCCTCAACTGCTATTGGTGAATGTCTAATTATTCTCCTATCCCCCTTAAAATGTTACACAAACAATCAAATCCCGTCTTTTTCCTCACCCCAATCGCAGTATAGGATTGGGGGAACAAGATGGAAGGAGATTGCTTGAAAAACATACAGAGAGGTGGGAAGAGTAGGGCTGCTTGCCAAAAGAGGCTTCAATCTCCGGATTCAGAAATGTCTTTGGAAGTTTCTGAGGAAATTATTATTTAAAAGGTTGTCTGGTCTGGTCAAAAACCACATCCTTTGGATCTGCACCCTTCCATTGTTGCAGAAAAGAAAAATAATAGTCAAAAACCCACCCAGGAAGAGTTTTGACAAGCCAAACAAACAATCAAATCCTTCCATTTCTTCCAATGGGGGAAAGTAATTGTCCTTGATTTATCTGATCACCAAGCCCTGGTTGCAATAATCAAATTTGTTCCCTTGGATGAAATCTCAGATCAAGATAAGAAGGACATCAACTTTTTCACCACTTTCCTTCACCGCTCAAAAAAATTTGTCAACCAAGTTGGTCCTTCAAGAGCTTGGGGTGGAAAAATGTGGGAAATTGGATTGTAAAAATCAATGGACCCCTTTGAGTTATTTGGACATGCTATGTGAAGAAATCATCTATTCAATCTTTCCCTCAAGAGTGTGCTTTTCTCAATCTTAAGGCAGACAAAGTCTCTTGAATTTTTAGGACAAATGTTTTGCAATTGGCCAGGCTTCCCTTTGAATCAAACCTTGAAATAATGAAGGACAATGGAATCCCCTCCTTCTCATCACTCAAATTTGGATCTTGGCCTAATCCCTTTGACTGCTATCCACATGTCACCTTTGCATCCAACTCTTTTTGAAACTCACCTCACATTGACAAAGGTGACATCTCTGAGTATTCCTTTTTACTTGCAGTTCCAACCAGGAAATAAAATGGACAACTTATTGAAAAAACCAATTAATATCAAGTATCTGATGGCCAATTTGTTTTTTCCTGACCTGGGCTTTGGAATTGACTTCAGGCAAAAATTTGTGGTCAAAATGGTTTGGGCAGCCAATAAGTACAAGCACTGTACTTTTCCTGCTGTGGAGACTGGCACTCATACAAGAATGCAAATGTCAATGCAAATAAAAAAAACAACTAGAAACACCTGCAGGGACTTGGGGAGTGGGAAAATAGACTCCAGGAAAAAAATATAAATAAAAATAAAAAGTTTTTTTTTTGGTGGGGTTAAAAATAGTCTTAAGCATTGTTGTGATCAAAAATGATTTTTTTTTCTTTTTAAGTTTTTCATCAAAGCAAATATATTTACCAGCCCAGCATTTGAGTAATCAGCTTTCATTCATCTACTGCTCTTCTTCTGTCAATGTATGCTGCAGCCATTGACCACTTATCTTTTTTTTTTTTGGTTGCCAGTTGTTCCCTCTCCATTTGCAGTTGCGCTTGCTGTCATCCTTCTCCTTTTCCTCTTTTTGGAATGCTAGCTCAGCCTGTTTCAACTTCCACTCAGAATCCCATTTTTTCTGATGAGCCAAACTCTTGGCTTTCTTCTTTTGAAAATCAATAGACAGTTGAAGATCCCACTTTTCCTTTTCAAACTGATGTTTTTTGGATTCAATTTTCAATTTCACTGTTTTTCAGAGGGGAATATGAATGAGTTTGATTTTGAAAGAAAGGAGAATACAATGGGCTTACTTTAATCTCCCTTCTCCATGATCTCCTCAAAGCACAAAAAATTTGAAGTGTTTCTCCTCTTTTGAATGCTATTGGGGTTGATGTTGATGGAATTGGAGGCCTTTGGCAATCCCTTTACAGAGGAGGTTTGTGTGGGAACATCATTGCTCTCATTTGAAGGGGATGTTGGAGGCCCCATTGGCTTGAGTTTTTGGTCATTCAGGAATGGATGAGCCTGTTTCTTTCAAATCTGAATAATTCAGGATTAACTGGACAGAAGAGAAAAGAACTTGGTTCCTTACTTGAGCAGATGTTGATGGCAATGGTGATATGGGAATGACATCCTCCTCATTGTCCAAGTTCTCCAGTTCTTCCACCCCAGGAAGAGAGCAATCAAAAGAAGGAGGGGAGGGGTCCAAGGTTGGGTTTTACTCCTCAATCAACGCAGAAATAGATGTGATTTGAGCTGATTGCATTTGAATATCGTCCTTGGCATTGGATGGGGGCCACTCATAGGTTTCTTCAGGATCACCATTGCTAGGCTGAGCATCCCCAGCCAAGTCCACGGCGTCAACTTAATTGGATTTTTGGGCATCAAGAGCAGCTAGGGGGGGTGATGTTTGCCTTCTTTCCAAATATTTCATCCATTTGAATATAAAAAGGACAAATTGAGTCCAACTTATCAACCACCAAGTTGATTCCCTTGGCTTTGTCAGAGCAAGTGATACCAAAGCCAGTGGAGATTGACATTGAGTGGGCCTTTTTGTACTTTGCTCAATAATTATTGAATCACTCACTCATCTGTTTTGATTACAGATCAAGCCTACCTTTTGTTTTATTCTTGAGTTCATAGGCCATCAGGAGATAACCATTGAACTTAGAGTATGGAGGTTGGCCAACACATGTTTCATTGTCTGATCCAAAGCAAGAATTGTAGTTGGACAGAATTTTGAGCCAGTTTACCAGGATGATGTGATCAGCTCTCTTGAGCCAACTTGAGCCTTTGGAAGCTGATGGTGGAGGATTGTTGGATTTTTATTTCCTGGAGGATGTTTGCTTTGGTCCATTGGAATTTTTAGTCAACTTGCGGGGGGAGGATTGCTGAGGGGACATTTAAAAATAATAAGAGGGATGAAGGGATGAAGGGCTATGAGAGTTTTTAAGTGGTGAGACTGATGATGTGATGAGAAGATGAGAGTGATGAAGCAAATATAATAGGAAGAGATGAGAGTGATGAAATGACAAGAGGGATAAAGCAATGAGAGTTAGGATTTGATGAAACTGATAAATGGATGAGATAAATGAAGTGATAAGGATAGTGATCCAATGAGAGTTAGCTGGATGTGATGAAAGCAATAAATAGATGAGAGTGATGAACTGATCAGGATAGTGATCCAATGAGAGTTAGCTGGATGTGATGATAGTGATAAAGTGATGAGAGTGATGAATTGATGAGGATAGTGGTGAAGAGATGAAGAGCAATGAATCAAATTTTTTTTCCAATGAGGTTGGAGTTAGAAGGAGGTGTGAAGCCAGGGGTGGATGATGTGGACAGGTGGTGGAAGCCTTTAAATACATTATTTGAAAAAACCCACTTATTTCCAGGTAACTCTGACACGTCTGATGTGAAATGAGTAGATTTTTTTGATTTTTAATGGCGGGTTTGAAATGGAAGATTTGGTGTGAAACCCCCCATTAAAAAATGGCGGGTTTGCTTAACTCTGATAAGCCCTAATGGATACCCAAACAATGGTTAAAAGCACAGTTTTGTCATTGAAACTGATTTTTTTGGTCATTTATGCCTTGTTTTCAAGCCCTCAATACAACTACCTCCATGAAAATATATTCCTTATTATTAAGGATGCATTTGGCTCCCTTGGAGTATTTATCGGCAATTAATATGAAATAATTTCAAGATTAATTCCTTCCATATTTTCTTCCTGTAAAAAGTTAATTTTTTTTTTAATTTACTAAATTTTCTGTGGTTGACCCATATTTTGAAAAAAAAATCCCAGTATTTTTATCAGATTTTGGACATATTTACCAATTAGGTAGATAATTGAGATTTCCTTCATTCCATTTAATCCTGGGACCTATTGGGGATAATCTCTCCAATTTCCTGTAAATTAAGTAATTTCCAGATTTGAAATCATCATGGAATTTGTACAAGATATGTTTTATATTTTCAGGGAAGTTGAGAAATAATACATAAGAGGTTTTATGAATTAATTACAGCAGGAAATACAAATAAAAAAACTTTCATGAATTTTTTTTTCAATATAATTTTTTGTTGGCTCTTTATAATTGCATTATGAGGTTTTTCATGATTATTCATTATTTATATGCCCTGTTGGGTGTGTTCTAATTCATAGTATTTACTTAATCAATGCATTAATTCATCTTCCAAATCACAGAAAACTAATCAAAAAATTTGAAATAAATCATGTTCATTTTTATCAATTTGGATTTCTTGGATAGTTAAGTAAAGCCCACCTACTAAACTCATAAGAAATTTTGTGTTAAAATACTACATAATTTATGATGTTCAATTTTCTACTATGTTTTTGAATTGAAATATGAAATAGGAGTAAATCATCATGTTCTTAACAAAATCAAATTCAGAAACTATTTCAAAGTTAGTAATTCCAGATAATGGTGTAGTTCTTATGATAAAAAAACTACAGCTAGGAATTTCATTTTGTTGGATCCATAACTCTTTTAAGTTTCCTTCATCTGTATGTAAATTAATAGTATTGTTTTCTTTACTTTAAAATCATTTTGAATATGATTTTTTCACAGGGAGGCTCCTAAAGCTTTGAAAAATGAATCAATTTGAATTATGAAAGTTTAATGATGACCTGTTTGAGGTAATAATTGATTTGATTTCATAGTTTCTTTAAATATTCCACAAAAATGTTAAATTTCAAAATTGATTTCAAAAATATTATCTTTGACACAAGATTCATACAGTTTTTTACCCAGATTAGAGACTTTGGTAAAAAATTTCCTCTAATAGCTACAAAATCATCTACAAATGTAAAAAGATTGCTTCAATGGTTGGAAAATACCAAATCAACCTCCTTGGGAAATGAATTAAGTTGAATTTGTTGGTGTGTCTGGAACTGGTGATGCTATCTTTAATGTTAGGGTTCCCCTCTGGCAACTCCCAAGCAGTATTTTTTTTGTTTCAATGTAGATGAACTTTTTTTCTTTTGAATTTAGGATTATTTTTTGTAATGAATGGAAACTTTTTATTTGAATATAAACTTTTTTCTTGAATTCATTTTTTTTTTTATAAAAAAAAAGTTTCTTGTTGAGTCCCACAACCAGAACCCCATGCAAATACATGTTATAGATATGTGACCATTTTTTTTTCCAGTTTATCCCACAAACCCATGTACATAAAGCTGCATTTACTCATAAACAATAAGCTTTGTGTCCCCTTCTTTTCCAAATTATTACACAAACCCATGTACATTCATAAATTTTCAAGTATGTTACTATAAATGCTGAAACAAGAACACTTTCAGTGTAACAGGGGGATGTAACCAAGAAGGACACCTTCAGTTCAACATCAAGGATCTTCAATCAATTTAACAGAGGATAATGGAAAGCACCAATCAGGGTGTAGTTTTTTCAACATAAATACCACCCCCAATAGAATTTAATCATCTCCCACAGCACAAGTTACATTTTGGATCAATTCTTGATCTCCTTGATTCCTCTGCATAAAAAACCCATTATTTTTTGTATAAAACAACCACAAGTCTTTTATCCAAATTACTTCTTCAATTCCTTTCATGGGCTCTCAAGATGAATGATTCCACTCATGTCCTCATGAAATTCTTTGCAGTTCTCTGTAACATAAATTGAGAAATCCTACCACATATAATTATTCTGATCTTTATCATCAAGGATTTCACTATCCTCAACTCAGAACCAGTTTGAAGATTAATCACCATTCTGAATAAAGAATACACTTCTGTTTCCAATCATGCTAAAAAAAAGTAGACATAATTCATTGATACAGAAACAAAGGTCCACAAATTCTCAGTAGTTTTCCCATCACCCATTGCAACATTTAAATGATCAAACTTTTCCATGAAATATCCAGATATGTTAACACAGCTTTTCACATTGAATCCAATGGATTGAATATTTGTATTTGAAATGGGAAGAAATGATTTCATAAAATTTCACAAAAGAGGTTTTCCTCGTGCTAACATCTTGGTTATTCTTCCCGTAAGTTCCCAACAAAGACAATCTGAAAAAAGTTAAATGATGTTTTGTGCAGAGATACCTGATAAATCACAGTCCCAAAACTTCTTCCATCAGTTGAAAGACACATGATACCTTTCTGTAACACGGTGGTATGTGACACCATAACAACTGCAAAGTGAACTGGCCTTTCAGCCCGTTTCATAGCCTTTTGGTAAGGCCTTTCCTCTCAGTTGCTTTGCAGTTGTGCAAGGTATGACAGTAAACCTGCTGGCCCTGTTGCAGGTTCAATTTTCAATCAGGAAAAGTTTTGAAAGGTGGCTTTCTCCTGTGACAATTGTTGGGTTTTTGGCCTGTCAACAGCAAGACTCCTAAGTCTTGGTGGCTCCTTATGGCGTTCAGGAGTATTTCTGAATATGGCTCCACAACTGCAAAGTGTGTTAGTGCCACCAGCCATACACACTTTGGGAAAAAGTGCCCTTAAACCCAGGGGTACTGTCACATGGTGGTATGTGACACCATAACAACTGCAAAGTGAACTGGCCTTTCAGCCGGTTTGATAGCCTTTTGGTAAGGCCTTGCCTCTCAGTTGGTTCGCAGTTGTGCGAGGTATGACACTTTCCCATGTGGTTCTTTAAAAATGGAAGAAACTTGCATAGATAATGGCAGATAGAAGAGAAAAGACCCCAAATCCTTCTATCCCAAAAGAATTGTGGTTGGAAGAAGTTATTCAATAGATAGAAGACACCAGAATGGAAATACCATTTTACTGAGGAGTAATCATACAAAATTCCTCATTGGTAATTACTGGTTTTTTCCTTACAATCCTTACCTTTTTGTAAAGTACTAATGCATCATCAATTTTGAGATATGTGCAGCTATCTCGGCTGTTGAATACCTCTAAAAATACATTGTTAAGTTCCTTGATTTTTTTACTGTTCATTTTGGAGAATATTTGGATGAAATAGAATATTTTGTAGATTCAAGATGGGTGGCTCCTTTAAAGGAATGTTGTAGAGGGTTTTAATTCAAAAGGTCTGCTATTAAACCTTCTTTGATAAGTTGTTACATTCATCTGCCTGGCCATCAACAATTTTGTATGAGACAGATGAAGACCTGGATGAGGTTTTTTTGGAATATTAAACCATGGAAAAACTATGCTCACATAATATTTCAAAAGGGATTAAATTGATTGTTTTGCAAGTAAAATCAAATATCCCGAATTTCCACAATAATTTAAATTTCATCCACTCAGAAAAGAAGGCCCAAAATTTCAGAGTGGTTATTCAATTTAGAAAATTCACACTGTTCATCCTTCAGATTGAGAAAGGTGATTTCTCAGGTTGTTGTTGAATAATTCTGTTGGTGCTACTGCATTTGACAACCTAAAGCAATTCAATAAACTTTTTTATGCAACTTTCAGAGAAAGGTATATTTTCAAAATTTTTTACTTGAGGATGAGCATCATCTTTTTGAAAGAAATCCAATAATCCAATGAGGATATTCACCCTTTTGAACTGAGAAAGTTGTTTTGGAATTTTATTGGCACTTTTTCATCCAGAAAACCCAATTTTCCTAAGAAATTCTTGGTCCAATTTCATGGTGGAAGATTTAATTCACTCTGGGATAAAAGATCAAATATTCCTCAAAAATGATATCTTAACATCAATCACCCAAATCATAGCTCAAAACTGGGGAACAAATATTGAGTAATATTTTTCCTTATTTTCCAAAATTTGATAAAACAGTGGTGTTTAAAAGAATCCACAGGAACTGCATCTTCTCTGAAGAACAAAATCCTGCCATGAGTGAGGCAGATTTGCCAAAAATCCATCACTTTTATAGTCAACGGAAGCATATATTTGAACTCATGTCAAATTCATGAAATTCCTCTCAAACCTTTTACTTATTTATTGTTGGCCTGGTGGTTCAGGAAAATTGTGTTTTCATCAATTCCTTCTGGCCTCTATCCAATCAAAAGGTAGAATACCCATGACATGTTCCAGAAATTGAATAGCTGTGATGAATCTACCAAATGGAAGAACCACTCATATCACCTTTGGAATCACCTTGGAGATCAGAAATCAGTTTCAAAAATATCAAAGAATTCTAAAAAGGCTGAAGTTATCAAAAGATCTTATCTGATAATTTGAGATGAAGAGCCTATGAATCATAGGCAGGCTCTTAATTGCTTGAAATATTACTTTAAGATCTAATGGATTCTAATATAACTTTTTGGAGGAAAATTAATATTTCTTGGTGATGAAATTAGGAATGGTTTGTCTGATTTTTAAAACATGACACATCCTCAAATAGTTGATAAACTTTTTGGTAAATTCTTCATCCTGGTGATATGCTCAATTCTTGCAATTTTATTCAAATTTTTGTGTTTCAGGTGATCCAGATTGTCAAAATTCTTTGATTTCTGTTGGGGATTGTCTCAATTTTATACAAATTTGAATTATAGTACTTCTCCCTCAGAAAATGATTATGAATTAAAATAAAGAAGATCATTCTTTAGAAATATTAATCAATATTGTCTTCCCAAACTCAAAAAACTACTACCTTGGTGCCAGTAATCTAATTTAGTGTGTCATTCCATGTTTCAAGAATACCTCAGTATACAAGATAAATTGATTGCTGCTCACCTTCACTTCCAGAAAATGAGGAAGATAATATCATGAAGATCTACTCAAGCCATGATTCTTTTCAAGATGAAATTCAAAATGTGAACCAACAAGAGCTCCTCAATTCATTACTTATTCCAACCTTTCCTCCTCATGTCTTAACCCTGAAGATGGGTTCCCCTATTATCACTTTGAGGAGTGTGGACCACAAAGTTATAAGTCTTTGAAATTGAACTTAATTGTTTGTGGTGGGATTGGGAACAGAGGTGATATTTCCCAAGATAGATGCAGGTGATTAATTCCTTAGGAACAGTAGTGGCCATTCCATGCATAAACTTGATTTTCTGAACCAGATGAATATCTTCTGACTGTCAAAATTATTTGAAAACAGTTCCCGGTCAATTCAAAATTCTCATTGAAAACTAACAAATCACAAGTTTAGAAAATTCCAAATTTTGGTCTTTATACTCAAGATTCATTTTTCACCCATGGGCAGTTATAGTTTGAATTGTCAAGATCTAGATCCAGAAATTTCACAATAGAAGCAGTTTCAGACTGAAGAAAACATTTTAGTTGAAACTGAAGAGAATATTTACCTTGGGGTTTGGAATGCCATCCATCTGTCACGCTTCAAGCTTAAGGGTTATTGTCTTCCTACTTTGACATACTCTTTTTCTTCAAGTCCCATCTACCTCAGTCCATAAGCGTGACAAACTAGAAACACAAAATCAATGGTGCCTTCCGCTTATCAACTCTGGCTTGCATAAAAACCTTCCATTCTTGCCAACTGACTCAGCATCTACTTGCAAACCTTGCAGTCAACTCTACCTCGGTCAACCATCCAATTGGGTTCCACCCTTTTCACCCTGGGTATCAATAACCCTTGGGTTCCCATTTCCATTCACATGCTATTGCTAGTTTGCAATCATGCTAGTCAAACCATCTCAACTGTATATTTTGCAAATGGACTAGTCCCTTACCCTGCATAAACTACACCTTCATATTTGCATTGCTTCTGATGTCATTCCCTCATGTCTCAACTGTTACATTTGAATACATTCATCCCCTATTGTCTTGCACTTACGCTAAGACCTTGGAAAAAATTCATAATGTCATTTCATTTTGTACTCTGTCCATGTCATTCATTTCCTCACCGCTTGGAACTGTAGTTGACCATCAATCAGGTTGTATCTAGTCATCTTGGATTACCTTATAAAGGCTATTACATTTGCCTGAGGATTGTCTCCTCAGTTAGTTAATTTCATACATTCTTGCATTTGCTAAATCCAGTCATCACATCAGGGTTGGGTTTGGCTTTTTTCCATCAGATTCCATCCAAACATTTGTCCCTCTTGCTGTGTGTTAATTTGCTCCACCATAAGTTTGCACTTTGCAGTTAGCCCTTGCTACCTTGCACTTGCTCTTGCACTCAGCTTTCCTTTTGTGCTCACAATCATCTAAGATTGCCCTATAGTACGTGGGGTGGTCGTGTGACAGTAAATCAACTAACTCAACTCATCTATTGTAGCTTTCCAACCTATAATAGATTTCATTTTACAATGTCATGTACTTGCTCAACCGGGAACGCTTCCCTCACCCCTTACAATTATGATATCCATTGGGTAGGGAGATCCAGCGTTTCTTGGTCCAGAAAACCTTACGATCCTGTCCCTTCTTCTAAATCTCCTTGGTTGAACCTCTTGATGATCCCCTTGCTTCCTTGGGGGAGGAAGTGGACCCTCTCAAAGAAATCAAAGACTCTTCTGATGAAACCTCAACTTGTGGTAGATCATGGGCTTGCACTAATGCTCCCAAAAATGGTGCCTCAACCTTACTCACAACTCTTATCCAGGCACTCAATCAAACTGCCTTGCAATCTGGTCCAAGTGGTCCTAGTTTTTGCACCCTGGGCATCAAGCAGCCTGATCACTTTACTGGGGAACACCCTCATAAGCTTAGATCCTACCTACAGTCCTGCAAAATCATCTTCTCAAACAATCCTCATAATTTCCCTACTGATAGACTTAGAGTTATGTACACATCTTCCTTCCTTGGTGGAAGAGCCTTGCAGTGGTTTGAACCTTACCTGGAACTATTAGATAATACTAGCCCCACTTTTATTCTCAAAAATTGGGAAAAGTTTGAGCAAAAGCTGTTCACCCTGTTTGGCAACCCTAATGAAGTTCAAAATGCCAAATAAAAACTCAATAATCTAGTCATGAAGGAAAATAGTAGAGCTTCTGTTTATATTTCCAATTTTCAAACTTTGCAGTCTTGCATTAAATGGAAAAAGGCAGCCCTTTTATTTCATTTTTGAAAAGGTTTACCGGCATGCCTAATCAAACAACTTGCAGTTGAGGGACACAAGACAACCTCCCATCAGCAGTGAATCAACCGGGCGATTGAGCTTGATAATGGTTATCACAACAAGAACCACTCTTGACAAAACAACCATGGACCGTCAACTTTGACTCCAAAGACGGACAAATCATTAAAATAATCTTTGAAGAAACCAAAGCAATCCAGACCAAATCCAACCGTTGCACTCCAACCCAAAAGGAAAATTTGTTGCCAAAACTCCAAAGTTCCTGGATAAAGAAACAGGGATGCTCCGGAATGAGGAACGGTTAAGGAGGGAAAAGAATGGATTATGTATGTATTGTGGATGTAAACATGATTTCAATAGTTTTGAAAAGGGGCTAGTGCGTGAAGCGGCTAAACAGTCAAAAAATTAGCTTGTAGTTTTCCCAACACTCACAAGGAAGGCTACACATTATCTAAATTACAGCGAGTCAATCTTTGCACTTGCAAGACACTAGGTTCTCCAAGTTCAAGATTTGTCCTTTTCCATTCCAACAACTCTCCTTATCAAGTTTTACTCCATTCTGGCGCTAATGTTTCTTTTATAAGTGAATCTTTTGCCACTTCCAAAAATCTTACGCGTTCCAAGATAGATAAGTTTCCTATCTATTTAGTAAGTAGTGCAACTGAGCCGTCTCATTGGGTTTCCCAAAAGGCAAAATGGACCTTTGCATTCTTCAATTTCCCCAGATTCAAATGGGATTTATTTGTCTTGGATATTCCTGGAATGGATGATACCATTCTAGGCCATGATTTCCTAGTCACATGGTATCAGGATGTGAATTGGCAAGAAGGAGTAATTAACCTTTGAACCTTGCAACCCCAGGAGACTAACCCTTCCGTCAAAAAGGAATTAAACAGCCTACCTGAAACTGTCATTGAGTTGGATGACACTTTTCTGCCAGGAGATTTTCAATATCCTGACCTTCATTCCCAAGTTCCCTCTTCATATTTAGGAGTTATTTCTTATTTGTCCGACTTACCTCTTCCTTGTTTCTTCAAAGAGAAACAGGCACCAACCAAATGGTGCATTTTGAGCTTCCTAATCCTCTCTCATCATGCAAGCAATTTGAATCCTGTGCTTGAAGATGACAAGATTTAAGATTTAGAAATCATTTGAGAGTCTTTACCTTCTGTTTATCATGACTTTTATGACATCTTTTCAGCTATAAAAGCAGATAAACTTCCTCCATTCAGTTCTTGCAATCATAAGATAAAACTTACTGGCCCACCACTGGCACCTGGACCAGTCTACTCTCTCTTGAAGCAGGAATCAACCGCACTTCAAGAACACATTGCGGAGAATGTATCAAAAGGATTTCTTTGACCAAGCAATTTGAACACTGGTTCACCCGTCTTATTTGTTCAAAAGAAAGATGGTTGACTTTGCCTTTGTGTTGACTATAGGAAACTGAACCAGGTAACCTGGAAGAATGCCTACCCAGTACTGCCTATGTTACAACTCCTCACTCTCTTTCATGGAGCTGCTTATTTCTCAAAGTTAGACCTTCAAGGCGCCTATAACCTAGTTTGCATTGCAAAAGGCCATGAGCATTTGACGACAATGAGAACACGGTTTGGTAGTTATGAGTATACAGTCATGCCCTTCAGCCTCTGAAATGCTCCTTCCACTTTTCAAAATTGTGTCAATGACATTTTTTCTGACCTTGTATAGAAATATCTTGTGGTGTATCTTGACAACATACTAGTCTACTCAAAAAATCTTGAGGATCAAATTGCACATGTGGAGGAGGTGCTGCAGCAACTTTGCAAGAATGAACTGTTTGCAAAAGCCTCTAAGTGCAAATTTAATACTCCTTCTCTTCAATTTTTAGGTGTCATAGTCTTGCAGCAAGGACTATCAATGGACCCAGCCAAAAGCCAACGCATATTGGACTGGCCCCCACCTTCCTCTGTTAAATCCCTTCAAGTTTTGATTGGTTTCAGGAATTTTTACAGGAGGTTTATTGAGCATTATGCAAAGAAAACCATAAACCTCACTAACATTCTTCAAAAAGAAACTCATTTTGTTTTCACAGAACAAGCTGCTTTGGAGTTCAAAGCTCTGAAGAAAGCCTTTACCACTGCTCCAATAATTGCTCACTCTAACAAGCTAGCTTGCACTATTGTTGAAGCAGATGAAAGAGACTATGCAATTGCAGGAGTAATCTTGCAGTTTTCCTCCTCTTCTTCTCTTTTTCATCCTGTAGCTTTTGAGTCTTGCAAATTGCTTGCTGCAGAGCTTAATTATGAGATTCATGAAAAGGAACTTCTTGCAATCATTTTTTGCTTTAAAAATGGTGTTCATACCTTTTGAGCCTTATGGAACCTTTTGAGGTCTTAACTGATCACAATTCTTTGAAATATTTCATGAGCTCAAAAGTCCTTACATGCAGACAGGCATGTTGGGCCAAATACCTCTCCAAGTTCAACTTTGAAATCATGTACTGTCCTTGGAAACAAGAATTAGTCCCTGATGCTTTGTCACATTGGGATGGTGTTTACCCAGGAGGGGGGAGCACCTTTGCCAATAACAATCCTGAAAACGTTAGGACACTTTTCTCAACCCAGTCTGCCAAACTCAGTTTGATCATCACTCACCTTTGAGATCTGGCTTCCAAACTACAACAAGCTCAACTCAATGACCTCAAGTGTATTAAACCTTGCAAGAATGCAAACTTATTAGATAGTGATTATAGTATTGACAAAAATGATTATTTAGTTTATAAAAATTGTATAGTAGTACCAGATAATCCTTACATTAATTTAGATATCTTTGATTCAAGGTATGATTCCCCGCTTGCTGGTCATTATGGGCAGGATGAAACCTACCAATTGATTGCACAAGACTTATATTTGCCTGGTATGACCAATGAAGTAAAAGACTATGTTAACACATGCTATGATTTCAATCGGAACAAGTCCTCAAAACACCAGAAGTATGGGCTGCTCCAGCCACTTCCAATTCTGCCAATTCCTTGGCACTTGCTTTCTATGGATTTCATTTTGCAATGAAGACTTAGCTAATTTATTCATAGAATATGTATTCTCAAAACATGGTCTCCCTGAGAACATAATGAGTGATTGTGGATCTTTGTTTGTCTCTAGCTTCTGGACCTTGCTGTGTCAACATTTGAGGATCACTTGCAATCTATCAATGGCTTACCACCCGGAAATGGATGGGCAAACCAAGAGGATCAATCAGATCCTCAAAAAGTATATTTGAATGTACGTCTCCTACCAACAGGACAACCGGTCACAATGACTCCCATTAGACAAATTTGCCTACAACAACTCCACTCATTCCTCCACCAAACAGTTGCCCTTCCAGAATCTTTATGGTAGAAAACTGACTTTCTCTTCCCTTCACCTAGCACCTTCTCAACCTTCTACCGATTACCTTAACCACATCCAATCCCTTCAATTACAACTTCAAACCAACCTCAAAGCAGCCAACCAGCGCTACAAAGAACAAGCAGATTGAATTTGCACTTTGGCCCCAACCTTTGCAGTAGGAGATTGGGTATGGCTTGATGATTGCAATATTTGCAGTACTTTACCAACTTGTAAACTCTCTGAAAGAAAGCTTGGCCCCTTAAAAGTCAAATCAATAGTCTCCCCTAACACCTTTAAACTTACCTTACCTGCAAAATGGAAAGGTTTCCACCTGGTCTTTCACGTATCTCTCCTAGAGCCATCTCAAGTCTTATACCCAGGCAAGACTCATCCCCCTCCTGAACCAGTCTGAGTCCACAATCAGCTAGAGTGGGAAGTAAGCCCTATCCTGGATTCCAGGTTAGGCAAATGAAAGCTTCAATACCTTGTTAAATGGACTGGCTTCCAGTCCAATGAAGATTGAACCTTGTGGGCACCAGCCCATCACCTTTGCAACTCTCCCGATTTGGTTTGGGACTTCCATGCAAGTTACCCTTTCAAACCTTGACAATTGTAGCTCCCATTACATTCCATTACATTCATCCCATTCCACACTTCCATCCCATTCCTTCCCATTAATCTTGTCCCATTTCCTCATTTCATTTCCTTTGCCTTTCTCATATTTATCTCCTTTTTTCTTTTCACAAATCTTATCCTTTTAAATTTTATTTCAAAATAAAAAAATCCTATTTCTCCTAAATATATATTTATATATATATATACCATAGTAAAATAATAAAAATAAAATATACATGTCTATAGATTATCCTTTATTTCCCTTTCTGCTTCCTCCCAATTCTCATTCAATTCCTCTAACATCAACCTAAATTCTTCCAAGTCTTTGTCATCCACCAAAGAAGGCAATCCTTGCAAGATAATCACTTGTGTCACCAGATGTCTTTAAAAGATTTCCTTGCACTTTGCAGTCCAAACCCTCTTTGGTTGGGTATTCCATCCACCTTCCTCCATGAGTTCCTTGTGAGCTCTCTTCCTTCTTCCCCTTGAAGAACCTTCTCCAATTTCCCCAGTCAATTGCCTTGCATTGGTTTTGATTGGTCCTTTGACTTGCACTTGGCTCCCCTCATTTTGGCCTTCCATCTCATTTATTTTTGTTCCAACCCGTTCCTCCACCTCCCTTTCCATTCCACTCCTTCCTTCTATTCCATTTCCTTCTTCCTCATTTTCCTACCTTTGCTCCAGTTCTACCTCCCCTTCAGCCATTCCTTCTTCCCTTGCCTCTTTGATTGTCTGCATTTATTTGGCTTGAACTTCACTTCACACCTTGCTTTGCACTTCCAACCCAATTGATCCAGTATATGGTGGTGGAAGCAGAGGCATATTGGTGGTGTATCGTTGGAATGGTGGCAGTACTACATCAATGAGGATTATATTAGTTCCAATTCTCTTTTCTTTATTTTTCTACTTATGTTGAATCTCTAAGCCTCAACTTACCAGGGTTCCAAATACCTAAGAACTTGATTTTGAGCACTGGCAGTATCTGATAATTAACTCGCGGCGCAGACCTTTGACTTTACACCTCCCTTCTGGACGCTTCTGGGACATCTACAACCAGCTTGCTACTTATTGGGAATGTACAAGCAACCTTGTGCAAGCAACACTTTTTGCACTTGTCTCAAATACCTTGCGTGGATGTACTAGGGACACATTGCTTGTTTTGTCAAATGCAGTTTTTGCAACAGCGGAATGATGATGACATCATAATTAATTATGAATATATTAAAAGCAAAGAAGTAAGGATTAATGGGTATACAGTAATTGTAACAACTTTGGAATCGATGGGAAAACTTTCTGAATGCTTGCAGGAGCTTGGGTCTTTATACACGGGCAACTGTCATGCTTTGAGCTTAAGGGTTATTGTATTCCTACTTTGACATACTCTTTTTCTTCAAGTACCATCTACCTCAGTCCATAAGTGTGACAAGCTAGAAGCACAACATC
Source organism: Puccinia polysora (assembly GCA_025617555.3). NCBI lineage: Eukaryota > Fungi > Basidiomycota > Pucciniomycetes > Pucciniales > Pucciniaceae > Puccinia > Puccinia polysora. The sequence goes on along the minus strand of CM062613.1, from coordinate 21,630,860 downwards.
AATGGTGCCTTCCGCTTATCAACTCTGGCTTTCATGACAACCTTCCATTCTTGGCAACTGACTCAGCATCCACTTGCAAACCTTGCAGTCAACTCTACCTCGGTCATCCATCCATTTGAGTTCTGCCCTTTTCACCCTGGGTATCAATAACCCTTGGGTTCCCATTTTCAGTCATATGCTATTGCTAGTTTGCACTCATGCTAGTCAAACCATCTCAACTGTATAGTTTGAAAATGGACTAGTCCCTTACCCTGCATAAACTACACCTTCATAATCGCATTGCTCCTGACATCATTCCCTCATGTCTCAACTGTTACATTCCAATACATTTGTCCCCTATTGTCTTGCACTTATGATAAGACCTTGGAAACAATTCATACTGTCATTTCATTTTTTACTCTGTCCATGTCATTCATTGCCTCACCCCTCAGAACTGTAGTTGACCATTGATCAGGTTGTATCTAGTCATCTTGGATTACCTTATAAAGGCTATTCTGTTTGCCTGAGGATTGTCTCCTCAGTTAGTTAATTTCATACGTTCTTGCATTTTCTAAATCCATTCATCACATCAGGCTTGGGTTTGGTTTCCTTCCATTGGAACATTTGTCCCTCTTGCTGAGTGTTAAGTTACTCCACCATAAGTTTGCACTTTGCAGTTAGCCCTTGCTACCTTGCACTTGACCTTGCACTCAGTATTCCTTTTGTGCTCACCATCATCTAAGATTGCCCTATAGTATGTGGGGTGGTGGTGTGACACCATCACTGAAATTATATACCAAGATTTCCATGATATATGATTAGAGTGGGCATTCTTGATACCAAGAGGCATTCCTCAAGTACTCCAACATGCTCAAGTCATGGTTGGTTCCAGTCGTACGTCTCAACGTGGACTTGGTTTTCGGGGGGTCTTCATGTTCATGGAGTTGATGATTCCAGGTCCGACGTAGCCGTCATGATATTATGACTTGCCTGAGTGCCCGGACAGAGTCGGTTCGATGGGTGTTATGCCGTAGATCTCTTCTCCGTCGGTGTTGGCTGCAGGCTGTTGGCCGGACGACCATGGATGGAGATCACAAGGACGTCGAAGGAATCATCATATAGTTACTTACGTAAGGATGTGATGATGATCATGAGTTGGTTGCTGACTCAGACCGAGCTGATGATCATGCTGCCCGGGGTTTGGTTTGTCAGCCAAGTTGAGTTGAGTGGAGTCGAGACCTGAGAGAGAACTGGCGGGGAGAGAACTGCACACGCTGGAGTGCCACCCCCCCCCCCCCCCCTCCGTCGAAGCGGTTGAAGGATGGTGAAATCGATGAACTTGGTCGAGCCAATCCGATCAGTGCTGTTCATCAATCTACCAGTGATCATCCTCGTGGCCATCATCCTGCCATGGCTGATGTACTCCTCCTATCGTCTCGGCTGGCTTATCACCAAATCTCTCCTCAGGGCTTACTCTCATCTCTTCCTCCGTCCCCGCAACCACCGCCATCGAGCCAGCTTACTCTCCACGATCGGAGTTCACGAGGGCGGTTCTTCTTCCACCAAGCTGCTGCTCATCGGCTTCTTTCATCCTTACTGGTCCGTCCATCCCCATATTCCCATATCCCCCTTCCTACCGATCGAGCTGATGACCATCATCACATCACCACTGCTGCTCCGCTTCCTTCCTCCAAGCCAACAGTCATGCCGGAGGGGGTGGTGAGAGGGTTCTCTGGACCGCCCTCGCCTTTCACCAAGCCACCCAACCTCACTCGATCTGCGCCATCTACACCGGTGATCTCGATGTCTCAAAGCCTCAAATCATCCAGAGAGTCAAGGTCAGCACGAACTCCCCTCGCCCCAGATCAACTAGGCTGGCTAGTCAACCTATATTCTCTCTCCCCAATGTCCTCCGACCATCCAAACTACCCCTTCAACCTCCTACGATATCTTTTCATCTCTCCCCCTCTCTCTCTCCCCCCCCCTCCTCCTTTATTTTGACCATAATGGTCGTTGACTCGTTTAGAATCACCTGCCCTCGACTTCCCACCCCACCTCTCTATCCAGCAACGTTTTGGTATCGATCTCAACCCTTCCAAAATGATTCTGGTCCCTCTGAAAACTCGATATCTGGTCGAAGCAGTCACTTGGCCTAGATTTACCTTGTTGGGTCAATCCCTGGGAAGTATCGTCATGGGATATGAAGCCCTCTCAGCCTTGATACCTGACATTTACATTGGTCAGTTCTGAGGTCTCCAAGATTTCCTTCAGGCTAGGTTAATATATCCTCACCAATGGCTCATGAAATACTTTGGGATTGTCAGACACCATGGGTTATGCGTTCACCTTTCCGGTCTTTCGACTCCTGAGTGACGTTCCCATCGGTGCCTATGTTCACTATCCTACAATCAGTAGTGATATGCTTCAAAGGGTCTCACAGCGAAGCTCAGCTCATAACAATAGTTCGACGATCAGTAAAAGTATCGTCTTAAGTTATGGCAAACTAGTGTCAGTCCCCTGTCTCGATCAGATTTTTGTTTCTCTCTCTCTTCTGTCTTATGATGCTCGCCATCATGGCCGTCTCAAACCCAACTTGCTCAAGATTCGAAACCGAATCCTTGTTTTTGTTTTAGGTATTACATCATCTTTGCCAAAATTTATTCACTTTGTCTCCGACAGGCTGATCATTTGATGGTCAACTCAACCTGGACCAAGAATCATGTTGACCGATTACTAAAGCCATATTTCCATCGGGACAACATTAAATCAGAAGGAGCGCAATCTACGCTCATCCAATCCCCTACCACTCTATCGAAACCAGCAACTCTTCGCCTTCGAACCCCATCATCAAGTATTGCCTCGCATATAGATCCTGACGATCGTGAACGGTTCAAGAAGGATCGACCTGCGAGATTCGGAAAGGTCGCCGTGGTATTCCCGCCATGTGACGTTGATTCCTTTAAGGATTTTCCACTAGTACCCAGGGCACCCAAGATCCTTTCGATTTCTCAATTCAGGCCCGAGAAGGACCAGAAGACCCAAATCGAAGCTTTTGGAGAATTTTTATCGAGTATCAGCTCAGAAGATCCCCGACGCTCACGATTCAAACTCGTCTTGGCCGGAAGTTGCAGAGATCGATCCGATGAGGCGCGAGTCGAAGAGTTGAAAAAACTATCGAAAGAATTGGGGATTGCGGATTCGGTGGAATTCAAGGTGAACATAGGATGGGACGAATTGAAGGAGCTCCTAAAGGATTCATACGTAGGATTGAGTACAATGCTTGATGAACATTTTGGAATCAGCATCGTCGAGTTCATGGTTGGTCTCTGATCGTACCAGCAGCAAGGGTTTTTTTTTTTTTTTTTTTTGGTTTCCCGCAACGTCTTCTGACATCTTTCTCATGATCCGTGAAACTTTTTACCCATGCTTTACAGGCATCGGGATTGATACCACTAGTACACAGATCCGGAGGCCCCCTGTTGGATATCGTTGTACCCTTTCAAGATGATCAAGGGGAATGTTTGACAGGATTTCATGCCCATGGGGTTCATGAGTACTCTCAGCAGTTACTGAAAATCTTTGAGGGGTTAGATGACCATCAAACCTTCAGAATCCGCCAGGCTGCTAGACAACTTTCGTCTCAAAAGTTCAACGTACAAGCCTTTGAACGTAGCTGGTCAGAATCGTTTGATATTCTGCTTCAAAAGCGCTCTTGACTTCTTGGCTCGTTTCTCGTCTCCGCAGGGTTTCTTTGGATTTGATTATTATTATCGTCAGTGTTGGCAAAACTTGGTCTCACCTTAGATTTGTACTTCTAAAGATTTTTTTTTTTTTTTTTTTTTTTGGTGTGGATGTGATTTCTCAACTCCAGATTTTGAACTTGTTAAATCCACTGGAATTGATTGTACCAAGAAGAACATCCACCATCGCTGAGATCGATGATTAGTTCTAGGTTTCTAAAACCAGTTAGTCAGAATCCATAGTGAAGTAGTTTGTCCCAGAAGACCCGCCATGTGTATGTATGCACCGTGGGTAGACCAAAGTCTTGGGACTGATTGAAAAAAACCAGGCCATGTACTTCCAAGTACTTTTTTCAAGCAAAATCTGATGCTATTAAAATGGGGTGTGGTTTATTCAATTTTTATTTTTAGATTATTCAGCATCTTCTATTTACTAAAACAAAATTGAAAAGCTTAAAGCAACATTAATTTGAAATCCATGACAAAATGATCAAATGTTGGGAAATACTTGAAGAACATGGCAGATCCCCCCCCCAAAAGAAATTAAAAAAGTTGGGTACCATGAATCTTATTTCTCATTGACCATTTCTTGAAGGAGGATGAAAAAGAAAATACTATACTATCAGGTTCAAGAAAACTGTCTGGGTTTTGTTTGTAATTCCAGTCCCAATTTTGAGTTTTTGTGCTCTGTTTGATCTGATTTCTCCAATAGTTTCAAGTGATCATCCTATACCAAATGTTGATGTACTCATTCTGACTAAGTATGTCCCCTGCCATGAAAGAAGAAAACATGGCCTTGCCTTTATAAAAAAAATAAAATAAATAAAAAAAAGGCTGTCCAGTCTTAAAACAGTTTTTTTCCTGAGTGTCTCATGTATTCTGTCTGTCTATAGATGTTGGCTGGACAGGATTTTTCTCTCTCTTTTTTTTTTTTTTTTTTTTGTTGGAAGGATTGAGTATAAATATATATAATTATTAAAAATTGATCATTGGTCATTTCAAACTTGACAAGATGAAATGATCTCTTGCTCAAATTACCAGAAAATCATTCAATACTTGGGTACATCAACAAGTCAAAACAAACCAAAAGAAAAAGAAAAAAGAAAAAAAAAAAAAAAAAAAACTAGAGAAAAAACTTGGGAAGAAGAAGAAAAAAAAAAAAAGGAATTGAGTGATTTGAAGATAAGAGATAGGATTTTTGGTAATCTTTCAAGTTATAGGTTGCATCTCACCACGTTATTTGTCAATTTTTTTTTTTTTGGCAATGAGTGAAGCTCTTTTGTGCAACTTGTGGCATGATTTCATGTTCAATAGCCTGATGGATTGCTTGCACAAGATCTTGCTTTCTTTGAATGTCTTGATGATTGACTTTAATTTTGATGATGTTGAAAAAGAGCTTGATTGGGTGAAGCATGGGAGAGTATTTGGGAGGAAATCTGATTTTGGTCTTTTTTGGCTTGACTCCTTCATTATTTGAACAAATTGATCAAAGTATTCTCCACAATGAATTGGTGCATTGTCCATGATGATTCAGGATTTTGGTGGAAATCATTTGTACAGTTGGAGAAGAAAGTTGGAAACATCAAGGGAAACCGTACCTCCCCCCTTTTTTTTTTTTTTTTAAAAAAAAAAAAAAAAACATCCTTGTTCAGAAATTTGTAAGAGACCATGTTTAAATTTTCCAGAGTTCCAACAAGATGGATCATGCTTCCCCTGGAATTGGTTGCAAGGGAAGCTGCCTGACCTTAAGAAATCCCAAAGAAACCAAAAAAGAAAAATAAAAAAATGAGAATCAATCAAGATCAAAACAAATCAATTAAGTAAATAAGGATGTAGTAAAGTGAGATGAATGACTGGAGAGTGAGAAACCATGAGTAGGCTGAGTCTGAGAGTTGAAACCAGTCTCATCAATAAAGATGAGGTTGCTTCCTACATCAGTGACTAAATTGAGAACAAAATCTTGTTGCTGTTGTAGGAAGGGAGCCTTGTTTCACTTACAAGGCACTAGAGTCACCATCTCCCAGGTAATGTTGAGACTTTGCAGAAACTTCTGGATTGAGGGGATTGAGATAGAAACATCAAACTTGTCCTTGATATGACAAGCTAGGTGCTTTATACGCAAGGTAGGATTATCTTCAAGATGAATCAGAGTTGATGCAATGATTTCATTAGAAATCTTTGAATTTGGTACTTGTCTTGATCTTGATCAATCCTCATTTCTATCTCAAGCCTCACGTGGAATTCTTCAAATTTGACAATGTCAAAAATTTTGGAAACCTCCACTTGAGATTTTCTTTCTTTTTTTTTTTTTTTTTTGAGGACTTGATGTTTGACCAGGTTCTTGATCTTGCCACTGATTGTTTGATGCAGTTTTCTTGCCTGACTGATTTGGGATTTATGATTTCTTCTGATTCTCTTTTTTATTTTGAAGGTTTTTTTGAAAGCCTTTGATAGATTTAGGCTTCAGGCAAGGTGGCTATGAGCTTGTTGAATAGCTGAGGAATCAGTCCAAATTTCTTCTCAATATTTCCAAGCTTCATCTTCATAACCCTTTGGAAATTTTTTTTGTCATCAATTTGTTCATCCATGGCTATTCTGAGTCTAATCAAACCCAAAAAAGAAGAAAGAAAATAGTAATTAATTGATTAATCAAATTGAATAGTTGGCTGAATAGATTTGAGGAGAAAGGAATATAGAAAATAATTACTGCAATGATGTTGAAGGTTGATGTCAGGTTGATGTCAGAGTTTGATGTAGAAGGTGAGGGGTGTGGTGTGAAGGCCCACAGTCTCCAGTCCTGATTGATCAAAAGCCAGACATGAAACCTGATAAAGGTGGCCTTTCACATGAAAAACCAGAAAAACAATTTTGCCCTTGCACATCAAGGTTTTTCCCCAGACTGTCTAGCTATTTTAACATTTTGGCCAGCTGGACATGCGTGACAAACCCATGGAAATTTTTTCAAAGGGTCATGTTAAATTCATGGCTCAAACCGTGTGGTAGTCTTGTAGGGCCCTGCATGGCTCAAATGAGCCTTGGGGGCCCATAGACGACTACAAAGGGATGTTTCAAACACGCAGGACCCCCGGGGGGTTGTGTAGGAGCCTTGTAACCCCCAAAAATGGCAAATTTGAGCCATGTACCCCTTTACATGGCTCAAAACCGCCGTGTTTGGGGGTGCACAACCCCCCAGAAGTTGTGCCAGAATTTTGGGCACCCCCTGGACCACACTTGGGTTCTGTAAACCCAAATTTGGGATCAATACATACTTTGTGGGACTGTTGTTCCACACCTAGAAATCCCAAAGAGACTTTAAAGTGAAACCAAATTGAAAGTAAAGTAAAAATTGAAATCATATAAAAATCTGCAAACCATTCTTTCTCAACTCAAAAGTGAGAAAACTTTATTTGTTCAATTGAAAGTTGGATTGAATACTGAAGTATACCGTTGCATTTTTTTTCATGGGAACAGTTGCAAGAACTCCTTCCTCTGACACGGCTGCGTTAAGGTCTACATTGATAGTGCCATCAACAAAGCTTTGGAAAAAGAAAAAAAAGGATTTGGGTAATGAAACATTGGAAGCCCCGATTGCATCCTCATCAAGGGTGACAATTGAGGAACAAAATGTTTCACAGTGGGATTTGAACTCTGGTTGTGATTAAAATCTTATGTTACTGGTCTTTGCCGTATTTAATTTGATTGAAACTGATGGAGTGCATTCCATCAATAAAACTATGTAACTATGAAAGATCAACTTGAACCACCTTCTTTGAGAGCTTTTCCTACTAGGTAATAGGCACAAAACTATTTTCAACCATGGGCAATGAAGCATGTTTAGGCTTTAACATTTTTCAACTCAAAGGGTGATCAATATGTGGATTTAGCCTGTGATAGACATGGTTCCTATTCAGGAAAACTTCTTACAAAATGGTTTAGAAAAAACTCACACAAGGAAGGTTGGGTGCAAGTGTTTAATCCATGCAAGTTGCACAAAGACAGATCCCTTGTGGCAAATCTCCTATAAAGAAATGCAACATGACCATCAACCATCTGAAAATCCCTCTGTGCATCCTCAACTGAGGAGAATCTCTGGGAAAGCCTTGGATTTACTTAAGGAAGGCATGAAAGATGGGCTCAATAGGTTACAACTTAAGAGAAAATTGAGAAAGATTGATGGATGCCATTATGTTGATGACCAAACAATCTATAACACTAAGCGGAAGGTAAAGCTTGCAGAACTAAAGGTCAAAAGTGTTATGGAGGTACTCTATGAACAGCTTGAAGAAACAAGTTTGATTCAACGGTGAAAGTTTAGTAGAGAGGTTCACTTGGAGGCCCTGTACTTAGCACATCCTGAAGCAGTAAAGTTTTCAAAAAAATTCCATCATATTGCTATGTTGGATTGTACTTATAAGACCAATAAGTACAAAACCCCACTATTGCATGTTATAGGAATGAAAGACAATTGGAAAAATTTCACAAAAGCTCTTGTTTTTATAACAAAACAAAATTTTGAGTTCTACAGTTGGTCTGAAAATGCATTAAAGGAGTTGGCTTATGACCCTGAGAGACTTCCAAAAGTCTTTTTGAGAGACCGTGAAAAGTTTCTGATTTTTGGTATTGAATCTAGTTTCCCTGAGTCATCAAGACAATGTTGCACTTGGCACTTGTCTAGAAACATATGGTCTGTAAAGCCCGTTTGGGCGCTGAGCCAAGTTATTTCAAAATTTGCTAAAGCATGCATGGCGCTTGGAAAAGTCAACATGGGCCTGCCAAATCCTTCTTGAAGCCTTGCCAAGGTTGAATTGGGGACTGGCCAAATTGATCTGGTGCCTGGCCAATTTTATCTTGGTGCCAATCAAAGCTGGTTGCATCGACCCGCCAATTGCATGATCATACTTGAAAAAAAAAAAAAAAAAAAAACAGCTCAAAGTTGGTGGTAGGGAGGCTGGTCAATTTTGGTGTGACCAGCTTTGATCAGAATCAAGGGGAGCTTGATGAGGCGCCACAATTTAGTTACCGCAAGCCCAACCTAATCAAGCTCCCTGGGCGCCAATCCCAGTCCTGCTAGGCGCATGCCAAGTCAAACTTGGACAGGCGCCAAGATGCGCTTTACACACCATACAAGGAAACTGTAAAGCGCGCTTTTTTAATGAGGTTGAAGGATGGAAAAGCTTTATGACCCTGTGGGAAAAGTATGGGGCCTCAAAGACCAAGGAGGAGGCGGAGTTAAATGATTCAGAACTCAGAGTAGGTCAAAATCACTGCTTCTTATTCTTCCTAGTTTTGGGTTCTGACCTTTTGACTTGTATAGTGTTCTTGAAAGACTATGAGGATGTACTCAATTATATGCAAATTAAAATTTTCCCTATCAAAGAGAGGTTTGTAACAGCATGGACTTGTATAAACCCAGATTTTGGAAACAAAACAACATCTTACGTTGAAGGGGCCCATGCAAATCTCAAACAATTCCTTGAAAACTCTTTGGGACACCTATTTGATGTTTGGAAAGGCCTTGATGGAAAAGTTTCAAATGTAATTAAATTGGTTCATGTGTCACTTTATAACTCTCAAATTAAGTTGGGGACAGTTCTTCCACCTGAACTTTTACAATTGGGTTAAAAATTGTCTTTAGAGGCAATTCATCTTATTAGGGAACAATTTGAGGAATTCAAACGCAATCATGATGGCAAAGTCTGCACCAAGTCATATTCCAAGACTATGGGTTTGCCCTGTTCTCACCAAATAGGTGACTTTCTAGCATTCAGAGGATCTGTGGTACCCAAAGATGTTCATCCTCAGTGGAGGTTGGACTATGACCCTTGCAGTTCTAGTTCTGTAAGTTGTCTTAAGTTGGATTTTTCAAATCACTATGTGATTAATGCTTTTTGATTAATTATTTTTGATTAATTATTTTTGATTAATTATTTTTGATTAATGCTTTTTGATTAATGAATCCTAATTCACTAATGGCTGATCCTTTTGAATTTTTCAAGTGCAATGTTGATGAAATGCTAAGCATTCCTCAGTTGTGTAAAAAATTGAATGCGATGATCTTGGAATCTCCAGATCATGAGAAAAGAGGCCTATTGAAGTATATCATTCAGAAGATTACAAAATATTGATCAAAGCCAAGACTTGAACCTAAATTCTTACAATCAAGTAGGGGCAGGCCAAAATTGACAGATATGCGGCAAGAACCATCTTGGTTGGAGCATGTTGAAAAAAAAATCAAGGGGGAAAAAAGTAATAGAAGGTCTCCAAACAAGAAAAGATGAAAGATTGTAAGTCTTTTATTTTGGGATATGTTCATTTTTTTGGTTTAATGAACTTAGTTACTAACTAATGATGAATTTTTAGTCAAAGTTGGCAGAATCTGAATCTGAATTTGATAGTTCAGAGGAAGAGACTGAAATTGAATTGGGATCACTTAATTTGGAATCAGAATCCTCTTCAGAGGAAGAGAAAATGCAGCAAAGCTCAACCAGAAGCTCATCTTTGGTGAGTATTCAATTAATTGATCTGATTAAAGAAATGAATACTAAGTTAGAATTCATGATAGGAACCAAACGTGAAATACCTCAATCAAATAATCAAGAAATTCCGTAAGTTCTTGGGTGAGGTTTGGGATAAAATTGGAGATGGGAATTGTGGATTTAGAGTCATTTCTAAATCTCTTGGTTATGAAGAACATGGTTGGTTTAAAGCTAGGAAGGAAATGTTTGAAACATTAGAGAAAAATAAAGCATGCTACCTTAAGATGCTTGGTAGTTCAATGGCGGTTGAAAAGATTAAACAAAGACAAAATGTTGAAGACATCAATGAAAAGATTCCCTCTTCAAAATGGCTGGCTAAATTAGATATGGGTCAAATCATAGCAGACACATATTCCAGACCTATATGTTTCATTTCATTTGAGTTATGTGATACTTATACTCCAATGAAAAATGGTGTTACTGATTAATCAGATCCAATGTTCATTTCCTTTGTAATGAACAACCACTGGTTTCTATTAGTACTTGAGGGCAAAATGATTCCAATCCCGCCAATTTTAGCAAAAGCATGTTCCTTGATTTCCAAAAAAGCCTCTGCTTGGGTTGATCATCTCAAAGATCAACTGCAAATGTATTCTAGATTGTAAAAGACTTTGACTTCATTTCATCATTGGGTTTCTTTTGAATTGTAATTCTAATGCAGCTAATGAGTTCTATTAATATAAAGGGTTATCACATTTTAAACATCATTATGTTGAGTGTTTTGAGTTAAAATCATTATATTGAGTGTTTTGAATGAGATTTTAATGGTAAGTCAGTTCAAATTGTGTTGGGCTGATTACATCACAAGCTTAACTTATGGTAAGCTTGGGATGGGATCAGCTTAACACAAGTTGAACTTGATTTTTTTTTGGTGTTTTTATTTTAGGGCTGTTCAAAAGACTTGTATTTTTTTGGGCAGTTTTACTTTAGGGCTGGTCAAAAGACTTCTTTAATTTTTGGGAACTTTTACTTTAGGACTAGTCAAGTTGAACTTAATTTTGGGCTTGTCAAGTTACTTGTCTTTTTTTGGTGTTTTTAATTTAGGGCTTGTCAAGTTACTTGTCTTTTTTTTTGGTGTTTTTACTTTAGGGCTTGTCAAGTTACTTCTCTTTTTTTTTGGTGTTTTTAGTTCAGGGCTAGTCCAGTTACTTGTATTTTGTTGGGTCTTTTAACTTTCAAGCTAGTCCATTGGATAGTACCAGTTTTTTTTGTTTATTTATTTATTTATTTATTTATTTATTTATTTATTTATTTATTTATTTATTTATTTATTTATTTATTTATTTATTTATTTATTTATTTATTTATTTATTTATTTATTTATTTATTTATTTATTTATTTATTTATTTATTTATTTATTTATTTATTTATTTATTTATTTATTTATTTATTTATTTATTTATTTATTTATTTATTTATTTATTTATTTATTTATTTATTTATTTATTTATTTATTTATTTATTTATTTATTTATTTATTTATTTATTTATTTATTTATTTATTTATTTATTTATTTATTTATTTATTTATTTATTTATTTATTTATTTATTTATTTATTTATTTATTTATTTATTTATTTATTTATTTATTTATTTATTTATTTATTTATTTATTTATTTATTTATTTATTTATTTATTTATTTATTTATTTATTTATTTATTTATTTATTTATTTAATGTATGTATTTATTTATTTGTTTTTTTAACCAAAAAATGAACACTCTTTGGTTTTTTGGTTCATTTCTTTTTTTTGGAAGGTTTATTTAGTTTATGGGTTATGTTAGTACCCTTTCAATCCTTTTTTTTTTTGGCTCACCACAGTCTGGTGGCATGTGGGATGCCACACAAATACATTTGAGCCGTGTACAACTCCACACGGCTTGAATGTAGTCGTGTGGAATCCCACACTCCAGCGGACTAGGCTGGGTTGGCCGCGCGACTCTTTGAGCCGTGGGGGGTCATACAAGGCTCTGATTGGACCGTGTGGCATGCCACGCGGCCCTATTTGAACCATTTGCACGTCTGTATGAACTGTCAATTCAAAATTTCCCTTTTTTAAAAACTGATAGTATTAGACCAAAAGGATCACCATGATCTAGAACTATTGGGATTAATGAGAACTTCCCAGAAAGGCTCTTTTAGTCACAAATATTCCCATAAACTTTCCTGATTTCTCTATGGAATGTCTTTGGTGTCTTTGAACAATTTTAAGATGAATTGTTCATTCTGTGGTTTAAGAACAAGTATCTTTGAATGGCTCTAGAATATTTTTGAAAAAACAATCATTTTGGAGGATCATGAACTTGATTGGCTCGACGTGTGAGATGGAAGAATAGTCAGAAACACCTGAATTTCAAACAAAAAACTCATGAACAATAAATATTGAAATAAGTAGGCCAAATTTAAAATAAATTACTGACCTTTTTTTTTTGATTCATGATAAAAAATTTAGAAGGTAATTTGAAAATTGGGATGGTGAGGTTGTTAAGCATCATAAATTGAGAGGGAGCTTCATGATGGAGTGATCCAAAAATACCATCAAGCTCCCTGCGCTTGATCTACATTGCTTGAAGCAACTGGGTATGCTCAATTTATAAAACAGTCCAAAGAATTTTGCCTACCAAATATACTATTGGTGGGAAGAAGTTGTGGGACTGATTATTAAAGTGCCCAGATCCACCCACTCCAAACCAATCCAGCATCCTTGTGGGAATCCATTCAACAAATGGGTATGACAACCTTATCTTGACCACATTTGTGTCTTCCAGTCCATCCTACTTCTATCTTCCACCATCACCTCTTCCAATCACCTTAAAAGATGAATTTAGTAGGTTTTACTTTTTTTCATTGCATCTTTTTATTAATTGCATATTTTTTTTCATTGCCCATTTTTTTTCATTGCATATTTTTTTTCATTGCATATTTTTTTTCATTGCATATTTTTTTGATTGAGTTGTACCAATAATTTCTTTTTTTAATTGATCTTTTACTTACATTTAATGATTCAAAATAGGGAAAGAAAAACTAATAGATGAAATCAAGGCCAGGATTTTAAGAATGTATCATTACGGGACTTTGGGGAATGCAATTGGCTCAAATTTGATGTTTTTCCACCAGATTGATGAGTCACCATAAAAGAAATGGCTGCACCTGCTGGAAGGTGTAGCACCTGGGATGTTGAATGAAACCTGTTTTGAATTTGTTGAGGTTAGGGCTGGACCCCAACCCATACCCAACCACCAAAACCAATTCTGATGCCCAACCTGCAGGTATATCCGCGGGTTGGGTATCTGATTTCAATGGCCCAACCCAATACCCAGGGGTCTTGGGTATATACCCAAGGCCCAAGGCCCAACTGGGCTTTGGCCTTTGTTTCCATGGTATGCCTGTATAATCCCCAAGTACCCTTTTAATATTTCTCCCTTCCCTTATATCCAGTTGGTTCAGAATCCAGGGACAAAAGTAATGATTTGATTCTTCTGGATTTATGGAAGGGTGGCTCCTGATCAATGGCTTTTGATAATCTTTTGCTAGTCTCCTTTGTCTGGCCAGTTTGTAACTTCTCCTTTCTCCTTGATATTGTTTTTTTTCTCTCAGCTTCTGCTTTGTTGCCCCAGGCTCAACTATCCCAGCTTGGCTGAATATTTTTGCCGCTGAAGAGTGGGCCCTATGGATTATTGATTTAAGATTGTGTGCTTGGAAAGAACCCATTCCACTCCAAAAGAGAATACATTCAAGCTATCAATTTGGAACCAGCCAGTGCCTTACAGTTTGTTTGCAACCCCCTGCCTGACAAGTCACTGGGATGGACCCAAATACTGTGTGGGAGTACATACACATGATGGCTAGGATGGTCTCGCAGGAGGCATATTTTTTTTGCAATTTGACTTGATAAAATGGCAAAAGCCAAGGGGAAAAACCACTTGAGAAAATTAGGCAGAAAATAAAATAAGGTTTGGGCAAATAAAACTTGGCCCCAAACCCTCTTGTGCTATCTTGAAAAATACCCAACATACCAAAGGTCACAAATGTGTTGGCCCAACTTCCAACCTATACCTGACAGCCTTTTCCAGTCCCAACACCCGCCCCAATTGGGTTGGGAATTGGGTATTACCCAAAATTGAGTACGCAGGGTCAAGCCCTAGTTGAGGTGACGTAGTCGAACATCAGATTTATTCCTTGATGGCGTCAGAATATTGCTGCACCATATTTATGTGATGCATGAACTGAATTGAAAATTTTTACATAAAAGGAAGGATTGGGAATTTATGGGAATTGATGTATTTATTTTTAATGCCATATTTCTTTTACCATAAAATTTGGTTTAGGCCTGTTTTGCATGAATGTTTTTTTGGATTTGTATCAAGCTTCAAAACACCATCATTTCATTGAAACAAAGGGAAATTTAATTTTTATCTACCAACTTTAGTTTTTTTGCTTTTGCTTTTGATTTTTTTGTTTTTGTTTTTGTTTTTGTGTTCCTTTTTCTTTTTCTTTTTCTTTTTGTTTTTGTTTTTGTTTTTATTTTTGTTTTTGTTTTTATTTTTGTTTATTTTTGTTTATTTTTTTTATTTTATTTTATTTTTGTTTATTTTTGTTTTTTCTTTTTCTTTTTTTTCTTTTTTTTCTTTTTGTTTGTTTTTGTATTGTTTTTGTTTTTGTTTTAGTTTTTGTTTTTGTTTTAGTTTTTGTTCTTGTATTTGTTTTTGTATTTGTACTTGTATTTGTATTTGTACTTGTATTTGTATTTGTATTTGTATTTGTATTTGTATTTGTATTTGTATTTGTATTTGTATTTGTATTTGTATTTGTATTTGTATTTGTATTTGTATTTGTATTTGTATTTGTATTTGTATTTGTATTTGTATTTGTATTTGTATTTTTATTTTTATTTTTATTTGTATTTGTATTTGTGTTTGTATTTTTATTTTTATTTTTATTTGTATTTGTATTTGTATTTGTATTTTTATTTTTATTTGTATTTGTATTTGTATTTGTATTTGTATTTGTATTTGTATTTGTATTTGTATTTGTATTTGTGTTTGTATTTGTATTTGTATTTGTATTTGTATTTGTATTTGTATTTGTATTTGTATTTGTATTTGTATTTGTATTTGTATTTGTATTTGTATTTGTATTTGTATTTGTATTTGTATTTGTATTTGTATTTGTATTTGTATTTGTATTTGTATTTGTATTTGTATTTGTATTTGTATTTGTATTTGTATTTGTATTTGTATTTGTATTTGTGTTTGTATTTGTATTTGTATTTGTATTTGTATTTGTATTTGTATTTGTATTTGTATTTGTATTTGTATTTGTATTTGTATTTGTATTTGTATTTGTATTTGTATTTGTATTTGTATTTGTATTTGTATTTGTATTTGTATTTGTATTTGTATTTGTATTTGTATTTGTATTTGTATTTGTATTTGTATTTGTATTTGTATTTGTATTTGTATTTGTATTTGTATTTGTATTTGTATTTGTATTTGTATTTGTATTTGTATTTGTATTTGTATTTGTATTTGTATTTGTATTTGTATTTGTATTTGTATTTGTATTTGTATTTGTATTTGTATTTGTATTTGTATTTGTATTTCTATTTGTATTTGTATTTGTATTTTTATTTTTATTTGTATTTTTATTTGTATTTGTATTTGTATTTGTATTTGTATTTGTATTTGTATTTGTATTTGTATTTGTATTTGTATTTGTATTTGTATTTGTATTTGTATTTGTATTTGTATTTGTATTTGTATTTGTATTTGTATTTGTATTTGTATTTGTTTTTGTATTTGTTTTTGTATTTGTTTTTGTTTTTGTTTTTGTTTTTGTTTTTGTTTTTGTTTTTGTTTTTGTTTTTGTTTTTGTTTTTGTTTTTGTTTTTGTTTTTGTTTTTGTTTTTGTTTTTGTTTTTGTTTTTGTTTTTGTTTTTGTTTTTGTTTTTGTTTTTGTTTTTGTTTTTGTTTTTGTTTTTGTTTTTGTTTTTGTTTTTGTTTTTGTTTTTGTTTTTGTTCTTGTTTTTGTTTTGATTTTGATTTTGTTTCTTTGATTTTGATTTTGTTTTTTTGTTTTTTTGTTTTTTTGTTTTTTTGTTTTTTTGTTTTTTTGTTTTTTTTTGTTTTTTTGTTTTTGTTTTTGTTTTTGTTTTTGTTTTTGTTTTTGTTTTTGTTTTTGTTTTTGTTTTTGTTTTTGTTTTTGTTTTTGTTTTTGTTTTTGTTTTTTGTTTTTGTTTTTGTTTTTGTTTTTGTTTTTTGTTTTTGTTTTTTGTTTTTGTTTTTTGTTTTTGTTTTTGTTTTTTTGTTTTTGTTTTTTTTTTTGATTCTGGAAACCATTTTTTTCACATCCCTTAGGTGTAAATAGACCAATATTACATATTCCCCTGATGTACTGCTCACACAGGCATTTCCTTGAAAACACAAGTATTTCAAGGAGTTTTATTTTTCAAATTTATAACACTGCAGCCTTTTAGATTTGTATAAAAAACCTCTGTGAAGAGTCTTTTAGACTTTTCAAAGTATTTTGAGACCTTCAAAAATCCATCCACAAATCAAGGACATAAAAAAAAACAGTATCAATGCATTATTTTAACTTTTACTTTTCCATCTCATTCAATTGATTCTGTTGCTTGAAAGACTCAGAAGGTCATATAGTCAATTAAAAATCTTTAAAATATTTTTTCAAGATTTTTTGGATTTATAATAGGATTCCTGAAATCAAATCCAATGTAAAAGCGCTTCAAATATCAAATCATTTTCAAATTTTTATGTTTGAAATCAGGAATCAAAGATTTATTTTCTTTTTTTGAGCTATTGAGAATATCATTAAAATATTGGAAGGAAAATAAGGGGTGTGTTAAATTCACAGCCCCAACGTTGCAAAGGGTGTGAAATACCATTCACAACCCATATGATTTGTGAATGTAGGTTCACAGCTCAATAAAACGCAAGCAAAGTTTTTTACAACTTGCATGGCCCACAGGGGGTTTTTCATCCCCTGGGGCATGCACAAGCCATGAACAGGGTTGAGTGTGTCTTCCTAGCCCATTTGGGGAAAAATAGCCTCAAAAGGGCCATTTCAGGGGGGAATTAGGGGTACCTTGGCACCCCTGGACCACATTTGAGTGCTGTAAACCTACATTTGGCGAAGTGGCTTACATTTTGGGACTATTATTGTACCAAAAAAAGAACTTGGGAACACATTATTCCTATTGGCAGAACAAAGGCTTGTCACAAACTGTACACATAACTTGCTTTTCACATTCATGAACCATACATATCACTTGTTTGTCAGATAATTTTATTTTTATCAACCCAAAATTGAGCAGACTTTGGAGTTTTTGAAACAGTTGGATTGAATAATTAATTGATTTGGTTTTTTTTTGTTTATGGGAACAGTGGCAAGCCCAAGCCCCCCTGGTTTCAACATGGCTTCATTAAAGGATTTGATTGAAAGTGTTGTTAAAAAAGCTTTTGAATCTAGGGATTTGGGTAGGGATTTAGCAAAAAACACATTGAGAGCCAATTTAATCCTCATCTTGGGTTAAAATTGAGGAAAAAGATGTTTCATAACTGGAATTGACTCAAGCTGGTGGGTCACATTTCTTATGGCCTTTCACTGAGAATTACTGGGCTTGATAAATAATAATGTAACCACTGCAGGTGTAACTTTTTAACTCTGTAACTAAGAGGTTCCAGATCCCCTTGGACCGCCTCCTGTGAGAGAATTTCCTAGTAAAAAACAAGCCGAAAAATAATTTCAAAAATGGGAAGCCATGCATTGCTATGCATTGACAACATTCAAGTCAAAGAGAGACAAATAAGTTGATCTAGACTGTGGCAGGTATGGAGTGTATGAAGGGCCACTCCTCACCAAAAGGCAAAGGAAAACTCAAAAAACAAAGGATGGTTTTCAATTGATTATCTATGTAATTAGCACAGTAGAAGATCCCATGTGGCGCCTCTCCATTAGAAATGACCAACAGAATCATAAAACATCTCAAAGCCCCTCAGTTCATCCTCAACTGAGGAGAATCTCTGGTGTATCCTTGGATCAGCTTAAGGAAGGAATGAAAGATGGTCTCAATAAAGTTCAACTTAAAAGGAAATTGAGGAAGATTGATGGTGGAGAATATTTTGAACATAGAGAAATCTATAGCACTAGGTGCAAGATAAAAGCAGCAGAAATCAAGGGGAAAAGTATCATGGACATTCTATTTGAAATGCTCCAAGAAACTCAGTTGGTTTCCAGTTCAAAGTTCAGTGGAGAGGGTCACTTAGGGGCCCTTGTATTGGCTCATCCTGATTCTATAAAAAATTGAAAAAAAACCATCATTTCTATTTTTTGGATTGTACTTATAAAAAAAATACAAAGAACATCCCTCTATTGCATGTTGTAGGAATGACAGCCAACAGGAAAAATTTTACAAAGGCTTTTGTTCTTATGAAAAAAAGAAATGTTTGAGTTATACAGTTGGGCAGTGAATGCACTAAAGCTGTTGGCTTATGATCCAAAGAGGCTTCCCAAAGTCTTTGTGATGGACCACAAAAAATCTCTGATTTTTGCAATTGAATGTAGTGTCTCTGAGTCATCCAGAAAGCTATGCTCTTGGCACTTGTCTAAAAAAATTCAAGCAAATTACAAAGTTTGCTTCAGTAATAAAAATGAAGGATTTCAAAGTTTTATGTATCTGTGGGAACAGTATGGAGCCTCTGAAACCAAGGGGGAGACAGAAGTCACTGATGCAGAACTCGGATTAGGCCAATTTATTTCTTCTTCTGTTCATCTCTGCTGGGAGTGCTTATTTTGAAACTTTTATACAGTGTTTCTTTAAAGACCATGAGGATATGCTTGAGTATATGGAAAAGAAAATTTTCTCTATCAAATAGATTTTTGTAATGGGGTGGACTTGTGTCAAGCCTGACTTTGGAAATAGAACAATGTCTTGGGTGGAAGGGGCCCATGCTACTTTCAAAAAATTAATTTCCAGATCTTTGGGGAACATTTTGGATGTTTAGAAAAAACCCAAAGGAACAATTGATAGCCAAAATAAATCAGTGAATGTGTTTCTTAAAAAATCTAAAATAAAGTTAGGAACCGTTCTTCCAAAAGACTTTTGGTTAAAAATTTTCAATTGGGGCAATTAAACTCATTGGGGAACAATTCAAGAAGTTAAAGCACAACCATGATTTCAAGGTGTTCCTAAATTTATATTCCAAAACAATGGGATTCCCCCTTTCCCACATATTATAAGAAATAATAGCATCAAAAAGATTTTTTGTGCCTAAGAATTTTCATCCTCAGTGGGGTTTAGAATATAAAACTTCCAGTTTAGTAAGTTGGATATTTGGATTGTTTGCTTTTTGATGAAGACTTTTAATTCCTGTTTGGTTTAGTAATGAATGAATCAGTTTACTAATCAGTGATTATTTTGATTTTTGAAAGCTTGACACTGATCCAGTGCTTGAATCATATCAAGTGTTTTAGAAGCTCAGTTCAATTGTTATGGGAAAACCTGAAGAAGTTAGAGTGCAGATTTTGAAGTCTGTGATCAAGTACAAAAACACCCTAGTTGTTAAGCATGCTAATCCAAATATCAGGTGTAGGACTCACGGTCCAGCCATGGTCAAACCAGATTTAAAGAAACTTGGTATGAAATTTCAAATTTGAGCATTTTGAAAGGGAACTTAAGAGGGAAAAATGGGTTAGAAGGGAACCAAAAAGACCAAAGATAGTAAGTGTTTTATTTTGATAAGTGATTTTTTTTGGTTTAATGAACTGAAGGGAATAGTGATTATATAAGAAGTTGTTGGGATCAGAATCTGAATTTTATAGTCAAGAGGAAGAGACTGAAATTGAATTAGAATCCCTTCATTTGGAATCAGAATCTTCCTCTGAGGAAGAAGAAGAAGTGAAGAAGTCAAACAGAAGTTCATCTTTGGTGAGCCATTCTTTCATTAATTAAATTAGAATGTTGGCTAAGTAGGTTTTTATCATAGGAACCAAAATTGAAATACATCAATAAAATACCTGAGAAATTACATAGGTTCTTGGGTGATGTTTGGGATCCAGTTGGAAATTGGAATTGCAGACTTAGAGTTAATGCAAAATCACTTGGGTAGAATCAAAATGGACGGTTTAAAGTGAAAAGGGAAATGATAGAAAAATTGAGAAAACATAAGGCATTCTATGCTAAGGAAATTGGTGGTATCAATGAGATTTAAAATATATCTTTAATATCCTTGGATTCATGTTGTACTTTTACTCTTATGGAAATGGGTGTAAAAGACACCTCAGATGCCATGTTCATTTGCTTTTTTAACAATAACCACTGGATTCATTGGATACTTGAAGGAGATATGATTCCAATCCCTCCCATTGTAGAAAAAACTTCTTCTTTGAATTCAAATAAAGCATTTGGCTCGTTTGATCATCTCAAAGATAAACTATATTGGTATTCTAGTTTTTAATCATCATATAATTTCATCATTTGAATTTTTATGTCATCATTTGGGTTTGGTTTTTTCTAACATGTACTTCTGATGCTGATTGTGTAATTCTAATAATATAAAGGGTTATCACATTTTGAAAATCAGTATGTTGAGTATTTTGGGTTAACATCATTATTTTGAATGTTTTGCATGGTATTTGATTGGTAAGACAAATGTTGAATTTTTAACCATGGGGTTGCAAATGGGGTGCAAAAAGCTGTTTGCAACTCATCTGAGTTGCAAATGGATATAATGGATATATACATTTTTTTAAACATTTTTTTTACTTTTTTTTATCTCATTTCTTTGGTTCATTTTAATGAAAAAATAAAAAATAAATTAATCCATTAAATTCAAAATATGAATATAAAAAAAATATAAATAACTAAATAAATCAAAAATAAATTGATTAAATAAATTAAAAAGATAAATATAAAAACAATATAAATAAGTAAATTTAAATCAAATGAAATGAATAAAAAATAAAAAAATATATCAAAAATAAATTAAATAATTAAATTAAATTAAAAATAAAAATGAAAAAATATATATAAATAAATTGAAATAAATAATTAAATTAATTTTATTTTTGTCATTCACTACCCAAAATGGGTCGCAAATTGCGCCATGCAACCAGTTTTAGGAAGTGAATGGGGGTTGCAAGGTTGAAAATTTAACATTGGCTAATTTTTAATTCAGTTCAACTTGTTTTGTGTTGATCCCATCTGTCAGCCTCCTGGATGCCAATATCCTTGCTATCCTTTAGCTACCAGAGGTAATAGAATAAATAACAAATATTATTTAATAAATGCAGCGAAAATTCATAAAATATTTGGATAAAGCTTATTGCAAGGTTAATTGGTTTGGTTATGGTTTATTGTTGTAAATCAATATAGATAAATTGATTATTAAATATTTTTATAGAGGTGCCACAATTACATTGGGGATCTTTAACACCTCTCTTCAGGGAATTCAGTATGAAAAAATGTAGGCCTGGTTACTTTGGGCCCTTTAGTTTAAAGGATATTTTGCCCAAAGATAATATGTATATAAAATACAGGGTGGGTGGCAGGGCTTTGTAACCAAGCTTCCATGACAGAGAAAGGATAATAAGACCCACTGGTATATTATTAAATCCTTAGGGTATCTGTTTGGGACGTGCGCTGATGGGTTAAACCTGTATACTGGGGTTATAAGGTTGTTCAGAAGTTCAAATTGATTAAAGAGGGTTGAGGATGGATATTATTAATCAGACTAAAGCCATAAATCACTTACTTATCTCTTATAAGTATTTGATTATCTTGGAATGGTTTCTGGGTATAAATATAACTGGGTCTGTGGGTATCAATATCCTATAAAGATCTTTTTATTTATAGATTTGGGAGTCCCAATATTGTCCTTCTGAGGGGTACAGGGGCTTAAAGGGACAGACACTGAGGCTAGCAGGGTAATTAGTGGTAGCCTGTCACTTTTTCTTGGTGCTGTAACATGGGTAGAATCTAATTCCACAGGGTATGGGAATTATTCTACTTTATAATTGATGTTTGGATGTGTGAATAACACTAATCTGTCCTTTGTATTTATTATTTAATTAATTATCCTTAGTAAATGTTCCCAATAAGTTAGCAATTATTTTAATAGACATTGCTACGGATATTCTGATTTCATGTGATTTCTCATTTTGCATTAAATATCTGGAGTAAAGTCATGATATTGATTTTACTGCTTATTTTTGAAATTCAGTTGATTTACTAAAATAATTACTTAAAAATGTAATTCATGGGTATTGATGTAATATTTTTACATCATAAGTTTTCCTTAGTATGTCATGAAAAGTTTGATGTCTAGAGATTCTCATAATAGTATATTAAAGTATTTTAATATATTTTTAGAAGTAGTCATTATCTTATTTTCGACATTTTTGGTACTTTGAATTATATTTAATAAAAAATACGTATAAAGGTTATTTAAGTATTTTTCTATAATTTTATGTATTTTTAGACTATCTACTATCCACTGGAACATTTATTACATATGTAGAATGTTCCCATGTAGGTTGTAGCATGTTTATGCGGTACCTAGGTTTCTCAGGCTGCCTGTCACTTTGTCAACCCGTAGGCCCGGGGCTGCGTACTTTTCAGAGGCCTGGGGCTGTGTACACAACTTTGAAAGAGTGAAAGAGCTGTAGCTCAGTCGCGCGCGGGTGCATTGGCTGCCGCGGCTGCGTGCAGGAATTGTGACAGAACACATTTCCGTCTATAACTCCTAAAATATACACAACACCTCAATTCTGACTGAATTGTAGGTGTGAAACCTATACATGACAATACATGTGAAATATTTAATTGGCAAAAAAGTTCAATAGTGGTTCTGTGGTATTTTGGTCTTTCTTTTCTTTAATTATCTAAAAATATAACGAGTTGGATTTCAAGGGTGGGGTCAGTGAGTGACCCTACCTAATTTTGGGTGGGAAATCCATTTTTGCAATAATATCTATTGTTTTTCTACTCCTTCCTAGGTTAATTTTATTATTATTATTTTTATGTTATTTCTGTTACTTTTTCAGCTTGCTCTGCAATAGTAGCAAGCTGACACCATCCTAAGGAGTATTTTTACTTATTATTATGGGATCAGCTTGACAAAAGTTGAACTTTTTTTTGCATTTTTAATTTAGGGCTAGCCCGTTGAGGTGGTTCAAGACTTCTTATGATGGGATAATCTTAACACAAGTTGAACTTTTTGGGATGAGCTTAACACAATTTAAACGTGTTCTTTTTGTTTTTTTTTCTTTGGGGATAGTCCATTGAGGTGGACTTGATACAAGTCCACCTCAATGGACTAGTCCAATTTTTTGAGGGGGTTGATTTAGTTTTTCACTATTCCAATGAAACAGGTTCCACTTGTGTTAGGCTGATCCAAAAATATAAAGTCTTTTTACTTCTTATGATGGGATCAGCTGAACACAAGTCAAACTTGGTTTTTTTTGGTGTGTTTGATTTAGGGCTTGTCAATTCAAGTGTTTAGATTTCATTTTGTTCAGATATTATATTGCTTTAGGGCTTTATTGTATTTAAATTGTTCCTTTTAATTTTTATTTACCCATTTTCATTATTTTCATTTT